>JAJLXB010000011.1:332355-458246 GCA_030571015.1 Ogataea sp. yHMJ1
GATTCACACATTTGCAAATTACCTACGTTGGCAATCCGCCCGCCGTTGCATCGGCTCACGGCCCATTGCCTGGTTTTCTGTGAGATTCGAGCTCTCTAAACTTTTTTTTCCCTACGCTTCTTTCTTCGCGGATGCTTATTAATTAATTAACTGAATAAATTTTATCCACCGCGGTATCATTATTTGCTTCCGAGGGCTCTCACAGTAAAACTAAGTAACAACTATTGCCTATTTTGTAAATTGCTATAATTCAACTAAAGATGAAATTGTATGCATTTCTATTGAATGTTGTTTCATAACTTATCATTGGAAATCTTTTCCCAATTGGTGAACTATTTTAAATTTTCCAAAGAAAGTTTTTCCTAAGTATCTCTTATGATATTTATAAAATTAAATTTACCAACACTATAAATACTCTTTTAAACTTTACCACATTTAGTGACGTTTTGTTTACTAATCACGATATCTGCCTCCATAAATCACTTAACAAGACCTATAAGGGACATCAACATCACCTTTACATCACTATCTTTATATTTTGTAGATAATCAAATAGATGGACATACAATTGTAAGCTTTCTCTACAATATAGATCTACATAGTTAAGAAAAGTCTCGCTTATGTAATCAAGATCAAGATTTTGATTTCGTGGGGAATCTAGGATCATCTGTTAACAAGACAAGGTTCAAATCAATCTTAACCGTCTTCTATGAACTGATTTATTGCTTAAAGATATAATTAACAAGCATTAAGGGAATTTTTTTTTATTGACAATTGAATATGTCAAATGATCCGAATAAACGTGTCAATGATTTCAATTCATTGATCTCATACGCTGATTCTGATCAAGTTAAAGATAACAATAATAACAGTCCTTCTGGTATGCCAGACAACTGATATTTATTCTCATATAACTAATACTTTTACTGACTTTTAATCATCAATCAGATGAGAGAAATTTGAGAAATCAATTTAATTCTCCACCTATCCCATATTCATCATTTACGGAACGTACAGGCCAACAATTTAGTGGGTTCAAGACTCCTTTTATAAATACAAGTCGTTTTAATCATATTGATAAATTAGGTGATGTCTTTGGTATAAAGAATTTTGTCGATGATGAAAACGATTTATTAGCTGAAAAAAGATTGTTTGTCTCAAATGATTACTTTACAGATCCATATCCTGCATATAATAATCAAAGTAGTGATGTACCAATTAGTCAACATAAAATAGAAAAAATATTTATTAGATTATCAGATATGTTTGGATTCCAAAAGGATAACTCTAAAAACATGTTTGATTACTTAATGAGGTTATTAGACTCAAGAGCTTCAAGATTTGGACCCGGTGGAGGCTTGAGAAGTTTACATGCAGATTATATCGGTGGTATAAACGCTAATTATAAAAAATGGTATTTTGCATCAGAAATGGATATCGATGATCATCTATGGACTGAAGATGATTTCAATCTAAATAATGTCTCAAGAAGGGATTTCAAGAAATTGAGAAAACAATATTCTTTACAAGAATCTCAACAAACTTGGTCTATGGTTATGAATTCATTTGTAGCTGAAGACTGCATAATTCAGTTAGCTCTGTATTTATTATGTTGGGGTGAGGCTAATAACGTGAGATTTATGCCTGAATGTGTTTGCTTTATCTTTAAATGTTGCACTGATTTATTCTATTCATTGGATTTAACTAAAGAAATACAAAATATTATTCCTAATTTCTTGGACCATGCTATCACACCTTTGTATAAATATTATAGAGATCAGTCTTATGAATTAATCGATAATAAATGGGTTCACAAGGATAAAGATCACAATAAAATTATTGGATACGATGATATGAATCAATTGTTTTGGTATAGGAAATCATTGGAAAGGCTTACTATAAAGGATACCAGGGAAAAACTGATGAATATACCAAATTATGAAAGATTTTTATATTTAAATCAAATAGACTGGTCAAAAGCTTTTTGTAAGACTTATTATGAAAAGAGATCTTGGTTACATGTCTTGATCAATTTCAACAGAATTTGGATTTTACATATAGGTTTGTTTTGGTATTATACTTGTTATAATGCAAAGATGATTTATACCGATAATTATCAATTACGTGTTGATACTCAACCTTCCGTCACTGCGACACTGTCAGCTTTGGCCCTTGGTGGCGCATTATCATGTTTAATCACCCTCTGTTGTTTATTTTTGGAAATGTTGTTTGTCCCAAGAAAATTTCCAGGTGCTAATCATCTCTTTTTAAGGTTTGTCTTTATTATTGTTTTATTATCAATAAATCTTGGTCCTTCAATCTTCATCTTTGCTATTTTTGGCCTAAAAAATAATCAAGATGAAACTTGGACTTTAGCCTTAAGTATAATTCAATTTATCTTTTCGGTATTTACCTTTATTTACCTGTCAATTGTTCCTCTATCATCGATAATTGGTAATTCACATTTCACCAGATCAGATAGAAAATATCTAGCATCCAAGTTTTTCACCAACTCTTTTTATAAATTAAAAGGAAAAAACTTACTTTGCTCTTATGGATTATGGGGTGGTGTCTTGGTATGTAAATCAATTGAATCATACTTCTTTTTAACTATTAGTTTGAAAGATTCAATGAGAGAGTTATATTTGATCAAGTTAACCAGATGCGTTGGTGAACAATATTTTGGTTCCATCTTGTGTGAAAACCAAGGTTTCATTATCTTAGCAATGTTGTTGCTCACTAATGGTATCTTGTTTTTATTAGATACTTATTTGTGGTATGTCATCTGGAATACTTTGCTTTCCATCTGTAGATCCTTTTATTTTGGTGTCTCAATTTGGACTCCTTGGAGAAATATGTTTATCAGATTACCGAAAAGAATACTAGCAAAAATTGTTTGTCAAAATGAAAATTATACCAAGCATTCAAATCTCAATCATAAGAAGAAAATAATATCCCAGATCTGGAACTCAATTATTATTTCAATGTATCGTGAACATCTTATTTCTTTGGAAAACTTACAACAGTTGATCTATCAACAGATTGTTAATGACGAGCATACTTTCTCTAATGGTGATGTATCCAAGAATATCTTAGTTGAACCTAATTTTTTTATGAATCAAGAAGATGGCTCAGTCGATGAGTTATTGCTAGATTCTAAATCTGAGGCTTCCAGAAGACTAACCTTCTTTGCTCAGTCTTTATCTACACCAATTCCCAAACCATGTACAATAAGTTCAATGCCTTCATTTTCTGTTTTGATTCCACATTTTTCTGAGAAAATCACTTTATCATTGAAGGAAATCATAAGAAAGGAAGACGAATACTCCAACATCACACTATTGGAGTACTTGAAGTTGTTGCATCCAATTGAATGGTCTAATTTTGTCAAAGATACAAAGCTCTTGGCCGAGGAAGAAGAATATTCACAGAGCCCCGATAGTAATGAAAATGGTAACGGTAACAACAATCTTGCTAATATCAATACTCTTGGTAACAACAATGCTAAAGTTGACGATTTACCCTTTTTTCAAGTTGGTTTCAAAGCCGCTACACCTGAATATGTTTTGAGAACAAGGCTTTGGGCCTCCCTGAGATCTCAAACTTTATACAGAACCATATCAGGTTTTATGAACTACTCAAGAGCACTTAAATTGTTGTATGATGTTGAAATTCAAGATGAGTATATTAGTGAGGATAAAAAGTTAGAAGATGCAAACAATTTAGTTTTGCGAAAATTTAGATTAGTTGTTTCACTACAGAGGCTTAAGTATTTCACTGCTGAACAAGAAGAAAATTACGAGTTTTTGCTAAGGACATACCCTGAATTACAAGTTGCTTATTTAGATTTTGAGAAGGATGAGAATTCAAACGAATTAATTTATTATTCTTGTTTAGTTGATGGTAATTGTGATATTATGGAAAATGGGAAGAGAAAACCAAAGTACAAGATTAGACTTTCTGGTAATCCAATTCTTGGTGATGGTAAATCAGATAATCAAAATCATTCATTGATTTTCACCAGGGGTGAATATTTACAACTAATTGATGCTAATCAAGATAATTATTTGGAAGAATGTATCAAGATTAGAAATATCTTATCTGAATTTGAAGAGGATAAAGAATCCATCTTAGAAAATCCATATGGTGGCAACATTATCTCAAGCGAAGATTTGGAAGATGAGAATATACCAATAGATTCCACTGAAAATAATAAGAGTAACCCTCAAAAAAATAAGAAGAAACTGAAGAAAACCAAGAGTCATCATTTTTTTAGATTTTTTATTCAAGATGACGATGATGAGAAAAATGAAAACCCAGTCGCAATCATTGGAACACGAGAATATATCTTTTCTGAAAATATTGGTGTTTTAGGTGACGTTGCTGCAGGAAAGGAACAAACGTTTGGTACTTTATTTGCTCGTACTTTGGCTCAAATTGGCGGTAAACTACATTATGGTCATCCAGATTTCTTGAATGTGATCTTCATGTCAACTAGAGGTGGTATCTCAAAATCTCAAAAAGGTTTGCACTTAAATGAAGACATTTATGCAGGTATGAATGTTCTTTTGCGTGGTGGAAGGATTAAGCATTGTGAATATATGCAGTGTGGTAAGGGAAGAGATTTAGGGTTCAATTCTATCATGAATTTTACTACAAAAATTGGTGCTGGTATGGGTGAACAAATATTATCAAGAGAGTATTTTTACCTTGGTAATCAATTACCGTTTGATAGATTCTTATCCTTCTTTTATGCTCATCCGGGTTTCCACCTGAATAATTTTTTTATCTTACTATCGATTAAATTATGCGCTATATTTTGTCTTAATTTAGCTGTTTTGACTGATGACTCTATAATTTGTGAATATGACAAAAATAGACCAATTACTGATTTCCATACACCCCCAGGTTGTAATAATGTCATTCCTATCATTAATTGGCTTCAAAGATGTATCTTCTCTATATTTTTTGTGTTTTTAATTTCTCTTATGCCATTAGGGGTTCAAGAATTGATGGAAAGAGGGATCTTGAAATGTATAACTAGAATATTGAAGCATTTTATCTCATGTTCTCCTATTTTTGAAATATTTGTTTGCGGAATTTACTCTCAATCTATGGCAAATAATCTTTCTATTGGAGGAGCAAAATATATTACAACGGGAAGAAATATCACCACAGTTAGAAGTTCATTCACCTTTCTTTATTCAAGATATGCTAATGAAGGTATGTATTTTTCATCTGTTTTATTCTTGATAATCTTGTACTGCAGTATAGTTATGTGGAAACTGTCATTACTATACTTTTGGTTTGTTGTTGTATCTTTGGCATTATCTCCATTTATCTTTAATCCCAATCAATTTCAATTTGAAGAGTTTTTCCTTGACTACAACTTATTTTGGAAATGGTTGTTATTGAGCAGCTCCAAGTTTAGGACTGATTCATGGATTAGTCATACCAGAAATATAAGAATGCAATTAACTGGATCTAAGAGAAAGAAGTTAAAAAGAGATGATAACGAGGGAGAAGTTGAACTAATGGTTGATTATAGTAAACCATCTTTTTTCAGCATAATCTCTACTCAAATTCTTTCACGAGTAGTTATTGTCTTGATGGTTGGTACTGCTTACTTGTTTGCAAACTCAAGAAATGAGCCTTCCGTTTCATCAATTACTTTATTGGATAGAGAAAATGCAGGTAATTCAATTTTGAGAATTTTAGTTGTGTCACTCGGTCCAATTGTTGTTAACGCTGCAATTTTAATGGCAGTTTTTCCAATTTCAATTCTCATTGCACCATTTCTTAGTATTTTTATTCCTTCATTACCATCAATGATAAGATTCTTTGTTCATATATTTGGGCTTCTTAATCACATATTTTTTTTTCAATTCTTATATTTTGCACAAAATTGGAAATTTTCTGTTACTATCTTGGGATTTTGCTGTTCCATTTTAATTCAAGGTTTAGTTTTTAGGATTTTCACTATTTGCCTATTGAGCAGAGAGTTTAAACAGGATAAATCAAACAAGTCGTGGTGGTCAGGCAAATGGTTTACCTCAGGTTTAGGTTGGTACATGTTTACCCAACCATCGAGAGAATTCATCTGTAAGATTATTGAAGTCAGTGCATTTTCAGCAGATTTTGTTCTGAGTCACATCTTGATGATAATTCAGTTCCCCTTTTTGTTCATTCCATATATTAGTGTTGTGCATTCAACGTTACTATTGTGGGTGAAACCCCAGTTCAAAGTATCAAGACCAGTCTTTGCACCATCTAAGAGAAGAAAGACTAGGATCAAAGTGAACATCTCTTTTCTTGTTTTCATCGTGAACATTGCGCTTTTAGCAGTTTTAATTGTTGGACCAGTGATAGTTTGCAATTTTTTTGATATTGTCATTGATGAGTATTTGCCCTCATTTGTAATGCAATTACTACAACCAATGGAAATGAATAACCAAAGAAAAGGTATGAAGAACTACGTGCCTCCAAAAACCCATGCTTGAACCTAATCTTTGCTTTATACAGCTTTTTTTTTGATCAGTTCTAATGGAATTTTACTTTGCTTCAGATCCCCTGATTCATTCATAAAATTTTGTCGTCATTTATATTATATATATATATATATACATCGGGTTACATAATAATTTATATTTTGGATTAATTGAATTAGCTCCAGTCTGCTTTTATATCAACTCCATATTTTCCCTCAATTAGTTCACTCATTTTATTGATTTTTGAAGATGGGCAAAACATCGAAACAAACAAAAATCTAGGTATTTTAGGAATGCATTGAACAAGAGCCAATAAGCTATCTTCGGACTCTTTTTGTTTGGTTTCGATTGACCAAATAACGGCATCGATCAAGTACTCCAAGAAATCAGCATCTAATCCACTCTCTTTAAAAATTGACTGAAGTTTAGTAGGTTTCAGCAGAACCACATCAGTATAATATTTATTTCTTTTTTCTTCACTTAGTTTGTTCAAACTGGATAAATAGTATATAGTCGGAATTTCTGGGAAATCCGTTAATCTCTTAGCTAGGGAGCTGTTGTTGGTCTTGATATCAACTATTTGTGAGGTTGGTGTAGACTTAGACTTGATAGTTTTCGGAAGAGTGACCCCTTGAATCTGTGATAATTGCTCTTCAAAAGATTCTTCTTTTTTATCTTTCACTTGTGCACTTGGCTTGTCTGGATTCTTTTTGAAGTTAAAGTCGTGGGGAAGTTCATCAACTACTTCAATTGGGAACCAGACATACTTTTCCTTTTCCTTATCAGCAATGACTTCTTTCTTTTCCTGCTTTTCCTTTATCTCTGGAACAATGATTTTTGACAAATTTTCTAGTTCTTTTAGGGCTGCCTGGTTACCTGGATCTTCCTTCAGTACAGCTTTCATGATCTTGCTTGCTTCTTTGTGCTTCTCAAGTCCGATTAGACTCAGACCTTTTCTATACAGTAGCTTGACCTTGACAGGCTTTGTCAACTTTAACTCAAGAGAATGATTACAATCCTTCAAAGCTCTTTCATAGTCCCCGAGTTTAATAAAAGAGATGGCCCGGTTGGAATACAAAACTGGATTTTCAGGATCCAGTTTAATCGCATCTCTATACAACTTTGCTGCTTTTTTGAACTCTTTGGCAGCAAAGGCCTTGTTTCCCTTGTCTTTCAAAGATTCTTCTTGCACCATCATTTCAAATGACAAACCTTAATTGAAGCTGACTTGCTATTTCCGTACCTTAGCTCCTACGTATGTATGTATCTTGTACGTAGTTTGCAGTTCTTGTTTCTTGAAGATAGATCAGATATTTCAAAGATGATAGATCCGTCGTGCCTGAGCAGATTGACTAAAACACATAGACTGGGTGTTTAACACCGAAGAGGCTATTTGAAGATTATCTGAAAGGAAGACATATCAATGGATGACAAAACAGCCAAGAAAAGTTATAAACCACCAGTTGTAAGAACCTTTATATGCTGCTAGTGTAGAATAATTTTAGTTTTTGAAAAATGGGGGATGAACCAGAACAGTTGAGAGAAGAAATGGATGCCATTAATGCTATTTATCCAGACTACCTCCAGAAACTTGCACCTTTGATCTACAAATTCAAAATCCCACAGCATGAACATGTTACTGTTCAGATGTCATTTCCACAAGAGTATCCTGAAGAAAGGCCACACATACTGGACGTTATATCCGAAAGGGAAGACTATAATGATGAGTACCTGGTAGACTTATTTCAGGAAGTTTTAGATTCCATTTTTCACGAAGGTGATGTATGTGTCTTTGATCTTTTCACAGAACTAGATGCTGTTTTGTTTACAGGAGACGAAGATTTGGATGAGCAGAATGAAGAGGATTATTGGGTAGCTGAGGACAATTATGCAGCGGCTGTGGCAGCGGCTGCAACTGCAAGTAGTGATGATGATGAGGATGAAGGAAAAGAAGGGGAAATAACCCAACTTACACAGCAAATAGAATCAGCTCGAATCGATGATGAAAACTATATAAATTATACCTATGATGAAGAGAAAGAGAAAGCAAAAGCCAAAAAGGCCAAGGAAACCACAAAGTCTAATTCTGAGGTAACTATTGATCCTTTGAAAGGATGGACAATCTCAGATCCAATAACAGACAGAAAATCGACATTCGTTGCTTTTACAAGAAGAGTGACCAGCCTTGACGAAGCCTATTATTATCTGGACTTGCTAAAGACCGACAAAAAGGTCTCCAAGTCATCGCATAATATGACAGCATGGAGAATCAAAGATGGAGATAGTGGAGTTCAATATCAAGATTGTGATGACGATGGTGAAACTGCAGCTGGAGGTAGATTACTTCACCTGCTTACCTTGATGGATGTATGGGATGTGATGGTAGTGGTATCGA
The DNA here is from genome assembly GCA_030571015.1 of Ogataea sp. yHMJ1. Taxonomy (NCBI): domain Eukaryota; kingdom Fungi; phylum Ascomycota; class Pichiomycetes; order Pichiales; family Pichiaceae; genus Ogataea; species Ogataea sp. yHMJ1. The sequence continues at coordinate 341,239 of JAJLXB010000011.1, forward strand.
GATGGTTTGGTGGAGTACATATAGGACCAGATAGATTTAGACATATCAATTCCACAGCTAGGGATGCTGTAGTCAAGGCAGGTTTTAAAGCCGAGGGAATTGGTAAGAAGAGTAGTAAAAAGAAGAAATAAATTTGACACATATGGGAGACGCTTTTCATTATTTTTATACATATGTATAAAACTTATACATAGATAGATATGAAGTATATAGAAGTACACGGAGTTTAATATACAATTTGATTTAGCAAAAATCATTTATTCTTTATTTTTTTTTGCTCTCTTATTGCTCCTGCCGGAGTTTGAGCTTGAATTATCACTATTATTGGGCCTTTTCTTTTGATTTTTGTTAGCTGCCCAAAGTTCCATAAGACTGATTGGCTTTTTAGTTACTTTTGTAGATTCTGTTTCATCAGATTCATCCCCACTGTCGTCTTGGTATACTATTCCGTTATCATTGTCCTCAATTGTTCTCTTACCCGTGTTTTCAGATTTGCTACTTTTGGTGGACTCTTCAGGTTTGGGCTCCTCCGCACCAAACTTTCTTCTTCCAATGGGCAAGGATTCCTGTATATTTGAGCTTTCTTCACTGATAGAAGTATTTTGATTAATAGAGCTAGGGGTATACAACGAGGATGTAACAGTTGAGTAGCCTACACTCTTTATTCTTCTTTTTTGAGCTTTCATTCTATTGATCACTTTTTGAGATGATGATAAAGACCATTCACTTTCATCTTGAAGCTTCTTCAGCTGCTCTTCTTTATCCTTTTCTTTTTCAGCTTGGTCAGCCGCTTTCATGAACTGTTTGATGGAATAATTGTTAGTATATAAGTACTTGAGTTGAATATTATTGTTTATCTTCTGAGAATAGCTGCACACATACCTTCATGCTCATGACACGACTCGAAAGAGTACCCTTTCCGGACATTGTTCAATATTCTCTTTTTTTTGTTGTAATTACTGAACACGATCTATTAGTTGTAGTGTACACAGAGTAGATAAACTCTAAACTTTGTAAGATTATTGAATCTTATTGATTCTCAAAGACCAAATCTTGAATTAAAAATATTCTGAGAGCGAGCCGCTCGAAGTTTTTTTTAATAAATTTTTCTTTAATCGAAATTTTTTGTTATATATGAAGTACTTCAAAGGAAATATACCAATTCACAAGAGACTTTGCTTCACCACATATAAGTATACTTGCTATCTATCGCAATGAGATCAGATTTTAAATTTTCAAATTTACTGGGAACTGTTTACAGACAAGGAAACCTTGTTTTCTCTGAGGATGGAACCACTGTTCTGTCACCAGTTGGTAATAGGGTTTCAGTATTTGATTTGGTGAATAATAAGTCATTCACACTAAGTTACGAACATAGAAAAGACATTGTTTGTATAGCGTTAAACAAGCAAGGAACTCTTCTTTTGAGTGTGGACGAAGATGGACGTGCCATTTTGTGCAACTTCAAGGCTAGAACTGTTGTGCATCATTTTAACTTCAAAGAAAAAGTATTTGATTTACAATTTGCACCAGATGGACAACATTTTGCATTGGCTGCAGGTAGATTTATACAAGTATGGAAAACTCCAAGTGTCAGTGAAGATAGACAATTTGCTCCATTTGTACGTCATAGAGTTTACGCTGGCCACTATAGTGATATCACGTCCATTTCATGGTCTGGCGATTCAAGATATATTTTAAGTTCAAGTAAAGATATGACAGCCAAGATTTTCTCATTGAACAGTGAAGACAAAGAAGTCAAGATGACATTGGCTGGTCACAGAGATTATGTTGTCAAGGCTTTTTTTGACAAGGATCAAGAAATCATATACACAGTAAGTAAAGATGGTGCCCTTTTCAAATGGGAGTACACCGAAAGACCAAACGATAATGAAAATGACGACGAAGAAGACGATGAGGATGAACAAAAGGAGAAGCCTATGAGTTGGAGAATAATAGCAAAGAACTTTTTCTTCTCTGATGCAAAGTTGAAATGTGCATGTTTCCATCCAGCTAACAACACTTTAATTGTTGGTTTTAACAATGGTGAGTTCAGAATTTATGAGCTCCCAAGTTTCACAATGTTACAACAGCTATCAATGGGTCAAAATGCAGTGAATACCATTTCAATTAACTCTACAGGTGAATGGATTGTTTTTGGATCAAAGAAACTAGGTCAATTATTAGTATATGAATGGCAAAGTGAGTCTTATATCTTAAAACAACAAGGTCATTTTGACTCAATGAATGCCCTGGCATATTCTCCAGACGGTTCAAGAATTGTAACTGCATCTGATGATGGTAAGATAAAAATATGGGACGTTTCATCAGGATTTTGTCTTGCTACATTTGAAGAACATACTTCATCAGTTACCCAAGTTGTTTTCTCCAAAAGAGGACAAATCATGTTTTCATCTTCCTTGGATGGTACTATAAGAGCATGGGATTTAATAAGATTCAGAAATTTCAGAGTTTTCACTGCAACAGAAAGATTACAGTTTAATTGTCTTGCAGTTGACCCAAGTGGTGAAATTGTATGTGGTGGTTCTTTAGATGATTTCAAAATTCATGTTTGGTCTGTGCAAACCAGTCAATTGTTAGATCAACTTTCTGGACACGAAGGTCCTATCTCATGTTTGAGTTTTGGTATGGAATCCAACAGTAAATCCATGTTGGCTAGTTCATCTTGGGATAAAACTATCAGAGTTTGGGATATTTTCAGCAGAACCCAAACAAGTGAGCCATTTAATGTTGAATCTGACTGTGTTGCTCTAGCAATGAGATTTGACTCAAAGGAAGTTGCTGCTTCAACTCTAGATGGCCAAATCTTGATATGGGATATTGAAAATGGTAAGCAAGTTTTACAAATTGATGGTAAACGTGATATAATCAAGGGAAGATATTTAGAAGACAAGTTCACTTCTGCCAATTCCACAAGAGGTAAATTTTTCTCTACTATTGCATACAGTTTTGATGGATTATCATTATTAGCTGGAGGTAATAACAATTCCATTTGTTTATACGATTTACCTAATGAAGTGTTATTAAGAAGATTTACAGTTTCTCAGAATATGAAATTGAATGGTACATTACAAATGTTGAATTCCAAGAAGATCACAGATGCAGGCATAAGTGCCGATTTAATTGATGATGATGGTGAATTATCCGATTTAGAAGACAGACAGCGTGGAGATAGTGTTTTACCAGGATCCCATAAAGGTGATATCTCGGCCAGATCAACAAGAGCTGAGATCAGAGTTACAGATTTAGAATTCTCTCCAACATCCAATGCATTTGCCGTATGTTCAACCGAGGGATTATTGATATATAGTATTGATGAAGAGTTGATATTTGATCCATTTGACTTGGATGTTGATATCACACCTGAAAACACATTAGAAGTACTTCAGGAGAAAGACTATTTGACTGCATTAATTATGTCATTCAGATTGAACGAGAATTACTTGATTCACAAGATATATGAATCCATTAAAGTAGAAGATATTCCGTTAATTGTGAAGGATTTACCCATGGTTTATATTGAAAAGATAATGAGATTTATTGGTGGTATTGCCAATGAAACCACCCATCATATTGAGTTCAATTTACTGTGGATCAACGAAATTTTGACCAAGCATGGTAAGTACATCACCAAAAATAAGCCTCTTTTCAATAATGCTATCAGACTCATTCAAAAGTTTTTGAACAGAATTGCCAAGGATATTACCAAGGCCGGATACAGAAACTTGTATTTACAAACCTTTTTGCTCATTGAGCCAAAGAGGAACTTACAAGACGACGAAGATGTGGTCATTGAGGATATACCCGAAGGAGAAGGCTCCAGCGATGGCGAAGAAGCTGAAGAAGACAACGAAGAAGACAACAAAGAAGACGAACAAGAAGATGATGACGAAGAGTTTGGCGGATGGTTTGGACCCGGTGAAGAAAAGAAAAAGGGCAAGGACAACTTCGGGTCTGAGGAAGAGAGTGATGACGAAGAGGAATTCCACGATGCCGAAGTAGACATTGAGATGGAATGAATTCGATAGTGTATACGTATATAGATAGATAGATAGAAATGATATACTCAGCAATAGCAGCAATATCAATATGAGTAACAGTAGCACTAGTATGTTTCAAATCCACACCAGGTTAAAATAAAAAAAGCAGCCGCGGAGCCAGCCGGGCGGCACGGCGCCAGCGAAGATTTTGCTAAAGCGACAGTTGCTATTGCTGTGCAGGAGAGTTTTAAAAAATGTGCTGCAAAATGGACTACTAATGCGTTCTAAGCTTTGGCTCTGGACCAAAGCCCCAGACAAGTTCAGATAGGCCTAGACCGCAGAAGTGCTCTGTGCATACAGGTTCCCCCCTTGTAACCTTATCACCATTCCTATTCCCTGTGCCATAAAAATAAACTTCTGCATTCGAGTATATAGATAGGAATCACTGCTGCTCTACCCTGTAGACAACCACTAATCGTCGTTTTTTTTCTCTTTGCTTTTTAATATCTGGACCGCATTTACTGATTAATATTTTCACTCAACCAAGATGACAAGAGAAATATGCCTGTCTTTACTTACAGAGGTAAATGATTTACTGGAGATCCCAGTTCCCGACAAGTCAACTTCAGATCCAGAATACCAAGCTTTGCTGAAAAGGTATAAGGAGTGTTTATCAAGCTTGAACTTTATCGTCAACGTGACTTCCTCTGTAGTTGACGAGACTGAGAGAATTATACTATGTTCTTCCTACTCTATCTGGACCAAGTCCTTGGATTTACTGTCAAGCCAATGTGATTTTTTAAACATGTTTATTGTCAAGGGTGAAGAGGAAAGAACCGTTGAAAAATCGCTGGTGTTTTTTGCAGATGAAATTTCAATTTATAGAATAAGATTAATAAGAGGCGTTATAATATTATGTCGTAACTTATGTGTCGGAATTGCAAAGACTTTGAATAGTGATGGGGACGATATCAAGAAACTGTACAATGCAAGAGGTATAAGAATCAATGTGATATATGAAGTTAATCAAAACATCCAACTATTATACTCTAGTCATGATAAATGTTTCTCGACTTTAATTGCAGCTTATGTTGAATTAATAGCGTGTGCTGAAGTATATCATTACGAAGATTTGGATCATGCGCATGGGAAAATGGAAGAAGAGAAATTCCTTTATATCAAAGACTTTTACATCAAATCGATAGCTTCTTTATATGAATGTATGTCAAACATAAGTGGATTAGACAAATTCCTGGTAGATGAAAGAGGTCAACTTAGGATTGATACCCCACCCGAAGAGAGGAAGAAAAAGGCAAAGTATTTTGATATTAATAATCTCAATGAAGTAATTATGCAACCGATCAAAGAACCAACTGAAGATGCGTCGGTTCCAAGTGATAAAATTGAAGAAAAAACAAAATTTGAAGGTCGCAGTTATATAAATGTCACAGGTAAGGATGCGTTCACTTTGAAGAAAGTAGAAATTATCTCTAAGAATCCATCAATTTTGAAACCTTTTTTGAAATACTATGATCATATTGCCAGAGATAGAGAATCATCTCACTATGATTTTGATACGCAGATGGAAAATTTTCTTGATGCCTTGTATTCGTTCTGTCTAGTGACAAGAGATTCTTTAGACAATTTTGAAAACCTGGAGGATGATGAAATCAAGAGACTTTTACTCCATATTATTTCTCATAGCGTCATCAGGCATGATTATATCTTGTCCATTAAGGCAACCCTTAGTCATACTTATGGTGATTTCAATCAAGCACAAGAGGATGGACAAGAGAAACGTCATACACAGTTTGCTTATCAAAGAGATGTTGAATCTCTTCGCATGATTTTTAGATTCTTACAGATTTACACTATAAGTAACTACAATGGATTTTTGGATACTGAACAAAATGCAATTCTCTTGACAAATTATACATTAGATCTATTGAACATTATTAGTGGGATGACAATAAAGATGATTGAAAAGCCCAATGCACAATTTGAAAATGACGATATATGGAAACTTAAGAACTTTTTCTCATATTGCATGTCTTTATTAGATGGAATCTCCTTTTTACTTCCATATAATTGTGCAAGGGAATTAATCAACGGTAACTTGGATTTGTTTTTGGATCTTTTGAAAGTTTGTGAGACCAACACAACCAAATCAAAATTGAAAGATAACAAGAATCTTAATATGGAAACAGGAAATAAAGTCAAGAAGGAAGTTTTACTGTTAGATGATGTCAAAAATGCAAGTTTAAAGCAATTACCATTTATTAAATCCTTGTTGATTGAAATTATTACAGGATTAGTCTACGAGAATTTCAAGAACCAAGAAATAGTTAGAGATAAGCAATGTATCGAAATAATATTGAATAATTGTAATTTAGACGATAATGAACCATTTATCAAAGAGAGATGTATACTTTGTTTAAAGTATCTATTGGCCAAGAATCCCAAGAACCAAGAGTTTATCTCCAAATTGGAAGCTAAGAGAATCAACCTCGATGAAGAAAATGAAGAAATGTTGGCTAAATCAGGTTATGAAGTCGATATAATTGAAGGTAAAATCAAGCTCAAGAAGGCTGAAAAGATTGAAGAATTAGAAAGAGGTTTAAAAGATGAGAAAGCGCACTAGAATTTACTAGGTACACAAGGGTACATACTATCATATTTACCATAGCATTTTCATTATTAAATACACTTGTAAATATAAATTACATAATGATTTTAATAGTTTTATATTTGAAATATATGAACTAATATGGGGTTAAAAGCAATTTATTCAGTTGTAGTATGTCTTTTACTAACTTGAGCCGCGCGGGAAATATTTTTTTTTTCTTTTGTGCTTGTAGAATAATTTTATTAATTCATTTATAATAGAACACTGATCTTACCTTGGAAAGTTGACCATAAGTAATTACTACGTAAAGTTGTATATATATCAACACTATCATCATGGAAGAAAAAAGAAAGTATGGACCAAGACCAAATAATGGCCACAACCGTAACAAGAAAGCCGGACCAGGTGGAGGTGTTGCTGTTGATGTTTCAAATGTTATAAGTTCTGGATCATCAAAGATAAAGAAGAAGATACGAGACATCAAGAGATTATTGAGTAAGGATAAATTACCGAGTGATCTTAGAATTAATAATGAAAGAGCTTTGAAATTGCTTGAGAATGAATTGGCCGATACTCAGTTAAATTTAAAGGCTAAAAAGATGGGTCAGAAATATAATATGGTTAAATTTTTTGAAAGAACCAAGGCTTTGAGAAAGTACAAGCAAGCCAGCAAAGATTTGAAAGCATTAGAAGAAAAGGAAGAAGGTGCAGATGGTAAAGAAGTCAAGAAGGAGATTAAGAAGGTAAAGAAGAAGTTACAACATTGTGAAGTTGATCTATTGTACATTTACAACTACCCCAAATTAGAAAAATATATATCCCTTTACGTTAGTGAAGAAGGTCCAGAAAGTACCGAAGAGGGGAAACAATTGAGTTACAAGGATAAAAAGGGTATACAGAAGACCAATGAAAGAAGAGCCGCTTTGAAGAAGGAGATACAGGAGAAGATGAGTACAGGTAAATTAGAAGTTACTTTGAAGGATATCTTGGAAGGTGATGCAAACAAGGGTAAGAAAAAGAAGGACAGAGAGGAGAAGAAGTTGAGCTCGGGTAAGGCTGTTGATGCAGATGAAGATGCAATTGAAGGTGAAGAAGAAGATGATTTCTTTGAATAAGTAGCTAATAAATAGTTGAAATCAAGTTACATAAAAACCAACCAACTAAAAATAATACAGACCACCACAACACAGCGCGATGTTGCACACAAGGAGATTACCCTCCCGCAATTCGAGTCGTTTAGCAGGAATGACAAGAGAGGGAGAGTTGGCAGCGAGAGGAAAGAACAAGTGAAGGCTCCCGGTTTTATTTGATTAGACTACCCACACTGGATGTATCAGACCCATATCGGTCAATATTCAGCACACTCTGCACCCCAAAAACGCCTAGATCATAGCGTACTAACCGCATACAGCACAAGATTATCATCTACAGGGCTTACATATACGTCTTCCCTTTAGGATTGATCACTATTTCCCCCCTTCATCTCACCGACTCCCTCGTTCTATTCCGGGACCTCCCTTGATCCCATCATATCTTAAAATAGATCATAAACTGTTTCAGAAACCAGTTTTGATTTTTTTGAATTTTATTAACCATATTCAAGCTTAAGTTCGTCATTTATATACATATTCTACAATAGCATACTCAAAATGGATTTAAGAGTTGGTAGAAAATACAGAATCGGCAGAAAAATTGGATCTGGTTCATTTGGTGATATCTATTTAGGTACCAACATTATATCAGGAGAAGAAGTTGCCATTAAATTGGAAAATGTTAGAGCCAAACATCCACAATTAGAATACGAAGCCAAAGTTTATAAATCATTATGTGGTGGTGTTGGTATTCCATTTGTTAGATGGTTTGGAACTGAATGTGATTACAATGCCATGGTTATTGATTTATTAGGTCCATCTTTAGAAGATTTATTCAATTATTGTAATAGAAAATTCTCATATAAAACAGTTTTATTATTAGCTGACCAATTGTTATGCAGAATTGAGTTCATTCATGCAAGATGCTTTATTCATCGTGATATTAAGCCAGATAATTTTTTGATGGGAATTGGTAAAAAAGGTTCTCAAGTTAACGTTATTGACTTTGGTTTAGCTAAAAAGTATAGAGACCCAAGATCTCATTTGCATATCCCATATAGAGAAAATAAGAATTTAACAGGTACAGCCAGATATGCATCTATCAATACTCATCTTGGTATTGAACAATCCAGAAGAGATGATTTGGAAAGTTTAGGATACGTTTTGATTTATTTCTGCAAAGGTTCTTTACCATGGCAAGGATTGAAAGCTGCATCAAAGAGACAAAAGTATGATCGTATATTGGAAAAGAAGATGGCTACTCCTGCTGAAGTTTTGGCAAGAGGCTTGCCAACTGAATTTATTCATTATTTGAATTATGTTAGATCTTTAAGATTTGACGATAAACCAGATTATATTTACCTCAGAAGATTATTTAGAGACTTGTTTGTCAGAGAGAATTATTCATATGATGCTATCTTTGACTGGACTGTATTCAAATATAAGTTACAACAACAGCAACAACAACAACAACAGCAACAACAGCAGCAACAACAGCAACAACAACAAGGTCAACAGGGACAAGTTCAACAAGGCCAACCAATACAAGCAATTGAAGGAGCTCCACAAGTCACAGCAATAGAGACTCGCAACAATAACAATACCACTGCCAATAATAATATCAAACAAGAAGAATCTAACCCCAATGTTTTTCAAAACATGAATAACAATCAATCTAGTAATCCAAATAATGCGCATATTAATGCAGAACTCGCAAATCAAACTAATTATCAGCAACAGTTATACCAAAGGCAACAACAAAAATTGAATAATGCACCTACTAATAATGGCTCACCTAACAGCAACGTAGTACAAAATAACAATACTAATGTTAGTCCATTATTACAACAACAACAAGCTCAAACCATACAACAAGTTCCAGGAGGTGAGCCATCTAGTCAATTCCATAGTTTTAGACCTCATCAAATCCAACCTCAATCTCAATCTCAAATTCCAGTTCAACCACAAGTTCAACCACAGAGCCAGGGACAAATACCAAATAATGGTACTGGTGCCTATGAAGGTGATGGAGATTGGCTGTAATAGGAAAATCGTATTGAAAAAAAGAAAAAAAAAGAAGACTTAATAAATTGTATGGTTGACGAGTAATTTATTGAATGGACTATGATAGTTTAGCTTATAGGTTCAAGTTAACGGGACTCAGTACTTTTCAATCCCTTGTCTCAAGGTATAACATTTCTTTTGATATTATTTATTATTCGATGTGTTTTGTTTTATTTTGTTTTATATTCGTTATTTGTTTTATTTTCTTGTTCGTTATTTGTTTATTTCTTCTTTTCGATTAACTATATGAGTGATTATATATTTTGAATAAATATATATATATATATATATATATATATATATTAATTATAAATTATTTAATATAAAATGATATTAATTAATAATTTGAATCTATAATCTTAGAAATCAATTGATAAGCTATACTTTGTTTCATTGGTAATCTTAAATTTATAGAATCATTTGTTAAATCTTTAGATTCTGAAGCTTTTTTAACATCAGCAACATCAAACCACTGACAATCAGCTAATTCCTTATCATGATCAATATTAATGTTTTCATTCTTACCGTTAAACTCCACTATACCTATACATCCAATCATTAAATTAGTTGGGAATGGCCATGGTTGAGATTCAATGATTTTGATCTCGTTAGTTAAGACACCTGTTTCCTCCCAAACTTCTCTTATAGTTGCTTCTTCAATAGTCTCACCTGGTTCCATAAAACCAGCAATACAAGAATACATTGGCTTGTCCTTTAAGCCGGCAACACGAGCATGACGTTTGTTTAATCCCAAAAGTATCTTGGATTTATCACTAGATACAATAGCAATGATTACAACGGGGTCTGTACGTGGGAAACAAACGTTATTAACTGCTGATTTTTTAGTAAGACATTTTTCCAATGGGTCTTCAGAGTCATTAATACATCTTAGTCTTGTTCCTGCATCTACTGGAATCACTTTAGATCCACAACCAGGACAAAATCTATTTTTCATAAGCCAATCCATGAATGATTTAGAATAAGCAAATAAAGATGATTGATTTGGTGATAGTGTTAAGATCGATGGCATAACTAAAGTCTCTGGAGGTTGTAATTCTAAAGAGTTAGATTTTAAAAGATTAATCAATTCGAGTTCTATATCTGGTGAATTAGTTATATCAACTGCGAAATATGGTATCCCCTTGTAGTTTTCAAACTCATTAGAATCAATTGATGATTCTAGATCTATTTTGTTAGTCTTGAAATTCAAATATTGGAAATCTTTAGAAAGAGAATTTGTAGATGCTAAGAAATTATCTTGAGATCCAAATTCATCTAAACCTAAGAATACAATTGATAATTGATTTCTAATACTATGATCATTTGATTCGTTTTGAATCGACCAATTTTGTAATTTGGACTTAATTAAGTCTGAAGAGTTTGAATATTCGGTAAATAACAAATTTAATCTGTTTTTAGAAGGATCTAAATAAGATAATGGATTTATTGAAGTACTAGACTCATTTTGCTTATAAAATAACAATTTTGTGCTTGTATTTGCAGTAGTTTCATTAAAGCAAGATTTAATGAAATTTGTATTTGATCTTAAAAAGGAGAATCTATTCAAAGATGTAATTGAGCCAAAATAAGTATCCTGAGTCATCTTGAAGAACTTTGGAATGATTTTCATGTATGTAAAAGAGAAAGATCCCAATCAACAATGAGGGGATCAAAGACTTTTTCAAGATGATGAAGAGCTTATTAATAGAGTGGATAAACATTTCCTATTTTGTTGATAATAACGGTATATTTAAATGCCGATCACAAGTGGCATGCAATTAGACTTTAGACTAAATGCATAGTTACAACAACAACACCAATTATGTTTTTAAAACAAATAGACTGGTGTACAGGTGAAAGAGTATATCAATAACTACATCACGTGACAATATTAAAAATATTATATATTTTAAAGTAAGGTGAAAATTAACGTGACTTTTTTGCGGAAAAAAAGAATTTTCAAAAATCTCAGCTTTTGTGGGGAAGCAAAAAAAATTTAAGATTTCACTGCGATTCGATCCTTCCCGAAAAGTTAGTAAGTGGGTCATATAACACTAATACTATATATATACTGGGTAGCTTATATGTTCACCGTACCTTCTCTCGTCTCTCTCTATATCTATTGTTCACTATTGTTTGCTATTACGTATTTACTCTCTATATCCTCTATACCACCTCTACTTCTTCCCATTATTCTGCATTCCTCACGTATCCGTCCCCTCTCAACGCCTCATACCTCTCCACATTGATCCGGTACCTCCATCATTATATTCTAACATGAATTTTGACCGTTTGATATCCAAATTCAAAACATCTTCCAAAAAATCCTCCTCTATAAGTGGACTTAGGCCTACGATATCGCAGGATGGCCATAATCAGTTTTTGGACTACTCTAAATTCGATATAGATCTCTCTGCGGTAGACTCTGGAGATTCAAAAATATCAAATATTATTACGAATAACTCGCCTTATAACAACAACAAGAACAACCACAACTGCAACAATAGCAATAATAATTTATATCAGAGTAATAATGGTAATTTAAATGACCATTTGACATTTATCAATAACGAGTATTTTACCGTAGATTTCGTATTGATAGATAAGTTGATCTTAGTCTCTGATGATGAAAAAAGGAAAGATAAAGATAAATCCAAAGACGATTTAAATGAAGATATTGACACTCCAACTTCCAAGACTGTTCCTGTTAGAGGGTATCTTTCAATAAGATTCAAAAGGCAAGTATACGATATGAATATAAATGTACAGCTTTTAGGTTTCATAAATAAACTAAACAATTTAGAACCAAATTTAGACAAATTAGAGAATCTTAATATTAATGATAATAAATTGAATATTTTTAAGAAAGATACAATAAATTTCCATAATAATAAACCAAATCTAAGTCAAGTTTATAATTTACCATTTCAATTTTTACTAAACTATTCAAAATTACCACAATCTTTGACTTATAATTTGTGTTCAATAATTTATCAAATTCAAGTGATTATATCTTGTCAAAAAGAGTATGGTAATATCAAAGCTGATAATTTATTGAAATTTAATTTATTCAACGAGTTTAAATTAATCCACTGCATTGACCCATCTTTGAACTCTATCCCAAATGATATAACAGCATATGGAAACTGGAGAAACTTATTATATTATCAATTTATTATTAATTCCAAAAATTTGATAATTAATCAATCTTTTAATTGTTCAATAAAGATATTACCCATATTATCACAAAATTTTGATATTTATTCGATAAAAGTTACTTTGATTCAAGTTATTGCACTCAATAATAAGAATATTGTAATTACTGAAAAAATCCCATTAAAACATAAGATTTTAAAAGATTCATTGAATAATACTAATCATACTGCATTAAGTTTGAATTTCGATTGTCATTTATTAAAAGATTTTAATATCTTATCTAAAAATTTCAAATTATATCCTTCAATCTCGTCAAATAATGATATTAATATTAGTCATAAACTGAAATTAGGTGTTTTATTAAGAGAAGTTAAATCTTCAGATGGTAAGAAATCAAGATCAAGATCAGAAACTATAGATTCAATCTTGTATGAATATATCAACAATAGCAATAATAATATTGAAGATAATGCAGAAGATGATGATGAGTTCTTGGGTGAATCAACAAGAGAATTTTCACGTTCTGAAGATATAATCACCAATTCAAACAACAACAACAACAACAACAACAACAACAACAACAACAGTACTATCAATGACAATGATAGGAAAAATTCATCAAATGATCAAATTGTTAATTCTTGGATAATAGAAAACTCTAAATTATTAAATGAAAAGACTAGATCAGTCAACAAGAAAATCGAATTAGCTGTTTGTTCCAACATTACTCTTTATGATGACTTGAGTATCCTGGGTAATGATCCACCTCCTTCATTCAGTAATTGTAATGAAATCAACCATTTAGACGATGCCGTTCCTCCTTATTCATTATCTGAAAGAAGCGAAAGCAGATCTTCTTCAACATCTACTTTCAATTCAGTCGAAGATTCACCCAATTTGAATTCAGTTGTATCTAACAGCTCAGATTCTATTGCAAATATGACAAACTTAAGTATCATCTCGTCATATGATCAAATAGACTATGAATATACCAAAATCAATAACGAATTGACTAAAGTTTGCGCAAGTAACGACATAGACTATACAAATGAATTAAACTTACCACCTTACGAAATCAACTAACCAAGAAAAAAGCAAAATAGACAACACTTTCTATACTTATTCTTATTTCTTTATTTATTTACAAAACTTGCATTATATTTATCTCGTTTTTTTACTTATGTGTCATATCTGTTTAACTAAGACAAAAAATACCCCTATTTTATTTAATTTTTATGTATAATGTTTTATCTAAAAGTTTATACTTTAAATAAACCCATTTTTTTTTCCTCTCATATATTATGCCATGAATCCAAGAAAACATTCACATCATTCTGTTGAACATCAGCAACTACTCTATATGAATCATTAATATTGAAAAACTCATCTTGTTGAGGTTGTAATGGATCAACTCCACTGATTAATCCACCTCCGGATTCTAATATACTTTGTAATGTAGCCTTGTAATAGTTCCCATTAAATTTCTCTACTTTATCCTCATACTCTAACACGTCACATAGAGCTCTAATATCACCCATGGATAGTTCTACTGTGGTTATATTGGATTCGATTATGAAATTTAAAATATCATCCAAAGTTGGAGAATATAGATTCAAGTAATTAGAATCATAGCTTAATTGTTTTAAACCATTGGAGTAACCTTCCATTTGGAAAGCCTCGGGGAAAGTCTTGGACGCTATGAATCTCCATACGACAATCAACAATGAGTCTATGAAATCAACATCTAAATCAGTACCATTAAACCATGGACCACCAGTAACTTCAACTGAAGGTGTCAAATTATACAACATATAAATTTTACGTTGTGGGAATTTGACCGATTTCACTGCTTTCACATATGATTGGTTCTCAAGTGTTTTCAAACAACGACTTATAACTTGTTGATGTAATGATGTCTTAGCCTTAATTGTCTTTGTCCAAATACCCTCTCTTCCAGCTGATTCAATATATGAGTAAATAATGGCTTCTTCAACACTCATGTTTTGCACTTTCTTGGCTTCTTCAACAGAGACAGCTGCAAACATAAGCGACTTGTCCTTAGATTCCAATAATTTAATCATAGAGTGGTTTATCAAGCTCTGTAATACTTCCATTAACGATTTTTCATCATCTATACCTGATATTGATTTAAGATCATCCTGTGAAAAGGCTGTCTTGGATGGATCCGTCAGCATGCTAAGATGGATCTCTTTAGCTACATCTGTTAAAGGTTCAATTGTATCCGACATCTTGCTCTAGTTTTGTATATCGGTGAATTTATATTATAAAGTAATGAAGATCAACAATAATAAAGGGGGTTTATACTGAAAAAAAAAATAAAAAATATTTAGAGATTTGGAAAATCAAAAAATTTATAAAGCCGAGCACTTTTGGAAAATAAAGGGAGATACAGATAATAACATATTTAATAATACCTATTTGTTATTTATCAGCTTTGCAATATATAACCCGAAATACGGCTATACACTATACTACTGTATAATTTAGATGTCATCAATACGTCCCAAAGTGAAAAGGAAAGTAGAGATAGCAGCATCTTTTGATGATTACTATAACGATACAAATGCAAGTGAGATAGATAATGCAAGCAAGAACCAGCTTTTAGATTTTGACGATGAAGAAGAACTGGAGAATAATGTTGAACTTACTACAAATAAGGCAAAGAAGCCTATATTTAAATCAAGAAGGAAGATTGACAAGGTTAATAAGGGTAATGATATCAAACTAGAAGATAATAATAATAATAATAATAACAAGCCTGGTATTAATGATGCTAATGTGAATAGCGATGTGGAAATGGAAAATGAAGACAAAGATGAAGTATTAAAGTTTACAATACAGAAAAGAAAGTTCAAGCCCAACCTTAACAATAACAGTATTAAGAAAGTGCCAATTGTCAATGAATTGATACGAAATTCTGATATAATCTCAAGGCAACAAGAAAATGACATTGAGGATTATTTGAGTAGGAAGTACGAGTCTGTGAAAGAAGAACAAGATGAAAATGACATTTCAAATGAAAACAAAATAGTAGAAGAGGAAGAAGAGGAAGAAGAGGAAAAAGAAGCGGAAGAAGCAGTAGATACAATACCCAAAGTGATGAGTAGTTATGAAATACAAGAAATAAAGGATAGACGATTAAGAGATTACGATCCTGAACTAGAAAAAGGGGAAATCATAGTAGATAATGAAATAGATGTTGAGAAGGATAATTTCTTAAATGACGGTAGATTTGCCGTGGGTATTAAGGAGCAAGAGTTACAGCGTAAAATGAATAAGATTGAGATTGAAGAAGCCTTGTATGACATGGAGCTCGATAAGGATGAAGATGGAGAAGAGAATAATGATAATGATGATAATAATGATGATAATGATGATAATGATAACGATAAAATTAATGGAAAGCAAATAAATAAAGTAATAGAGACAATTAAGGTTAAATCATTAGAGGAGCAGTTACAAGAGATCAAGCAAGAGCTGGCTACTATGCGTGTAATCAAGGAAAGAAACAAGGAAAAGATTGGAAGACTCAAAAGAGCGAGTGAAGGGTACAATAACGAGATCAGTAGTATAATCAACAACATAAATAGTCTAAAAATATAGTGTAGAGTAATAAACCATACTACAACACGCAAACACGCGCAACACAACACGGAAGTCCAGATATAAGCTTCTTGCGTTAGAATTTTCACCTTAGATAAGAAAATCAATCGAAAATTAAAAATTAAAAAATTAAAAAATTGAAAATTGCAATGATAAGCAAAGCACAACAATCAGAAGCTTGAGTGTCCGTACTGATTGTTATCTTACTGTTGTTGATATCACTACTAAACTCTTAACTTCTATTTGATCTGTTAATCAATTCATTTTTTATACTTATTCTTTTGCACTATACCTAGATAGTAGCACACTCACTCACTCACTCCATAGTCCAAAAGCAGTGAACTCTCCACAGCTCCACACTGCCTCTTATCTCCCTTCCCCCCTTTGCCCCATCGCTTCAAATCGCTTGCTGCCTCTCCAAATAAGCAACCAGATCCATATATCTACACAGTCACAAGATACTCACACATACATCACTTTCTTCACGTTATACTACTCTTTATCTCTTATTTTGTCTTCTCACTATACTATATTATTCCTCTCTATCAAATATACCCCCTACCAACTCTCCTCTTGATAGATATTCTCTTTTTCTGCGCACAGAGGCTTACCATATATTTCCGATATGTTGCCCAAATCGCACGCTCCATCTCTAGTAGCTGCTTCTCCTACTCTGGCAAATGCAACTGCTTCTCCGTCTACAAATTCCACTGAATTATCGACAATAGCACAGCAGGGTCAAGAAATGGCAACAAAGCCAACAGTTCCCATCTCAAATGCCACTATAAAACCAATTAGGTCTTCGGCAAAAAGAGCAAATAGTCTATCTTCAGACTTGGACAGAGAAAGGTTTAGATCAAGATTAAACTCTAATAACATGATCAACTCACAGAATAATTATACTTATAATAATCCAATAAAACAAAAAATCTCTAATTCAATAAGTATATCCAACAATAACAATGACAATAGTGCAATTTCAGATAAATATAATAATGAGATTTATTTCTCACCTTTTTCAAACTATTTTAATAATCACAAATTAACAGCTTTAACTTCAAAACTCATATCAATAGACGAATTATGCTTTTTCTTGTCAAACCACTACTTGACAGATCTGCCAGATGTAGAAACTATGTTTCCCTGGTTACATGGAATTCATAAAGATAATATAGCTCAAATTAGATTCATGGCAAATACAATTCAAAACTCTATGGATCCCAATATTCAACCAGATTTGAAATTTGATCCTCCTTTATCAACTAGAAATTTAATGGTTGTTAGATCTTCAAATTTAAATGGTGATATTCCTTCAAACTATAATAATATGATTGTGGAAACCTCTGGGTTGATCAAGGGAACAATCGCGATAGATGATATATTAATGCCATTACCCACCATTTCACAGATAAGAAGATATATCAGATCATTATTGGATGATGATATTGTACAATTGATCCCATTTGATTTGATTTTAAAAGATTGTTTCAATCTAAAAGTTCTACCTATTTTTAAAGATTTAGATCCTCAAATTGGTGTTTCTTTAAGAAACTTCAATATTCAAATTTCCAAACTTTCAATAATTTCTGATTTTTTAATTTATTGCTTCAATGATGATCATAAAAAATGTGTTCACAATAATAACACCACCAATAGTGACAATATTACACCTACAAATTCTATGATGAATGATATAAATGACATAAATGATATAGAGATAGATATAGATGGTCATTCTTTTAATGATGGTATTGATCCACCTTACGTCAATAGATCAACAACAATTTTAAATTGTAAATGCTCTTCAACTGCAAGATTGTTATTCATTGCTCAATATATTTATGCTAAAAATAATCAACAACTTTTTAAAGAATATCTTCCACCTACAACAATCAATAACGATTCTTCAAGGTTATACAATACTTATATCGTGGAAGATTTGGATCTCAAAAAATTGGAAAATTCAAACCTTTTATCAATAACTACTTTAGATACAGATTGCTCAATTAAAAATTTTGGTGATTTATGTTCAGATTATGATTTAAAAGTTTTTAACAATTGGGATTCAAATTACCTTTATAGAGAAAAATTGGAAATTGCTAAAATGTCAACTGCTACTTTTTTAATTAATGATATTTGGATCGGTAATACCACAGACTTTGAATGTTTACAAATTCAATGTAATCAACAACGTCAATCAAATGAAAATAATACCTTTACCAAAAAAACAAATTATGATTATGAAAATGAATTTGATTCAACTGGTTATGATAATAGTACTATTCCATTACATTGTGATACCAAAAATACAATTGTTACTTTAACTAAAAAGGATTTCTTAGAATCAATACTAGAAAATGAAAATAACAACAAGTCTGATAGTTCTTCTTCCAATAAAAACAATTTTGATGAAAAATTAATTACTTTCCCCAAGGCGAAATGGAGATTATTTTTAAATTGTGCTGAAAATGCAAGATTCCCCAAATTATCAGATTTACAACAATTATTCGAATTAAGCGTTGAGAATGATCAAAGCTTAGAACAAATATATTTGGAATTTCCTCCTTCTGGATCTTTCAGTATGGGTGATTTGGCTGAGGATGATTTAAGATCAATAATTAACTTGTGCAAATTGCTATATTACAAATGCTCTCCTAAATTCCCTTGCTTAATTTATTGTTCTGACGGTTATACCGAATCTTCATTGTTAGTCTTATGTTTTTTGATCTATTCCAAAAATATTTCAATTGATGAAGCAATTATTCAATTGCATATTGATTATGGAAGACCTTTTTTTATTTTCAAGTCAGATTATGTCATTTTACAAAAATTGCAACCTCTATTACAACATTATTCTCCATTAAGTCCAGAATCTAACAAGGAACTTGTTTTGGAACCTATTCACTCTGTCATTTTGAAGTCTATTTTGTTTGCAACTAATACTTCCAAGAATATCAATCAATTGGATTTTAAGATGGATTCTATAATCAAGACATCAACTGGTAATCATATTATTCAATTACGTGATAGCGGAAGTATAAATACAATGAATAAATCTTTGAGTAATGCACAGAACATGAGTGAATCAAATAAATTAGAGGATCAAATAACTTCAGATTTAGATTCTGATTCTGATTCCATATCAACTGATAATTCATCAAGTGGTAAGCAAACACCAGTTCCTCAACTTATTGCAGCCAATACGGAGACAAACAACTCATCCAACAGACTTCTTCAAAATGATATTGATGAAGATGATTATACTAGGCTCGACTCTGAAGGATGTTGTGAATCCGTTGCAGGCTCTTTACCTTCCAGAATATTGAAAGGATTATATTTAGGTTCATTACCTCATGCTTCAAGTCTTAGATTATTGAATAAACTGGGGATTAGATCCTTAGTCTCTGTTGGCGAACATATTCCATGGTTAAATCATTTGAAATATGAAACCTCGGCGACTAAGTCAGGGTGTGAAATCTTGAGTATCTTACCTGGTCAAAAGGATCTAGATGGTGTTCCTTGTTTTGTTAAGGAAGTAATGAAGATTTCAAATATTAATGATGATGGAATTGGAACTTTGACAACTACTATTAATGACGCTTTGGAATTCATCGATAAATGGTATGGCTTGAATAGTAAAGTTCTAGTTCATTGTCAAGTTGGTGTTTCTAGATCAGCTACAGTTTGTATTGCTGAAGTCATGAAAAGATTAAATATCAGTTTACCTAGAGCATACCTTTTTGTTAGAGTTAGAAGGCTGAATGTCATTATTCAACCTAATTTGAAATTAATGTATGAATTATTTAAATGGGAAGAAACTTTTGTGAAATCAAAACTGAAATCAATTTCCCATACCAATTCAATCTCTCATTTGAATAACCTTCAAATGAAACTGGGGAATAAAGTTAAAAGTATCAATGATGCCGATATCAAATTTTCCATATCTGAATCAAGCACATCTAATTCAACTTCCGTTTCTTCATTATTCTCTGAAAAACCTATTTCATCATATAGCTTCAGTTCATCCATGACGTCGATTGGAATTGGTTCAAGTCGTAATGGAAGTATAAGTCAACCTTCCGTTGGGATTACCAAGGATACCAAAAGAATCTCCATCAGTTTCAATTCAACTACCAACACTCACTCTAATCCTATTCTTGAAGAAGAAACTGATGAAGATGATCATTTGAATGACGATGGTGTGTTTATCGATGACTTGGATGAAGATGAAATGGATCAATCAAACTCCCAATCTCAAGCCCAGTCTCAACTTCAAATACCAATCCGTGGTCATGCTAACTCTGCGCCTATAGGTCGTAATCACAAAATGAGTAGACATAGTTCATCAAGTAGTACGTCTACTTTGAAAAGACCTAGTTTCAAAACTCCCTTTGCAAGAGCACTTGATATTTCACCTTCTTCTAGCTCAAGTTCTTTGAACTCAGATTCTTTCATTCCACCAACTAGTGTATCTTTTGAAAACTCATTTTCCAAGTCAAGAAAATCAATGATGGAACCAAACAGTACTGGATGTGTTGGAAATTTTATGAGTTCATCTATGACTTTGAGCAACGGGGTCAGCCCCAAGACATCTGTAGACCTTTCAGGTGCTGCTAATAGAGTTGACATTGGTGATGATATAACCGAAGAAGACGAGGAAGATGACATTGACATCGGTGATTCTGATGTTGATTTAATTATTAGTAACTCTCCGAATTTCCAAAGAGAAGTGGATTGGGTTATTCTCTGCCGTGAAATTCATAATTTGAACAAAGCTTATATCAAGCCTGTTTATTAATCAATTGAATAAATTACTATAGATTTTTTTTACTTTTACTTTTACTTTCACTTTTACTTTACTATACCATATTTTACTTTACTTTTACTATTTACTGATATTTTTTTTTGTTTGGGGTTATTGTTGACTGGAACTTTATACCACTTGGTTTAATTGGTTCTTTTGTGTTTTATAGCTGGGTTTGCTTGTGTTTTTTTGGTGTTTTTTTTTTTGTTTTTGGTTTGCTTGTTGTCGTTGTTGCCAGAGTGATATTTTTCCAGTAACATACTTTTTTTATGATGGTTTTTTATAACAAAAACCCTCATTTTTCTGATTCAGTTCATTTTTATTGCGCTCTTTTTTATTACCACTTTTTTTTTTTATTGATTACTATAGTTTCTTTCATTATCTATCTGGTATACATAGTCGTTAAAAAAAATATTTTTTGAAGATAATTAACTTTTTAAAAGCCTATTTTAAAGTAGCGTATTTTTTCAAATGATCTGGAATGTGTTGATATAAGTCTTTTGATTCTAACCATTTTTTGGAGAAAATTCTATCAGCATATTTATGAGCAGAATCGGCCAAAAGAGTAACAACGTTAGATCCTTCAGGCAATTCCTTAGCAACTTTAACTGCAGCGACAACGTTCAAAGCACCAGTTCCACCAATATAGATACCTTCTTCATGTAATAATTGGTATAACATAACAATTGATTCTGAATCTTCAATTCTTAAAGCGTAATCACATAATTCGATATCAGTGGCAACATTCTTAGTGATACGTCCTTGTCCAATACCTTCAGTAAATGAACCACCTACTCTTTCCAACGATTGTCCCTTACTGGTAACATAAGAATATAAACAAGATCCTGGTGGATCAGCAATAACTGATACAACTTTACCGCCAGAGATTTCTTTCAAATAACGTGTAGTTCCTGCCCATGTACCACCAGTACCTGTTGAACAAGTGAATGCATCAACTTTACCATCTAATTGTTGCCAGATCTCTGGACCAGTGGTTTCAATATGAGCTTGTCTGTTATCTAAGTTATCGAATTGGTTTGTCCAAACTGCATTATCTAAAGATTCAGCATGTCTTTTAGCCTTGTGATTGAAATTTTCTGGATTGTCAAATGGGACAACTGGTACAGGATAAACCTCACAACCTAATAATCTAAGAGTTTCGATTTTAGATGGAGCTTGAGTGTTTGGCATATAGATAACACATTTATAACCTTTTGATCTACAGATATGTGCTAAACCGATACCTGTATTACCTGCAGTTCCTTCAACAATTGTTCCACCTGGCTTGATGAGCCCTTTTTCTTCAGCTTTTTGAATGAAAAATAAAGCAGCACGGTCTTTAACAGATCCACCTGGATTCATCCATTCGGCCTTTGCCCAAATATTTCTACCGATTTTGGAACTAAGAGAGTTTAATTTCAACAATGGTGTGTTTCCCACGGCACCTTGGATTCCTGATTCGGAGGTAAGGGGTTTGAAGTTTGTGGCCATTCTGGATATGAGAGAGGTTGAAAAAAGTCTCCTGGACATTCTGGAGTCGCTGAGAACTTGGAAGTACTGTGGCTAATTACAGAAATAACTTATTTAAAAAAATGAATAATAACTAGTAAAGAAGAAAAGGGCTATCTAAAGATAAATCTAATGGTGATACAAATAGTTTGTCAATAATACCTGAAAAGCTGGGGATTGGGCAAATGCACGTGACCGATAACAAAACGGGATCCTGGCAAAATTTCAAAAAAACAAAAACCCAAACACCCGTGCACTTTATTTTGGCTTAAATTAAACTAAAACTAATTACAGTTTGCCTCCAGGTATGGCGTTGATTTAAACAATGCTTGGAATAGTATTTGTAAAACACACCTCAAGTCTCAGTATCAAATAATATTGCTAGTATAGGGTACATTTCAGCTACTTAAAATTAATATAAATATATAATTATTACACAATGGCTGTTGTTAACGGTATGTATTGTTATTTCTGGCTTTTAATCTCTGATCTCGCCTTATCTTATCTTATCGTTCTGAATTTACTAACAAATTAAATAACTTTAACAATTTTACAGTTACCATCAAAAACTCTGGTAAAACATATAATTTGGAGGTCGATTTAGAAGACTCTGCTGAGACTTTTAAAATGCAAATCTCCTCTTTAACTGATATCCCCCCTGAGAAGCAGAAAGTCATGCTTAAAGGTGGTTTGTTGAAAGATGAACAAGATTTATCCAAATTTAACATCAAAGAAGGTCAAACAATTATGGTTTTAGGTTCTCCAGAATCAAAACTCAATGAAGTTAACAAGATTGATAAAACACATTTATTTGCGGAAGACTCTAAAATAGAAATGAGGGCAAATTTGAATCCTATAGGTTTAACTAATTTAGGTAACACATGTTATTTAAACTCTTCTTTACAATCTTTATTTAAGATTGAAGAAGTTCAGGATTCTTTGAAAAACTTTGACTTATCTTCTACAAGTATATCATCTAACAAGAAGCAAATTGTTGAGTCTTTGAAAAAGTTATTCAAGCAATTAGAAGATGATAAATCAAAAGGTGTTGCCATATCTCCATCCAATTTCTTAACTTTGTTTAGATTATTTTATAGCCAATTTGCTGAGATAGATAGAGCCAGTGGTAGTTATAAACAACAAGATGCTGAAGAAGCTTTTTCTTCCATATTGAACTTGTTATTTGAGTTCTTCCCAAATTTGAGATCATCTTTCCAAATCGAATTTAAGACAGAATCCAGATGTTTAGAAGTTGGAGGCAGCAGCGAAGGAGATGATCAATTAACGATTGGATATGAAGATGCAAGCAAATTAAGTTGTCACATTACAGGACAAACCAATTTCTTGAAGAATGGTTTAATTGAAAGTTTAAAGGAAAAAATAGAGAAGCATAACCCAGTTTTGAATAGAAATAGTGAATACGAAATTTCCAAGAAGATAACCAAATTACCAAAATACCTTGAAATTAATTATGTGAGATTTTTTTGGAAAAGAGACATTAGTAAGAAGGCAAAGATCTTAAGAAAAGTTCAATTCCCATTTGAATTAGATGTTAGTGACTTGTTAGATGAAAGTATCAAATCAACCAGAGTGAAATCAAGAGACTCGATTTACAAGATTGAGAAATCAAATGAAGAAGAATTAAGAAATTTCAAAAAGATGAAAAAAAATAATGGTGATTCTAAGATTCAAGAACTAAGTGAAGATGAATTATTAACTAAATTAAACAATAATTATTTAACTTCAATGAGTGAAGAAGAAAAGAAATTGAGTGAAAAGGGTGAGAATCCTTCAAGTTTATACGAATTGATTTCTGTTGTTGCTCATCAAGGTTCTTCTGCTGATTCGGGTCATTACCAATGTTTTAACAAGGATTTAAAAGATTTAACTGGTGAAACTTGGTACAAGTTTAATGATGATAAAGTCTCTATTGTTTCAAGAGATAAGATTGAATCTTTAGCTGGAGGTGGTGAAAGTGATTCTGCTTTAATATTAATTTATAAAGCTGTTGGATTATAATTATAATCAATTAAATTACGGATTTTTATTTTAGCTTTATTTTTGTATTTCTTTAGAAAAAAAAAATGAATTCCTGCGTAGATTATAC
Organism: Ogataea sp. yHMJ1; assembly: GCA_030571015.1. Lineage (NCBI taxonomy): Eukaryota > Fungi > Ascomycota > Pichiomycetes > Pichiales > Pichiaceae > Ogataea > Ogataea sp. yHMJ1. The sequence goes on from JAJLXB010000011.1 coordinate 366,221, forward strand.
CTTTTTATAATAGGATAATTATAAGCAGAAATTACACATTGTTCAATTTTCTTTAATTCGATTTTGTTGTGTATTGTAAAATTCTAATAATATTTAACGTATATATAAGTTAGTTGAATTTGATGAAATGTAGTGTAGTTAAATTTAATTCCAGTTTATTTTCAATTAATATTCTTTACTTAATTTCTTGAAGTTATTAAATTCAGTCCAACATTCTAATACTTTTCCCTTATTACTTATCAAACAAGAGTTCAATTCCTTTTCGGATTTAACTAAGTCAGCTGGTTTGCTATGGATCTTGTCCATTTGCTTGTTTAACTCGATTAAATTCTTATTTATTCCTTCTAATTTCTCATTTAATGAAGCAACGGATAATTCTGTAGTTGCTGGTGATAGATCTTTATCCTTGTTATTGTCCAAGATATCTTTAAAAGCGCCAAGCTGAGACGCCTCAAGTTTCTTCAAGGATTTGTTGACTTCTTTCTCGATGTAAATCTTAGAGTATTGTTGTCTAGTATAATTTGTCTCCAATGTTGAATCTAATTGTTCAATCAATGATGAAGAAAAATCAACTGGTGTAGTTGGGTAAAAAGTCTTCACTTGTTGTTCGATTGGTGTACTCATTATATATGCAATGTAAGAAGTTCCCAGAATTCTATTTCTATTGAGACAGCCTTGATGTGGGTTTGATTCATTGATCAAATGTAATAGCATACATATCAGTGATTCTCTTGTTTGGCTCTTAATGGCTCGAACCAATCAGTAGGTTGAAATCTCATCGCGATAGATATTTCCCAAAAAAAAACTAAATGCGTGTGCCGGAGAAGCTACCCATAATTAGTTGTCTATTTTTACATAAGCTTATGATTGATATTATTGTGTTGTTATTTTAGGTTGGGTTGTATATATATATATATATATATACATATAAACATATAAATAAGGTCATAAAGAGGAAGGATAGTAAAGAAAGACTAATTGAAACAGAATTATTTTCAGTATTCAAACACTTGACTTAACTTCAAAAAATCTCTTTAAGTAGAAGACTTGGAATAAAGAGTTAGCCATGACAACTAACAATTGGATAGTTGACCAGTACTTAACTCTTGAATTTGTAGATTCAGCGGTATTTCTGTGGGTTCTCTCTCTGACAACAATGTAATTTTGTTCGTTTTTGACATCGTAGACTAATTCTTGTAATTTGTTAACAGAAGCGTCTAAGTTACCTTGAGAATCATCATTGACATCGACGTAGATAACACCATGAACATTAAAAGAGACATCCTTTGTTTCTATGTTTGAATTTTCATTTGAGAAACAGTATTCGTATTTACCTGGTTCAGAAGCCTTGACTTTAATATCGGCGTGGGATACTTGAACAAGGTTCTTAACTATTAAACCAGAAGGAGATTTGATCCAGAAGTCGGCTTCTAATTGATCAGCGCCTGACGTTGATCTGTCACCAACTTGGAAAGAGATGGCCAATTCATCGTTTTTTCTAAGGGTTTCAAAAAAACATTGCTTACCTCTCTTTGGTAATAATGTCAAATGAGCAGATGCAATGGAACTTATCACTAAGAACAGGGATAATATAGAGAATAAATTGACTTTAGAGAACATTGTAAAAGATGATTCTGCTATGCACCAAAGAATTCAATTTGGTTGATCTGGGTATAAATGATTTATATTGTATCATTTTACAATAATAACTGATATCTGCTATCTCAGTAATACGCGTCGTACAGATCAGACAGATACCAGAGGACACTTGGAAGATTTCGGGGTAGGGTAAGGCTTTATATATGACACGTTTGGATGTTGTGTAAATTTAAAAAAAATAAATCACGTGATCACATGATTCTTTCCAATGCAACATATATAGCTGTCGCAGTCTACAACATTCCCGGAGTGTCGTGCCTAAAATAGGACGAGAATTCTCCGAGCCTGGAGAGAGCCACCCGGGTTGATGTGAGTGATGTGATGAGATGATGATTGTTGCGAGAACCTCTGGAGTGACTCTGCGGAAATGAGTGTGCAGCGCTCATGGAATATGGTGATGCCTCAACCGGTCCCTGCCTCTTTCCTCCTTCCTATATATTCCACCTTATTCCCTTATTCTCAATTCTTTCACTCAATCTTATTTCAATTGATCTAATTTGTTTCTCTTTTTCATTATCCCTATAATTATTATCAATACTTGTCATTTGTTCTTACTGTACAAATACATTCCCTTATAATAATAATAATAATACCCCTAATCCTTTATTACTGAAAAATGTCTTATGCAACCAAAGTTTTTGCTCGTTACGTCTACGATTCCAGAGGTAACCCAACCGTCGAAGTAGATTTAACCACCGACAAGGGTTTATTCAGAGCAATTGTCCCATCTGGTGCTTCCACTGGTGTCCATGAAGCCTTAGAATTAAGAGATGGTGATAAATCAAAATGGTTAGGTAAGGGTGTCCTTAAAGCTGTTGCCAACGTCAATGAAATCATTGCTCCAGCTGTCGTTGAAGCCAAGTTAGATGTTGTAGATCAAGCTAAATTCGATGAATTCTTAAACTCTTTAGATGGTACCCCAAACAAGGGTAAGTTAGGTGCTAATGCCATCTTAGGTGTCTCTTTAGCTGCTGCTAAGGCTGCTGCAGGTTACAAAAACGTTCCATTATACCAACACATCTCTGACTTATCTGGTACTCCAAAGCCATACGTCTTACCAGTTCCTTTCCAAAACGTCCTTAACGGTGGTTCCCATGCTGGTGGTGCTTTAGCCTTCCAAGAATTCATGATTGTTCCAACTGGTGCCGATTCCTTCTCTGAAGGTTTAAGAATGGGTTCCGAAGTTTACCACAACTTAAAGAGCTTAGCCAAGAAGAGATATGGTCAATCCGCTGGTAACGTTGGTGATGAAGGTGGTGTTGCTCCAGATATTTCTACTCCAAGAGAAGCTTTAGAATTAATCATGGATGCTATCAAGGCTGCTGGTCACGAAGGTAAGTTTGGTATTGCCTTGGATGTTGCCTCTTCCGAATTCTACAAAGACGGTAAGTACGATATGGACTTCAAGAACCCAGACAGTGATCCATCCAAATGGTTATCTGGTGAAGAATTAGCCGCTTTATACGGTGAATTAATGAAGGAATACCCAATTGTTTCTATTGAAGATCCATTTGCTGAAGATGATTGGGATGCTTGGTCTCACTTCTTCACCACCACTGATGTCCAAATCGTTGGTGATGACTTAACCGTCACTAACCCACTCAGAATCAAGACTGCCATTGAAAAGAAGTGTGCTGATGCCTTATTATTAAAGGTCAACCAAATCGGTACTTTAACCGAATCTATCCAAGCCGCTAAAGACTCTTACGCTGCTGGTTGGGGTGTCATGGTTTCCCATAGATCTGGTGAAACTGAAGATACTACCATTGCTGACATTTCTGTTGGTTTAAGAACTGGTCAAATTAAGACTGGTGCTCCAGCTAGATCCGAAAGATTAGCTAAATTAAACCAAATCTTAAGAATTGAAGAAGAATTAGGTGATAAGGCCATCTATGCTGGTAAAGACTTCCATAAATCCGTTACCATTTAAATGTATTTAAACATGTATATTTAAATGTCATGTCTTCTGTACGCATTTGGTCCATATAATTTTTAATTCATGATTTTATAATTTTATTCTAGACCAAACCCTAACTAACTAACCTATTTATTTATTTACTTATTAATCACTTATTAATCACATACTTTTAAACTTTATTTATTCTTTTCTAATAATTTTATATGATGAAACTTAAAATATTGAAAAAAGTACTTTATAAAACTCTGTCTCCACTTCAATTGATACATACACTCTATACTTATACTTCCCACGTTCACAATCACACAAGGAAGGTCAAACACCGGAGGGGAATCCCACGACGCATCCGTGCACCGCGTCCTGAAAGCCGCAATTGCCGGTTGTCTCAAAAAGTTGGCTTGGCTGTTGGTCGGCATTTGAATCTCCAAACGCTGCAACGCTTATTGGACCTGAAACCCTAGTCATTTGATAAATGTTTACCCTTGAATTTTAATCAATTTTTTTTAATTAGATTCCTGATAGGTCTACTAAGCATCACTTCTGCTCCATATATACAGCACAACTTTTGGTCAACTCTTCTGCGATCCCTCACTCACAACTTGCAATCCCGAGAGGCTTGGTTCCACTTCACCTGACTTCAATCTCATTAGCAAAAACATCACACATAGCCCATACAAGGTAATCTATCTCACTTGTAATGGAGGCACCTAGTGTTGTCTCTTCCGAAACCGCTCCTTCAAAGCGTCTTGTTGCCAAGCGTGCATGTCTTGCATGTCGTGAAAAGAAAATTAAATGTGATGGTGAAGCAATTAAGAAAGTAAATGCTAATGGCACAGAAACTGACGTAGATTTAGACAAGGAAAAAGAAAAGGAAAATCTCAAAGGCAAAGACAAAGATAAAAATAAAAATCAGGAACAAGATCAAGAACAAGAACAAGAGCTTACTTTAAACTGTACAAATTGTAAGTTAGCTGGTATAAAATGTGTGTTTGTTCAAAGTAAACGTGGAGGTCGTCGTAGAAAATTCCCATCTATTACTTCTTTCCAAGTCGATCCTAATGTAGGAAACAATTTCAACGAGATATCAAAAATTTTACCTGGAAACACACCAATCAGAAAGGCTCCATATAATTTCTATGATTACTATTCCGGTTTCACAAATAATTTCCATCATGGTTTGAATTTCAGAAATATCCCCCCTCCTCACCCCCATTTACCACCTCATGAATTTTCAAATGTCAATCATATCCCAAAACCACTTCCCCCTGGACTGAGACCAATCCATCCGTTGACGACTGTATTGCACTCATCAGATAATTCATCCGACACACCTTCAACATTATCTTCTTCTAATAAGAATAATGATTTGGCTAGTAATAATAAAGAGAAAGAAAAGATCAAACTGCCGCCAATTGCAGATAAGCTGAAGATTTCAGAACCTACTCCAGCTACTATTACTGTTGATGGTACTGCTCCATTGGCAGCAACATCAGCAACAGCCACGAAATCAGCTGAAACATTCAATACTTCCGCTATAATTGAAGACAACGATAAGATGGAAGTCGACGAGACAAGTACAATACTATCTGATGAAACTTATAATTCTAAATCAAAGCGCTCAAAGAATTCACATAAGTCAAAGCAAAAGGTTACACAGAATAGATCAAGATCGAATTCCATGGACTCTATATCTTCTTGCTCAACTTGTTCCTCTGATTATGATTATGATGACAACGGTGACACTTCTAAAAAAATCCATTCAGATTCGATTTCTTCTACATCTGATAGTATTGGTGACAGACGCGGTCGTCATTATCACCATCGTTATCACTCGCACGAAGAAAGAGGCGGAAGAAGTGGAAGGAGTGGCAGAGGTGGAAGAAGTGGCAGAGGTAGAAGAGGTGGCAGGGGAGAAAGAGGCGATAGAGATGATCGCCACTCATATTCATGGATGCATCACGGTCATCATAGACATCACGGGCATCATAAGCATATGCATGGAGTGTTTCCATTTCCTACACCTCCACAGATGGGTCCTCATCATTTACAACCACACCCACCTCCTCCACATCTGCACCAAGGTCCGCCTGGTTCTCCTCTTCATCATCTTCATCCAAGATTTGGTGGACCTTTCCCTTACAGCTTGCCTCCTTTACCCCCTCCACAACATGGTGGGCACCCTTATTTCAGAAGCGGTTTAATGCCCCCACCTCCTCCTGGCTCCCAATTTTCTCCACAACAGCAACAGCATCTACAACAGCAACAAATGCAACAGCAAATGTTTGTGGATAATCCAAACTATCTTAATGGATCTGAATTTAGTAGGCAGAATTTATCTTCTTCAAGACATAATTCAATGACATCATCACAGTTACCTCCTTTGAATCGTTCTTATACCGGTAGTGGTATTCTGGGTCATGAGAAAGGCGCAAACATAATACTGCCATTACCATCACAAAATGGTAACTCGTCAATATCAACTCCATCACCACCTCAGCTTACTGAACCTTCTTTCAAATCTGCTGGTATGGGTGTGTATTCCAGTACACAATCGATCGCACCAAGCGACTCTGTATCTGTTGCTCAATCTAAGAAAGATCACATGCAAAACTCAATTACCTCTTCTAATACATCGACTCCAAGTGCTTCAATTCCAATCTATATGGGAGGTTTCAACGGTCATCACCGTGCTCCTCACTTGCATCACCAACCTACACCTCCAACACCTCCAGGTCCCCCTGGATATCCACATTCTTTCTCTCCAAATCCATATTATGATTATTATGGAGGTCAATTTAATGGATATTATATGCCATATAACAATATGATGGGTGAAAATGTTCTCAATACACATAGTTTTACTTCTGAATCAAATAGTAACTTATCTGATACAGGTATAGGATCTCAAGCCAATTCCTCATTAGGTATAAACAATCAATTTCAAAATAATTTGATCATAAGAAGTGACAATAACAGTGACACTGGAAACAGTATGGTCAAAGATAAGTCCAATAGTAATAATAAAAGCTCAACTGTAAACAATAACTCTACAACTAATCCTAATGCAAGCACTGATAATGCATCTGCTACTTCCACTATTGACTGGGTGAATAAACAATCTGAGTTACAAAGCATCAACAGCGGTACCAAAAATAATACAAGTAATAATAATACAACCACTCAAAATTCAGTATCAAGTGGGGGTATTGATGAAAGAATCAATGAAAATTATGGATTCAAGAAAACACCAATTCCAACTCATGTTACAGAAGAGGAATTAACAAGATATGGATTCCCCAACTGGGAGACTACCAATCTGTTGATCAATATCTTTTATAGATATATTCACCTGTCTCATCTAGTGTTGCCCAATCTTGAATTGTTTATCAATGAACTAAGTATTAGAGATGATGCATGCTTATTGAGTTGTATGTTCAGTGTTTGTACCAAATACGTTTCATTGGAAAACATCTATAGGAAATTTCCTGATGAAAGTTACTTAAAGGGTTTGAATTTATCATTTTTGAATTCTGAATATTGGATTGAATTGACGGATAAATTAATTGAGAAAACAGATGTCAATGGTTTGTTGGTTGTTTTTACATTCAGTTGTTATTACGGTAATGATCATAAGCTATTTAAAGCATCTTTATTGATCAAAGCATCCAATTTGATTGAGATCTATAAGAATAGAAAGGAAAATGAGTTCTCATTATTGAACAATAGTATTTTGGAGGCCTTTAACAGTATTCAGTTAATCAAGAGGGAATCCACAATTAGGGCTATATGGAATGTATGGAAGTTTTCAGTTTTTAGAAGAATCAATTTTGGATATCCTTATATTGATTATTATAATGATAAGGACGACAAAACATTGAGTAACAGCACAAAAAATATTTTATTGGACTTCCCAGAAGATATGAATTTACCAATTGATGATTTTACATATTATAAGATCAGCAATTTAAAAGACGTTTCTGATGCTAGGGTCAAGGAGAATTTCAAGTATGTGAACACCTTAGATAACAAAGATCCAGCAATGATGACTGATTCGAAATATTCTATTTCCAGCATGAAAATGATTGAAGATATTTGTAAATTGATTAGTGTTAATCAGCATGAAGAAAAATATGATGAATTGAGTCAAAGAATTCAAGAATTGAATGATTATAAGAATATATCACTTTTCCACGAAGAACAGTCGCAAGAAGGTGGATTTTCATTCAAAGTGATCAATGCTAATAATGCCTCATCGATCTTTATTTTGAATCTTTGTGAAATTATTTTAAATTTCTCTAGGATTGAACCTTTGATTATTTATCCAATTAAATCCAATCAAGTCAGTCAATTGATGTTAGTTGAAGATTTCTTCAATGAGAGTAAGATTAGAGAAAAGACTTCTAAAGTCAAAAGAGTATTTAGTGATGAAGGAGGAGATTCTAGTACAACGATTGATTTATCCAATGGTGATATATGGAAATCGTTATTCAAGACATTTAAATCATGTATCAAGATGATTGAAATACTTGATTTGATGAAAGAAGATACTACTGTTGTAGGACCAAGTACTTTAAGTGTTGAATATGAAGGATTACAAAATAACAAGTCTAAGACCATTTCCTTATCTAATAGCGCATTCCAGTCTTTAATCGCTGTGAAACGCATATATCCTAATTCTTGGGTTCAATTATCGTTAATCTGCATAATTTGTGTTGCTCAATGTTTACCATTACTGATATCTGTTATTGAGTTGAGTAAGATAATTGAAATTACAGTTACTGAAAGTAATTCAGATTTAATTGTTTTTAGGAAAGAAGACAGAAAGCAGTTATGTTTGATCCCACTAGAGCAAATTAATACTAATATGAATCAAGAAAATTTCTTAGATTTAATAAAGTTATTCAATGATAATGAAAATAATTTGATCAATTATGTGAAACTGGGTAATTGTTACTTGGATTCTATGGCTGATCTTTACGGTGGTGTAAAGATGGGCCATTTCCAGATCGAAAAGATCATCAAACAAGTTATGAGTAAATGAATCGATAATGAGTGTATAAATAGATATTTTTATGTATAATATAGTGTAGTATGTTTCTAATTTGTTTATTTATTTATTTATATGCGTACTACAATTTATTTTGTTTTATTTTATTTAGTATGGTGGGAAAAAAAAACATCTCGAGATATTTTCCTCTTTGAGTCGCGCAGCCTTCCCCCGCTATAAGAGACCGAGCCGGAGAGATAAGATAAGATAAAGAGAAGTGGGAGCCAAGAAAGGAATGGATGAAATAAAAATAAAAATAAAAAGGTATATAAAGGACACTGTTTGTATATTTGACATTAACAAAGATTATACTATAGAATTTGGAAAGTCTTATTGGATTAAATTGATTATACTACGGTAATTATATTATTTATTATCAAAGATGAAATCAATAGATTTATTCAAGTTAGATGGCCAAGTTGCCCTAGTCACTGGAGCCACTCAAGGTATTGGTAGATCAATGGCCCAATCATTATATGAAGCCGGATGTGAGTTAATCTTGACATGTCGTCCTAGTACTGACCCTACATCTGCAATTGAGTTTATCAAAGGAAGTAGTGACAATGGACCTTTAATCCATGTTGTTAAAGTTGATTTAGGTGAGATTAAGATTGAAGATATTGAAGAGTTAGTACTAAAACCTAGTTTAATTGCTAGTTCTAGTGGTAAGATTGATATTTTGGTGAATAATGCCGGTATTTATTATACTGGAGAATTTCAAGATTTAGAAATTAAAAATTTCAATAAAGTTATGAAAGTTAACTTATTATTCCCCGCTGAATTGACCAAATTGATAGGTAAATATATGATTGAGAATAAGATTAAAGGGAGAATTATATTTACATCTAGTTTATTTGCATTACAAGGTGGTAAAGAGTGTCCAGCCTCATGTGTTAGTAAAGGAGGTCAGATGTTATTGATTAAATCTCTAGGTAGTGATTGGAGTAAATATGGCATTAGAGTGAATGGAATTGCACCTGGTTGGACCATAACTGGTATTACTAGTGAAGAAGAAAAAAATGATGTCAATATTTTGAATAGAATTCCAATGGGTAGATGGGCCAATACAGAAGAATTTAAGGGTCCTGTATTGTTTTTAGCCAGTGAAGCTAGTAGTTATATCACTGGTGAGATTCTTGTAGTTGACGGTGGATGGATGGTTAGATGATGTAAATAATATAAAGCAAGATAGATTTAAATTGGACAGAATTGCTTTAGAATTACAATATAATATATAAAATGAACTATAAAATATCATATAAAATATCATATTAAAATATATATGCTAAATAGTATAATAATATACATCTTCCCACATAGACTAAACACACACCACTAAAAGTTGAGATCACGTGCATAGTATTTAAGTTAAAAAAAAAGCCTCAACTATAATGTTTTTAGTCTTTCTTTTTAATAAAGAATAAAACTTAACTTGAATTAACTGTAGACAAACGTGTATCCTTAATTAAAGTTCTATTAATTTATTAATTTATTAATATTTTGATATATATATATATTATTGATTAGATCATTTAATTGCTGCAAATCATCACACTACCCATGTGCGTCAGTAATATATACATACTATTTTCATTAATCTACTCCAATATATATATATATATATATATATATATATACAACCTCAACTACTAACAGAGATCCAACTAAACGCACTGCACCATCTCCCAAAAGCCGCTCACCCTTATTCTTTCCTTAATTAAACTAACCTTAAAAGGAAATATTGCTTTCTACCCATTACTAAGGATCTTTCGTATACTCGTAGAACCCTTTGTTGAGTCACATCATTACTGATTAGTACTTCTTTTATTTACTTCACTAATAACAGTATATTACCATTCCAACTTCTCCTATAGATTATATCCTTCTTTTCTTCCAATAAGTTTCTATCATCTCCTCCGCCCTCTTCCGTTATCCGTCAAAGTAGGCTTAGCTGCAAAGAATTTATCCCGCAATTTAACCGGACCATCCCTTTCAGAGCTTTCTTTTTTTTTTCTTTTTGATTCCAATTCAATTTATCCGTATACAATAGATATTATTACCGTTTAAACTTATTCAAACTACTATAGAATATATCATATCACTTATACCTCTCATAACAATTATATCTCAATTATAAAATGTTGAGTTCATTAACAAATTTACTCAGAAATACTTATTCAAAGGAAAATAATGAGGAGCAACAGCACCACCTTATAGATCGTTTTATCGTTCATAACCATCAAGAACAATTAATGGGGATACCCATATCTGCATCTCATTTGTCTAATGGTAATGATATAGAAGATGAAGATTTCGATGAAGAATCCTCATCTTCTTCTTCAAATTCAGTATATGATTATTCAGATCCAGTCACTTTAAAAGAATTAAATAAAAGAATAAGGCTTTCTTCAATAAATAATCATTATCGTACAAATTCATTGTATTTGAAAAATAATAATTATAATAATAATAACAATTTCAGTTGGAAATCTTTGGGGAAACTTTTTAATTTAAAGAGTCTTGTGGTATTAACACTTGCATTATTATTAATGATAATTTTAATCTTAAACATGAAATTATCCAATTTAACCGATTTAAATGATCAATTGAATTCAAATATATATTACGAAAATGATAATCCAGAATGGTTAACTAAAGATATTAATATAATACCTATTCATTCTCATAATGATGAATGGAGAAAATTACCATTTTTTAATGCTTTGAAATATGGTTCAAACTCAATAGAAGCTGATTGTTGGATTTTTGATGAAGATCCAAATACAATATTAGTTGGTCATAATACCGTATATTTATCCAAGGATAAAAATATTGATAATATGTATTTGAATCATTTGTTTAACCTTTTAGAAAATGTTAATCAAAGACAAGATATATCTAAAGATGACAATGATGATAATACTAATAATTCTACTTCGGATTTAAAAACACTTAAAAAGGGTATTTTTTACAACTCACCAGAGACAACAACTTATTTTTATATTGATATCAAGAATAAAAACGTTGAATTACTCAAATCTTTGGAGAAAAAATTACAAAAATTCTTAGATTCCGATTATTTATCAACTTATAATAAAACAACAGATGAATTCAAACAAGGTCCTTTAACAATTGTTATAACTGGTGAATACCCATTAGAATACATTTCTTCAAAAGATTTGGTTTACACTTTTATTGATGCTCCATTGCATAAACTTTTCTCCAAGGATGAAGATTTTGAAAATAATTATCCAGCAAATCAAATCTCTATATTTGCATCAGCTTCATTATTCCAATTAACAGGTTATCACAAGGCATTAAATTATTTCCAAGGTTTATCAAAATCTCAAATTAATGATTTAGAAAGATTTATTACTAAAGCACATGAATTAAACTTGAAAGTGCGTATTTGGGAAACCCCATCTTGGCCAATATCTATTAGAAATAAAGTTTGGAAACAATTGATTAAATTAGATGTGGATTATTTAAATGTTGATGATTTGAAAAGTGCATCTAGATTCTTTTAATTAATTTATAGTTCTTTATCATTTTTTGCATTATTGGTTGTTGTTTTTTTTTTTGCTTTTTCTCTCCTTTATTATATCTTATCGTTTTTATTGTTTTTTTTACTTATTATCGTTAGGTTTATTTCTTTTTATTTTCATCTGTTTTCTTTGCTTTCATTTCAAACTTGTACAGTTCCTTTTACATTATTCCCTCAAATGGTTACATTATATAAAATTTTCTATTTTTATCTATAATTCTTAATTATTATTTTTTTTTTGGTGATCTACTATTTGATTATATTTATCTTTATCTTGATACCTTTAAACAAAACAAAAAAAGCTAATACACTTATTTCAAAAAGAAAAAAGAAAAAAAAAAAACATTTTTTGATTTTAATTTGTTTTAAGTATCATTCATTAAATTCTAAAAATACATATATAGTCTTCTAAAAATACAATTTTTTCTATACGTTACATAAATTTGTTGTAAATTGGTTTTCTTTGTCTCATTTACTATCTGGCTTACGAAATGCCCCCGGTCTTTTCAAACCAGCAAGTAAATTCTTTTGATTTGGTAAACTAGACGATCCAATCGTCTTGGGTATAGGTATAGGAGTAATGGATTTCGAACCCATCATACTGATTAATTTAGGTTTAGGCATTCCTATTCCTATTCCAATTCCAGATCCAGATCCAAAGTCATCATTGTTGTTCTGAATGTGATTGTCAGTATCATTGTTGGTGTTGTTCTTGCCAATGTTCTTATCGCTAGTATCATTACTAACGTTGCTATCATCATCTTTTATTTCACTTGCAAAATCCATATCAATATCCATATCGTCATTCTTATTCAAGCTTAAACTAGAAGAATCAGAAATTACACTAGGACTGCCACTAAGACTTTCACTTGCTGATTTGGTCATTATTCCACTCATACTCATTTTAATTCCAGTGGTTGGTCTAGATCCCATCTTAGGTCTAGGAATAGGAATAGGCATGGGCATACCTGCCGATGAGGTTCCGGATGATCGAGACTGAGATTGATACGTAAATGGAGGTGAAGAAGAAGACTTGTAAGATGAATTCGGTGTCTCTTCCTCTATCTTAGGTTTGGTTAACAATAATGGTTGCACAGGTGGACTAGTCTCGGGCTTAGAACTAGATTCAATCAATGAAAGATTTGGTTCACTAGGTTTACTAAACATCTTAAACATATCCTGAATCTCACGGTTGTTTAACAACAAATTCTTGCCCTTTTCCTTTTCCTTTTCCTTTGCTTTCTCCTTCTCCTTTTCCTTCTCCTTCTCCTTTACTTTCTCCCTTTCCTTCTCCTTTTCTTTTTCTTTCTCTTTTTCTCTCTCTTTCTCTTTCTCTTTCTCTCTTTCCTTTTGCCTTTCTGCCTCTTTTTCGATTGACGTAGTTATATCGGCACCACTAGTCTTGGACCTGCTCATACTTCCTGATCCAACCATTGCAGGCAAATAGTCATCTAAGCTCATATGGTAATCTGTCATTTCAACATCATCATCATTGGCTGAAGTAGCACTAGCATCTCTTGCCATGTCACCAAACTTCAAACCATCGTGATGTTTTAATTCTGGTGATGGTTTGGATTTTTTCACAATTTTATCATTTAAACCTTCCCGTGTGCCTGAATCAGCAACAACCGGGTTGCTATCTCTCTTCATTGGAATCAGCTTGGTAGGAAGTAAATCTAATAGCATTGCAATATCATCCCTTGAGTCAGTTTCTGTTGACTCGCCCTCTTTCTCAAGATCAATAACTGGAAATGACTTCTCAATGGAAACATTGTCGGATAAATCAACAGCCGCTTCGTCAAAGTTCATTTCTTTGATAGTTTTAATTGATGAATTAATAATATTGAGAGGTTTAGCTACTCTGATAGATTCATTCAAAGACGACGTAAGAATCAATGCATTTGAATTTCCATTCGAACCAGCTAGAGAATTCGGATTGATCAGTTGTTTTGTAATTGCATTGATAATAGCTTTTAATATGCTGGAATCATCAATGTATCTTGCCAATTTGGTATCGGATAACATATACATCGATGTGAATATAGTAGACACATTTATCAAATTACTATTTTCACTAGGATTCTCCATTTGCTTGACATCAGCGGCATTTGCACTCTCATCTACTTTCAAATCATTCCAACCTAATCTCTCGATCAACTTGTTCATATTTCTAATCAATTGTAAATCTTTGAAAATACTGGATATAGTGGCCATTTTCTTTGGGAATCTTGGTTGTCTGGAAGAGTTATTATTGTGCACTAGTGATTCTGATGTAACAGCTGGATTTGATTGTTCAGCAGAAAGTGTTATGGAGGATGGGATAGGTAATGACATTACAGATAAGGCTGAGGAAGATGAAGATGGTGATGGAATATTACCACTCTCTTCTATTAGCACTACACTTGGATTAGAAATTTCACTCTTGGTAAAGGGTTTAGCTGAATTATTAGCGTTTTCGGTTTTAACCTCAACTGCTGCATTTGTAGCGTTGTTGTTTCCCTTCTTAGTACGCTTCAATCTTCTTCTTTCGAATTCAAGTTCAATCCATTCTTTCTTTTCATGAGAATCTTCAGTACCATATATTATATTGGCTCTACGAGTGACTCTAAATTTCAAGTCATTATCCAAGTTCTTTTCGGCGTTTTGTTCCCTCCATTTCTTCTTTCTTTCTCTGTTATCAAGTCTAATCTTTTCTTTATCCTTGACAACCGTAGTGGTTGTTGGTGGGGAAGCAGTCTCAGACAAGTCATTATTATGTTGGCCAAGTGAGATTGCTGACCCAAAGGCGTTGAAGCTATCAATTCTCAACATAGATTGAGGCATGTCCTCCGTATCTTTCATATTCTTGATTGATTGAGCAACATTTTCCTTGATCGCTTTCAATCTATTACTATCAAGCTTTTTGAAAATATCATTTGTTTCAAGCTTGTTCAATGACAGATTCATAAATGACTTGTTCAACAGCCCCGCAGGTTGATAATTGGCCACTTTACTAGAATTCATTGCAGCTTTTCTCAAGTGATCACTTGGATTGAATTGTCCAACATAACTGTTCATTGAACTAATCTTGTTGCCAGATGAAGAGGGCGACTTCATTTTTTGTCTTTCCAGGGCAAGAGATTGGGCAAGATTCAAAGATTTCTTCTTACTGCTATCATCTTCATCACTGTCCTCGTTGTTTCTATTTTGATGCATCGATCTATTGTTACCTGGAGCAGATGACAAGATACTTGCATTGGGTGTCGGCACAAGAGGAAATTCTGGAATTTTACCATCTAAAAGCCTCTTACTAAGCGACGAAGAGCTTGATTTTCCCAATTGATTATTGATATCTTTCGTTGACGATATGGGCAACGATGAAACATACTTCGGCAAAACAGACTCTAACACATCACTCAATAATGAAGTCGCAGAAGTCAAAGTCTCAAATGAAGAGACCATTCTAACCGGTGGAGATTGAGCTTCGGGCTTGGTGCCTGCAAGAGACGATGAAGGTGATGGAGAAATAGAACCAGACTTGTTTGATTTCAAAAATTTGGATTGCTTGGCTTGATTCAATTTTCCTAAGGAACCAGCAGATGTTAAAGATCCTGGTAAATTCAATGGCGTAGTGGTTTGCTCTAATTGATGTTGAGTATTCATTGAAGATATGGGCTGCTGTTGTTGCACTGTCAACAATGGTTGCTCACCTGTCAATTGAGCTACAGATGCCTTGGTTACGGCCTTACTCGCTTCCTGCAAAAATTGATGAGTCAACTGAATGTGATTATCAGTAATCTTAGTTGAATTCTTATTGCTCTGTAGTTGAGCTGAACTCATAGCTCTAGAATTGACACCTTGTTTCATTACAGAAGTCGTTTTATCACTATCTGACTGTTGGATCTTATAAGGTAGACTAGTATTGACATACTTATTGTTGACAGTTGGCGGACCACTAGGGTACATTTTGCTTGGTAGCATTGATCCATACGAGAACTCAGACTCTGGAGTGGGTGTTGTTGGGAAAGAAGGAATGACTTCATTTGATAGGTCATACTGCTTTTTGGTTGGCCTCTTCTTGGCTGGAGCTGAAGAAGATGATGATGATGATCCTGAACCAGCGGATCCTGTGTCCTTCAATTTTTCAGCTAAAGTCTGTCCTTGAGCTTGTTCCTTGTTCTCCTCAGCCAACCTTTGCTGGGCAGCAGCCTTAGCAGCAACATTAGACATAGCAACATCAACCATTGATTGAGCAATAGAGTTGAACGTTGGTTGCTGATCATCACCTGCATTTCTTGAAAGAAAATCCTTATTTTGTCTGGCATCAGTATCAGCCTGTGAAGAACCTAAATCCATGGAGTTCAACAAAGCAGTGGGATTCTCCATCGCCATTGCCATTGCATTTTGTAACATTTCACCCCATTGGAACTCATTTAATTCACCTTCAGATTGATCCTTCTTCTTCTTCTTGCTTGCAGCTTTGGTTGACTTAGTTTTCTTAGGTTGCTGCTTCTTTCCTTTGGATTGATCATCCAATTCATTATTATACACTGAAAAAGCAGGCGTAGTACCGAAATTTGTTGAAGGTACATTATTTGCAGCAGCTAAATTTGTTTCAACAACATTTTGTACCATTTGAGCCAGAGCAGCTTGTAAAGAATCACCAACCAAATTTATATCTGTGCTATTATTTGAAGAAGCAGAATCTAAAGAATGCTCCAGCTGTGATTTTAGAGCATCTGCAATAGCATCTGGTAACTCAAGTTCATGATCTGAAGATATCTGTTGTTTTGGAATAGAAGTAGATTTGCGTGGTTTAGTCTGCTTCTTTGCTTTGGGTTCAGAGGTCCTAGAAGCTGGTATAGATGATGTAACAACTGATGGAATATTAACAGCTCTTTCAAGTTCAGACTTTTCCATAGTGGAACTAAGTTGAGAAGCAAAAGCCTCTGAGATGGCTTTTTTCAGTTCATCTTGAGCCAAGTCATCATTAATGGCCTCTGGTTCGAGAGGTTCAGGTTGATCATCGGTGATGTTAATAGCGTGTTCTGTAGCTCTTAATGCCTCTTCAATGGCACTATTTAATTCTAGCTGTGCTTGAACATCCTCATGTTCAGCAGGTTTAGAGTCAGCGTCTTCAGTAGCAGAGTCGCCAATAGTATGAGGTTTGAATGAGTCCTCAGAAACTGGAATACTGTCATGTGGTTCTTCAGTTGTCTTTTGGAGTGCTATTGGTTCTGGAATCATGACCGGTTCTTCTGTAACACTTAAGTTGGTTAGATTGGAAACCTGACTTTGCAGTGCTTCACTAATAGCCTTTTGAAGATCAGATTCAGAATCTGCTATTTGCTGATCATGATCCTGAGTCTCAGACTGCGGTATCTTCTCGGACTCTAAGGATTGATGACTCAAATGTTTTTCAATATCTTGAGCTTTCAATGCATCAGCAATAGCATTATTCAACTCTAATGTATGAGGATCCATCTCTTTCGTATCATCCAGTGATTTAAGATTTTTTCGTTCCTCTGTGTGTATTTCTTCCTGTGATATTTGTGATTCAAGTTGTTGCTGCTGTTGTTGTTCCAGTTGTTGGTAATGATCATTTAAATGTTGACTCAAATCTTCGTTTATACCTTCAGCACTGGCAACATCTTCACTGTGTGCATTATCAACGGAAAAGTTTACATGGATAGCATCAGCAATAACTTGGTTCAAGTCTAGTTCGGCTACATTATTAGTACCTGCATCATCAGCGACAATTTCAGCTACCTCATCCTTGTCGTCTTTGGTTTCATTAGCAATGGCATTATCAGTGGCAAACACTTCAGCAATAGCTTGTTGTAAATCTAGCACACCATCATCTTGTTCATCAGTTGTCGATATCTGTTGGTGTTGTCCTTCGGTTCCAATTTCGTTGTTGTTGTTTTCATTATCGTTATCGTGGTTCTCATCAGAAATTGTGGGGTTATCAACAGAGTGAGAATCAGTGTTTTGATTACTATGCAGCAAGTCAGCTGTTGACGATACTAAACTCTTGAGGAAGTCAGCATTTTCATCAAACACAAAAGGATCAGACGATTGGATGCCATCGTGTGTATCAGTTTGTTGTTCAGGGTAGTTGTCATTGTGTACCTGATTCGAGTCATCGTTATCGTTATTGTTATCGTTATTGTTTGTGGGGTCTTGGTTTATGGAGTCAACAAGGTCTTGGTAGGTCAAACCACTCTGATCAACAGCAGAGACACCAGTGGACGGTGAGTGCGGTTGCTTATCCGAGTTGTCCTCCTTTGAATAAGGGGAGCTCATTATCAGAGAATAAGATCTTTATCAGGCGGGGTGCTTATCTGTGTAATTTCCCAAAACTACACAAAAGGCCAAAACACAGTCACAAACCAGTAACCAAAACAACTAAATCTGTGACTGTCTTTGATCCCTCTGGCGTATCAAATTTTCTCTTTTCTTAGCAAAAACGCTAAATGAGTGGTAGCATATGCGACTAAACGCAGTGGGCTGATTAGGTGCCAGGCGTAAGCCGCATCCCGATTCGGACAGCTCGAGGCATGTCATAATCCCGATAGGGAAATGTCATACAAAGGTAATCAGGGGAAAGCTACATGATTAGTTGTTTGTCTTGATTTTTTACAGTTTTAGTTTTAAAGTTATTCAATTGGTTAGTTAGTTAGTTAGTCAGTCAGTTAGTTAGTTAGTTGAATAATAAATTACCTAGCGAAATAAGAAAGAAAGAAGGAAAAAGAACAGAAGTTATAAAAAAAAATAGAAATGAAATCATCAATCGTCAAGTCGTAAAAAAGTTACACCTTTTCAAGTTTAGAATCTAGCTAAACCGCTGAAAGTTTGGAAGTTTGGAACAATCATATCCAAGGCCTTGCCAGAGTAACCCAAATCTTCGGCAACCAAAGTGGCAGCCTTTTCACCAATCAACAAAGCAGTAGAGTAGGTGTTACAACCAACATTATCTGGACAGATGGATAAATCAGCAACCTTTAAGCCCTTGACACCATAGACGTTTAATCTTTCATCCAAGACACCACCTTTTGGAGCAATCTTAGAACCTTCTCTTGGTGCCATAGAACAAGTACCAAGACAATGCCATGTGGTTTCAACGTGTTCTCTGATATAGTTTTCAATGGCAAGGTCATCTTCAGCAGAGTATTCAACCTTAGCATGTAATTCAACTTGAGAAGAAGTAACATGAAGTGGATCCTTTGCAGATGGCTTAGAAATTGGAACAGACCAAGAACCATGATATAAGTTAGCAGTAAGATGGTCTGGACCAGCATAAGCCTTTGTGGTTTCCAAATCCATTTCCAAAGCTCTGGCTGGAGAAGAGAATGGGAATAATGGATGATGAGAAGTAACTTCACCAGCAAAACATTCCATTAATCTGGCAGTTTCTCTAGACTTCTTATAAGACCAAACCATTGGCCACATATCTCTTTCATCATTCATGAAACCTGGGTCAAAGTCTGGGTTTTCGTATGGGTCAGCAGAAACAACATGGGTAGAACCTCTAGAGAATGGGTATTCCAAGAAGTGGAACATGGTCATAAATTTACCATCTGGTAATTTGGTGTGGTCACCAAAGAAACCAGAAATAATAGAGTAATGCATCAATGGCTTATCTGGCTTGTTTTCAAAGTAATCGGCATAACCTTTTTGGAAGTCAGTATCAGCAGTAGCTAATTCTTCTCTAGTTGGTCTAATCTTAACACCAGCTTCAATACCGTTAGTGGTTAATGGACCACCACCAGTAGAGTACCACAAGTCAAAGGCAGCCTTTTGGACATCCTTCTTACCACGAACAAAGTCATCAAAAGATTCAGAATCTGGCTTAATTCTATAAGGAGTAAAGAAGCAGTAGTGATCTTGGAAATTTTCACCAACACCTGGTAAGTCAACAATTGGTTTGATACCAGCAGCACGTAATTTTTGCGGGTCACCAAAACCAGATCTTTGCAAAACTAATGGAGAAGAACAAGTACCACAAGAAACAACAATTTGCTTTCTGGCCTTAAAGATCTTTGGCTTTTGAGCCTTCTTGTTGTAAGGCTTCATTGGGTAAGTTTGAACAGCATAAGCTCTACCATCTTTTACAAGAACCTTGTCAATCTTAGTAGATGTAACTAAAAACAAGTTTTGCTTGTGCTTCATAGTTGGGTGAATATAAGCATGAGCAGAGTCAGAACGACGACCAGTTTCTCTGTTAATCCATTTCAACCAGTGTTCGGCACCATGGGAACATTGTAAATCTTCGGCATCATCGATATAAGGAATACCTTGAGTTTCACAAGCTCTTAAAAAGTCTTGACATTGAGGATAAGTGTAGTTACCAAAAGAAACTCTAATTGGACCTTCAAAACCGTGCAAGTCTCTATTATTACAAGCTCTTTGATAAGTTTCCAACTTCTTCATCAATGGTAATAATTCATCGGTAGTCCAACCTTCAGCTTCCCAATCATCGTAATCAGATGCAGAAGCTCTGGTATACATAAGGAAGTTGATAGAAGAACCACCACCCAAGATATTAGCACAAGGAACAATAGCACGTCTACCATTCAATGCCTTGGATGGTCTAGTTGGGTAAAATGTGGCAGTCTTTGAGTCTAATCTCATGTTTCTTGGGTAAACACCTGGACAGTAAACCCATGGATTGTTCAAGTTGTTTTCACCACCTTCGATTAACAACACCTTCAAGTTTTCATCCAAGTTGGCAAGACGACCAGCGACTGCACAACCACATGAACCACCACCACAAACAATGATATCAAATTCTTCTGGAATAGTCATTTTAATAAAGTTTTAAAATAATAAATAAGGATTTTTTTTTAAGATTTTTTTTGTTTTGAAGTTTTATTGATAATAAATAATAGCAATAAGCGGAGGATTGAGAGTGTGTCTTTGAGTAAAGAGTAAGAGTGATTATAGTTAATAAGATTCTATATTGTTATTCAATAGCAATAAAGATCTTTGATCTGGAGAACAGAGAAAAGGGGGGATTAAATAAAACAATAAATAACACAAATAAAAATAATTTAACAGTTGAAGGAAACAAGGATTTATTTATATCAAATTTTTTACATTTACATTAAGCCAAGTGTATAAATGTATACCCCAGTTTTATATACGAATTTGTTTCAGTTATTGTTTAAAAGCTCCGCAAATCGGCCATAAGTTGCGGCAAAAGGACAAATTGCATGTTTAAAATGTGGAGAAGCCCCGATTAGTTTACTTGGTAATAGTTAGTACAGCATATATTACAGCAAAAAGGCAGTACTCCATATAGATGACTAGTGCATATAGTGGATCAACACCTTAGCAATTTGTTTACTAGTGACTCCGCAATAAGGCTAAATAAGGGGTGCTGCTATGGAGAGGATTGGTACAGAGCAACCGCAAGGAGCTACTAATACAGTAGAGCTGATTTACGTAAAGTACCCCGGATTTTTCAGCATGCAACCTGGCATACAGCAAAGCCCGCTCAGGCACCCAGACATCTCGGACAGAGTTCTGGCTTACTCCGCAGCGAGATGGACAAAGTGCTAGACTGGCTGGCTATTGTGGTGTGGAGTAGATCGTGTGTGTAACAACTGCCGGCAGTGTGCACTGCTACCAGAGAGGAGGTGATAGACGACAGCTTCTGGAATATATTAAAGCAGCTCCAACTCTGTCGCCTACGTGTGGAGAAAGTGGCAAGACGAGCACCCCTACAAATAGCCGGCCTCTCCCTTGAGGACTTTTTCTCTGCTTTCTGAGTCGCCGGCTTTACTCCAGCTACTCTATCTGTCTATACAGTAGTAGCTTTAGTGTATAAACTACTGTATACTGTAATGATATAGTTTACTATGGTTAATAGAGTAATTCCTTAACGATAATTTCAACTTGCAAAGCGCTAGTAATTAACTAGATGTGTATATAGATTGCATATAAATAAATAGAGAGGTGCAACCCTTTTTGTGCTCGCTTGGTGTCTACGTATAATAATATGTTCCCGGGCCATATTAGCTGGGTAATGAGCTACATAGTTAGTTTATGAGTGAATTTTCTCTGTTGATCATGTCAACGGCGAGTTATTTACCGTATTCCCGTGCCGTTCTTTAAAAATAATGAAAAAAAAAACACACACACATTTTGCCCTATTAACTGATAGGGATTTAGCTTTTTATTGTAAGCAGGCTAATGATATTCAGACAGGAATTTGTAGACTCTGTCATCTTCTTATTGTCTATTTAATAGTGAATGGTACCTTAAAGCATAACCTGATTCTATTCATGTGTTGTTTGTAGTTTGTTTACTCTTAACTCTACCCCATAATTAGTAAAACAATTTAATATTATGTAACTCTCCTCAATAGAGGAGGTCTTTTATAATCAGTATAGCCTTTAAAAATTCTGTTTTGTTGTTTACTTTTCATACTCAAAAAAAAAACTTTGATCTTTTCACTTTCCATCTTTATGACTTCAGTTGCAATAACAACTTTCGGAGTAGTTTCTAAAAAAAAAATCGGATTATGGTTCCTGAAATACTTTTATTTCCGTGAATTACTTGAATTTCTTTATGGATTATACTGACCATGTTGTAATTTACTTGTGTCCATTAAATTATGATAAGATATGAATCATACCAGACATATACATATAGACTTGTAAAACGGGTGAAGTAAACTGAGGTTACAAAAGCTCTTCCTCCATACAAATAAAGAATTAAAACAAAGAGAGCTCCTTTTATATCCGGATTAAAGTGTCTACCAAACCCAGCAAATTGATGCATATAATAATAAACTACAATAATCAATGTAATGAATAAAATGTAATCATATTATTTATAAATGTAAATAAAAATTATATTTTAGTAGCTTATAATTTTTTCAATTCTCGTATTACATAAAATTACGTGGTATGGGGACCCTGATCTAGAAAAGATAAACAAGAGATATTAACATGAGAAATCGCTATATACAACCCACAAGTCAAGTATACAGTAACAAATAACGATTATAGAATATAACATCTATATATTGACCAGTATGACAGAATAGTGTGTGGTACGGGATCTGTCCCTATTCTGTTATTGATATGATATAATGTCCAGTCCCGAGTCTCGGAGTTTTTTGCACCCATGATTCAAACACCGGGGCTCTCGGACTGCGACGATGATTCACTACAATACGCAATTTGCAACGTATAAGTTGCCACTCTTTTTGTACGTGGGCGGCTCTAACATTAGACCCATTGCAGTTATCTAAGTTGTCTCAAAATTGTTGAAGATATCGGGCTTGTGTATATCTATATTTAATCATATATATAAATTAATAATACTATAGTAGCAACACACAGACTGCCAGAAATTTAGACGCTAACTAATATTGATGAATCATAACTCAAAGAAAGATCCACTGGAATAGCTATGATTTACACAGTGAGAAATTAAAGGTTCATGCGCCACACTGAGGAGGGGAATTCAGTGGCCCGAGAGTGGCTGGTGGGCCACTTCCGAAAATTCCACAGTGGCGGGTGCGGCGCATGGAAGTGGGTTTTTGAGTGAGTTTGGGACTTGGTTGAGATTATCACTTATTAAGTGCTCTAATTCCCTGTTCTTCTTGCTGTTCAACACTTTTAATTTTAAAAGAAAATATCTTAATCTCCTTTCTTTAGAACTAATTCGTTTCACTACACGCAATTGTATCTAATCTATCCTCCATCAAAATGTCCGAAGCTCAGTATGTATCCTAAAAGACCCAGATCGCCCCGTTGCATCATCATTATGAATCAAATTTGTGAATCTTCCATTTCTTCCATTCATTTCGCATCCTACCTTCCAACCTCAGCACAGTTTTTCTCTATGGTTTGGGTATATAATATATGCCGTCTCTGTACCCATATTTTATACTTGACCAATGTGCAATCTGTGTTGCAAGATCATCGTGGCTTCTCAGCTCCGATCATTAATGACTGCTTGATTGCCCAGGATTTGAATAATTCTCGGAGATATAGCTCTGTCCGAAAAATAACTCAATCGTTGTTTTAACGACAAAATATTCAGATTTTACGTCTTTAATATTACCACTCTGTCTTTGGATAGTAGACTGTCTTATCTATGTCATTCTTTGAAATTGCTAGGATGATTCAAACCTGCATATTTAAAGGCTAAGATGTGAGGTACCGTTTTGTCTCTGAAGGTTTTGGTTGCTTGTTGGGTTCGCTCTCGCGAAGCCGGATGATTTATTACCTAATGGAAAATGGTTGATGGCCTTTGTCATCAAGTTTCTTCATTAAGGTCAACTAGTCAGGTTCATCCTTGAATAAGTCGCCACTTGGCTCAAGTGCTATGGAAATACAAGATATGGTTTTGTTGATTTGAAACTTTTTGCTGTAACTCTTTTTTTCCCATCTTGTTTATGTCTCGCTTACTAACTTTTCCCCCACCAAAATTATTAATTTAGAGGTGATATTGGTTTAATCGGTTTAGCCGTTATGGGTCAAAACTTGATTCTTAATGCTGCTGACCACGGCTTTACTGTTGTTGCTTACAACAGAACTACTTCTAAGGTCGACCACTTTTTAGAAAACGAAGCTAAGGGTAAGTCCATCTTAGGTGCTCACTCCATTGAAGAATTATGCGCTAAGTTAAAGAGACCTAGAAGAATTATCTTATTGGTTAAGGCCGGTTCCCCAGTTGATTCTTTCATTGATCAATTATTACCATACTTAGAAAAGGATGATATCATCATTGACGGTGGTAACTCTCACTTCCCAGATTCTAACAGAAGATTCATCGAATTGAAGGCCAAGGGTATCTTATTCGTTGGTTCTGGTGTTTCTGGTGGTGAAGAAGGTGCTAGATACGGTCCTTCTTTAATGCCAGGTGGTGCTGTTGAAGCTTGGCCACACATCAAGGACATCTTCCAATCCATTGCTGCCAAGTCTGACGGTGAACCATGTTGTGACTGGGTTGGTGATGCCGGTGCTGGTCATTACGTCAAGATGGTCCACAATGGTATTGAATACGGTGACATGCAATTGATTTGTGAAGCTTACGACTTAATGAAGAGAGTTGGTGGTTTCACCGACAAGGAAATCTCTGATGTCTTTGCCACCTGGAACAAGGGTGTCTTAGATTCTTTCTTAATTGAAATTACCAGAGACATTTTAGCTTACAACGATGAAGATGGAACTCCATTAGTTGAAAAGATCTTAGATTCTGCTGGTCAAAAGGGTACTGGTAAGTGGACTGCTATTAACGCTTTAGACTTAGGTATGCCAGTTACTTTAATTGGTGAAGCCGTCTTTGCCAGATGTCTTTCTGCCATCAAGGAAGAAAGAATCAGAGCTTCCAAGGTCTTAGGTGGTCCATCCATCTCTGCCGGTTCCATCACTGACAAGAAGGCTTTCGTTGATGACTTAGAACAAGCCTTATACGCTTCCAAGATTATTTCTTACGCTCAAGGTTTCATGTTAATCAGAGAAGCTGCTAAGGAATACGGCTGGAAATTAAACTTCCCATCCATTGCTCTTATGTGGAGAGGTGGTTGTATCATCAGATCTGTTTTCTTAGGTGAAATCACATCTGCTTACAGAGAAAACCCAGACTTAGAAAACTTATTATTCCACCCATTCTTCAACTCTGCCATTACTAAGGCTCAATCCGGATGGAGAAAGACTTTAGCCAAGGCTATTGAATTTGGTATCCCAACTCCAGCTTTCTCTACTGCTTTAGCTTTCTACGATGGTTACAGATCTGCTCAATTACCAGCTAACTTATTACAAGCTCAAAGAGATTACTTCGGTGCCCACACTTTCCAAATCTTACCAGAACACGCTGATGCCAACAGAAAGGTTGGTGACTACATCCATGTTAACTGGACCGGTAAGGGTGGTAATGTCTCTGCTAGTACTTATGACGCTTAAATGTAAATATGTTTATGCTCTTTTTCCTATCATTGGATTGAATTGATTTTCGATTCAGTTTGAATTTAAACATCAACTGATTTATTTAACTAAATATGATTATTATCATTGTTATATAGTAATACTAATTTGACATTACTTTATCAATAATTGTACATTGTTATTGTAACGTTTTTTATTGTAGAGCACTTTATAGGGCTTGACTAGTTAACCGATATAATACTATCAATGGTTTTAGTCGGTAATCCTAAAAAATTTTGGCAATTGAGTCTCGCTGAAAAATGAGTAATCTTGTGGTGCACTGAAAAGTATTGAGGAGTATAGAAGTTGGATCTGTTCTCATATACAGCAGTTGACAGCTTTTTTTCACCCCAAGAGAAGCTTTGGAACATTAAGTTTGAGTATTTCATTAAAACATACTGTTATTGTTGACATAATGAGTCCAGTTTCACATAATAAGAAGCATGTTGTGCTGATCGATAATTACGATTCATTCACTTGGAACATTTACGAATATTTATGTCAAGAAGGTGCAAAGGTTGATGTTTACCGTAATGACAAGATCACCATTTCAGAAATTGAAGAATTAAAACCAGATATAATTCTTATATCTCCAGGTCCAGGTCATCCAAAGACAGATTCAGGAATCTGTCGTGATGTGATCGACTACTTCAAGGGTAAATTACCAGTTTTTGGAGTTTGTATGGGTCAACAATGTATATTTGAAGTCTTTGGCGGTAATGTCGAGTATGCAGGAGAAATCGTACACGGTAAGACCTCTCCTATAACCCATGACAACAAGGGTATGTTCAGAAACGTTCCTCAAGGTGTTGCAATTACTAGATATCATTCTTTGGCTGGTAGTCAAGAAACTTTACCAGATTGTCTTGAAGTCACTGCTAGAACTGATAACGGTATTATCATGGGTATAAGACATAAGGAATATACTATTGAAGGTGTTCAGTTCCACCCTGAATCCATTTTAACCGAGGAAGGTCACTTAATGATTAGAAATTTGTTAAATGTCAAGGGCGGTTATTGGAAAGATAACGAAAGCACTCCTTCTTTGTTTTCTCATACTCCTAGACCAGAATCCATACTGGAAAAAATTTATGCACAAAGAAAGCGTGATTATGAAGCTATAATCAATGTTCCAGGTCAAGGGTTTGCAGATTTGGAGATGTATTATGAATTAGGTTTGGCCCCAAAATTGAACTCATTCTATGACAAATTAAATGCTATCATAAATGAACAGAAGTCAGTTGCCATAATATCGGAAATCAAGAGAGCCTCTCCATCTAAAGGTGATATTGATATCAACGCCAATGCTGCTGTTCAAGCTTTAAACTATTCCACAAATGGAGTTGCAGCTATCTCCGTTTTAACCGAGCCTACTTGGTTCAAAGGTTCCATTGATGACTTGAAACTGGTCAGAAAGGTTATTGACAACCCAAGTGATCAACAAGCAAGACCATCTGTATTGAGAAAGGAGTTCATTTTCAACAAATATCAAATATTGGAAGCTAGATTGAGTGGAGCTGATACTGTTTTATTAATTGTGAAAATGCTCTCGCAAGAGTTATTAGTTGAATTGTACAACTACTCCAAGAAATTAGGCATGGAACCATTAGTTGAAATCAACAATGCCGAAGAACTGCAAAGAGCTTTAGAAATTGATTCCAAGATTATTGGTGTCAATAACAGAAACTTGAATGATTTCAAAGTTGATTTAAATACCACTTCCAACATAAACGACTTGATCCCAGCTGACAAGAAGGGTAAAATCATTTTGCTAGCCTTGAGTGGTATTTCTACAGCAGAAGATGTGAGAAACTACAAGTCCCAGGGTGTCTCTGGCTTCCTTATTGGAGAGTCATTGATGCGTAAAGGTAACCAAGTTGGTGAATTTATTGGTGAGCTGTTAAACGCCTGAGTCACGTGACTTAATATTTATCAAAAATCCACGAAATTTGCCTGCGATTAGCCAAAACGCGTTAGGGATGGAGATTGACTTCTTAAATCTACAATTATATACATACATACATTCACCATAAACTAGTTAATAGCACAACCAATAATATAGACCGTTCATTCAAAAAATCCAATAGTCACGCTTAAAAAATGGAATCAATTAGAGTAGACGCCACTTTGTTAGACTCCTTCCAGAGAAAGACCGTTAGAATAATAGGTAAGTTTGAGAAGATTCAATCAAATGACGAGACTTCTATATTATTCAATAGTAATGGAAATATAATACTTAAGTTTTCCAACACTTACGATGTGAACTATCAACTTATGACAAGCCATGGGCCTGGCAACTTTTTCGAAATTATTGGTTTAGTTGATGAAGATTTAACCGTTAAGGTGATCCAATGTATTTACTTCGGTGACAATATCAACGTTAATGGAGTCAATAAATTAGTCAGTTTATGCCACAAGGTTCCCGAATTATTCTACAGCTCTACTGGCGCATCTGCTGGCTACTAAGTTTCGATACCTGTTCTTTTTTCCCGCTCCCTTCTGTTCTGTTATGCCTTCCTTTTTAGCTTACGTATTGTAATACATTTAAAATCAATAAAATAATAATGAATAATATTGTAGCATATTTTTTTTTGGTCCAATATATAGATGAAAGAAAAGCAAGAGTGTAAAATAAAAATAGTAAAGAGAAAATAAAACAAAACAAAACAAAACAAAACAAAGTGATGTAGTAATAACAGTGATAAGAATAATAAAAAAAACAGGAACAAAACAGGGAGTTAAATTGAAGCACCAAGTTAATAAATAAGACAAAATCATGTCAACAATATACAAAAATTATCTGACAAATAAATAAATAGTACATCAATCTATGATATGGTATATATTGAAATAGCAAATGATATCAGAAAAAGCTTTTGGTCATGAATAGGGAAGATGGGTTAAGATAGAATGAGTATGATAAAGGAAACAAGTTGTAGTACACTAAAATACAATAAACTGAATTACTTCACTCATTGTCCCATCTTCTCTTTTTGATCTTTTTCAAAGAAGAGTCCAAAGTAGCACTTACCAACTTTTGCTCAGCTGAGTACCAACCAACTGCACTTGGGAAAGGAGCTGGGGAAGCATAATTAATTTTGGAGGATGCAGTGTAAGACCAACCTGGTGTTTTAGTTGAATATACATTAGCGGATCCAGCAAGAGTTGAAAAGTAAGTGACTGAGGAAGATGGGAATCTTCTTGACCAAGTAGTGGCTGTAACTTCAGTACCTGGTTGCATTTGCATTGGAGCATAACGTGTTCTTCCAGTTTGTAGAGTATAAGGGACTGTGAAAGAAGCAGAATTGACTGAAACGGAAACTTCAGAATCTGGAGGATCACCTTCACCTGTAGCTTCTAAAGTACCAGACATGTCTTCCAACTCAAATCTTTCAGAGTAGTGAATTGTGTATTGATCTGATCCAAAAGAGGTATAAAACTGAAAGTAATAGGTACCTGAAGAACCTACGGTATCATCGAATTCAGCGTAATAAGCACCTTTTTCTATATCTGAGCTACTATCAAAAGGACCAAAATCAACCAAACCTTGGATTTCGGAGTTATTACCTGTACATAACACGAATGTGATTGATTTAGCAGTGTCGATATTTGGTGTATTAGCATCGTCTGCCCATTTAAGAGGAACAATTACAGTTCCATCTGATGCTTTATAAGAGTCGCCGCTGATAGGACCAAAGATAGCTATGTCACAACTGACATGAGAGATAAAGAGAACACAGAAAAAAACAAACAGGGGTATACTCAATAACTTCATTTTCTATTCTGATATATTTATTAATTTATTGAGAAACGAGTGAATTAATGCTGGTAACTGCTTAGTGACTTGGAGAGAACCAGAGAAGTCGAATATTGGCTGTGTTTATGGTTGTGAAAGGTCCTCTGTATCTGGATGATCTGCTCGTGCAAATATGTGCAGTCAAAAGAGAGGATGAACTGTGTTGTATATTTGGTCAACAAGTGTGGGAATGTGGTTAGAGGAGGTAATGATATTATTAGAGCCCCTAAAAACGCGTTTTTATGAGAGTATCTGGACGACAGAGAAGGAGACAGAGTGTGACAAACAGTGAGCAAAAATGGGTGGTTATAAAGAGTAATGGTCCGTAAGGAGAGTGTAAAGCGTAGAGGGGAGTTCTGCTTCAGCGTACAATTTAAATATATTCTGCATATATATATATATATATATATGGCTATTGTAGACGAGCCTGCCTTGAAGCAAATCAGCGCCTCTGCTTACCCGGCCGTCGCTTTCTACTTTTCGATATTCTCACTTTTCACTCTGGAGGACTGATCATTTGAGTATAGAATAGTGCTTATATGGTGTCTACAGGAGCCGTTATCACTGTGTATTCTACACTCACGAGGTCGTTAATTCAAATAATATACTGTTAAGAAACTACTAATCATGATCTACTTGAAATCTATGCTCAAAGTCATCGACAACTCCGGTGCCAAGATGGTCGAATGTATTAAAGTGCTGAGAAAACAGCCAAAGTCTTGTGCAAATGTTGGTGACAGAATGGTTGTCGTTATCCAGGAGGCAAAAGCTGCTTCTTCAGATCAAAGAGCAAACAGTGCATTAAAAGTGAAAAGAGGAGATATCTGTAGAGCAGTTGTTGTGCGTACCAGATCCCCAATAATCAGACCAGATGGAACCGTGGTGAGATTTGATGATAACGCATGTGTTTTAATCAATGATAAGGACGAACCAATTGGAACAAGAGTCAACTCTGCAGTAGCCAAGGAGTTAAGAAAGAAGAATTTCAATAAAATTGTTTCCTTAGCTCCAGTTGTGGTATAAAAGTATGAACTAAGCTAATATGAAATACCTTCACTTGAATTTTTTCATCTCATGCCATTTAACAAAACCGTCAAACCATATGTACCATAGCATCCCTGCCACAAGAGTAACAAAAAAGGAAGTATATATATATATATATATAGCTGCCATACGAACGAATTCCCTGTATATAACAATATAATCATAGTTATAATATATAATATAATATAATATAATTTAATACCTAAAACTAAAACCGTACCACTATTACACACCTCACACCTCTCACAAAACCAAATCGACGAAAAAATTAACAATTAGAGAAGCCAATAGAGATGGATAATATGAGCATAAATGATAATTCAGGTCGATAGTAGACCTTGCTATATACATATCTAAAGATAGTCCTTATAATAACCAAACATGTCTCTTAAACAGGCCGCTGCTCCTTTTCTCAAAGAGCTCCCAAAGAACAGATATGCTAGACAAATCGCTCACTTGAACCTCTTATCCAATTATCCAGGTTCTGCAATCAAATTGGATTCAAATAAAATACAAAACATCCAGCTGATAATGAGAAATAAAGGCTACCTCAAGTCATTTGAGCTGAAACAGTTCTGGAAATACAACTTGAGAACTATAAATTTCTATAACCCTGAGATCCCAGTACAGGTAACAAGAATTCAATCTTCAAATAAGGAAGAAATTAAAGATATTCCTTCCTTGATCAGAATCTCCTTTAAAGATGGTACTACCAAGGATATTAATTGCGCAAACAAAGACCAACAAGGAATATTGAATTCTTTCATCAAAGAAACCAACGCCGAAAATGTACCTGAAAATGAGATTGTCACTATCAAGAGAAGTTGAATAAGGATACCAACCGAATCATCAATTGACTAAATATGACCATTCTGCATCCATTTGTACATATTTATAGCAGAAGGACATGAAATTAGATTCCACTGGACACTTAAGGTACATTGTATATCCCTCTATTAGCATGAACATATATGTACATATATATATAATTAAATCAGATTAATATAAGCTGAAAAATTGGAGAAGACGACTAAAGCAGCGGTACAAGAAGTAGTAATGTTAACTCAAAAATATGTAAGAGCAGACAAAAGATCAGAAAAATAAAATAGTTAGCAAATCATACCACATATGGGGGCATTGTTACCGCCTCTTAACTTGTAATACAAATGGCCTATAAAGTGTATAGAGTGTATAGCATAATAGATTATAAATAGGATGTTTATATATATGATACCACCCTCTCTCTGCTAATCGCCATGTACCAACACGCCAAAATGATCAAAATCAGCCGATGCTCGTTTATCGTTTAGAGGTTATCCAGTAGACAGGCAGAATATAAACTTGGTGGCTCCCTCCTTTTTGTCACCACTAACATCGTCGTCTGCTGGTCTTATACCCCTCCACTGGTCTATAACACGTATATCTTCGACCGAAAGTCTTTACAGAAGATATAGCTTCCTCAGTTTACACTCAATCATGGGTTCTTTTATCGTTGAGGCACTGTCCTACTTGCAGATAATTGCTTTGCAATTGGTCACCTACTTTTCATCACTCTCTACAGTCCAAAAAGTATTGACTTTGATTGCATTACCATTCGTTTACTCCTACACCTACCAAATTCTGTACTCTCTCAGAAGAGACAGAGTGCCCTTAGTCTGGTACTGGATTCCTTGGGCCGGTTCTTGTGTCGGTTACGGTATGCAACCTTACGAATTCTTTGGTCAATGTCAAAAGAAATACGGTGATGTCTTTGCATTTTTATTGTTAGGTAAAGTCATGACTGTCTATTTAGGTCCAAAGGGTCACGAATTTGTCTTAAATGCTAAATTGAACGATGTCTGTGCTGAAGACGCTTACAAGCATTTAACTACTCCAGTCTTTGGAAAAGGTGTTATTTATGATTGTCCAAACTGGAAATTAATGGATCAAAAAAAATTTGCCAAGCCTGCTTTATCCAAGGAATCCTTCTATAAATATGTTCCTTTAATTAGAGAAGAAATTTTGAGTTATTTCAAGACTGAAAAATCTTTAATGGGTGTCAAAGGTAAAGCTGAAGTTTTGAAAACTCAACCTGAAATTACTATCTTTACTGCTTCAAGATCTTTATTGGGTAAAGAAATTAGAGATTTATTAAGTACCAGGTTTGCTGTTTTGTACTCTGATTTAGATAAGGGATTCACCCCAATTAACTTCATTTTCCCAAACTTACCATTGCCTAGCTACAGAAAAAGAGATGAAGCCCACGAAACTATTGCAAATACTTATCTTTCTTTAATTAACAAGAGAAGAGCTGAAAATGATATTCAAGACAGAGATTTAATTGACTCTTTAATGAAGAATTCAATTTACAAAGATGGTACTCGTATGACTGATAGAGAAATTGCAAACTTATTAATTGGTGTCTTGATGGGTGGTCAGCATACTTCTGCTGCTACTTCTTCTTGGTTCTTATTACATCTTGGTGAAAGACCAGATTTACAAGAAGACTTATACAGAGAAATCAAATCTGTCTTAGGTGATCGTAAAGAAGTTACTTATGATGATTTACAAAGTTTACCATTAGTTAACAACACTATTAAAGAAACTTTAAGATTACACATGCCATTACATTCTATTTTCAGAAAAGTTTCAAATTCTTTAGTTGTTCCAAATACTAAATACGTTGTTCCAAAAGGTCACTATGTCTTAGTTTCCCCAGGGTTTGCTATGACAAATGATGCATACTTCCCTAAAGCTGCTCATTTTGAACCTCATAGATGGGAAAAGATTGGTGGTACCGGTGGTGGTGCTGGTAATACTACTGACGAAAGTGTTGATTATGGTTTTGGTAAAGTTTCAAAGGGTGTTTCCTCAGCTTACTTACCATTTGGTGGTGGTAGACATAGATGTATCGGTGAACAGTTTGCTTATGTTCAATTAGGTACTTTATTAGTGACTTATATTCAAAACTTCATATGGACTGCCAAATGTCCTCCTGTCGACTATCAATCAATGGTCACTTTACCAATGGAACCTGCTGAAATTCAATGGGAAAAGAGGCCAGATGCTGAAATTTAAAGAAAGAGACAAATTTATTTTGCCTCCTCTTCAAAAATTTCAATTCACTTTTTACCTTGTAATTAAATTTAGGAAAATATCACATGCTACTATATGCTATGATATAAATCCTTTTTAATAATACTTGTCAAACACTTTTACTTGATTCTACTGATTTTACATATAAATGAAATACACTATAAACTGATTGCTATTTTTCCGCTTTTTAAAAAATTTCTTTCCAACTTTATATCAACTATTGTTAGTTTATATTTTTTTTTAGTTAAATAAATGCTCTAAAAGCGATTTTCGTACATTATTTATTTATTTTTAGCTTCAATGTTGCGTATATCACACAAACCAAGTTTACTGTTGTTTTTATTATCTATTATCTATTTTGCATTACGTGCTTGTACTTATCTATCATTAGTGGCTTGGAGTTCAAAGTCCAACTTACCAATTCTCTTGAGATCATCCTTCTTAATTTTATCCTTGATAAAATCAGTTATATCATCACATAACTTCGATGTAATATTAGTACAGTTCATAATCATTTTCGCATCAATTGCCAAACCACCACTCTTGATTATCTGACAAATTTCCTTGTTTTTATTCATAGTGATAGTCATCGATCCAAGACTGAGAGATTCTTCTTTCAAGTTGCAATCAACTAATATGATTTCGTTATTCAAATCTCCCTTAATGTTTTCTTCCTCATCGTTGGGGTTGAAAAAATTAAATGTAAGACAGATAGGTATATGTAAAACACTCAACTTGACTGGGTTTCTCTGCTCTTGAGAGTATAAGACAACATTTTCACCAGAAATTTCTATATCTGCCTTACGGTAATGCAATAATGATGTAATTAGGGCAATACAACTACAATCGATAAAATTACCATCGTAATTCAAAAATTGTAAATCTGCCTTTATGCTCCATACTTTAGCTCCTGCAATAATACATAAACTTTCCAAATCCAAAGCATTTGATCTTCTTATAGCCTTCTCCAACACTCTAGTGATCAAGACTTCATCATCACTTTGTTGTCGACTTGCACCAGTGGCTCCAGATTGAAAAAATGGAGAAGCCATTGGCGATATCTCAGTATTGATTTGGAAAATTCCTTCAAAAGGTCTTTCTTCATAAGGAACAGTGATCTCCGAGGTTATACGACATGAGACTTCAGTATTCCCAAGCTTCACATTCACCACTCCATATTCTCTGCTATCGATATCTATTTCTATGTCTCTTAATTCTTGTAACTTTCTGTTGTCTAGTCGAAGGCCCTGCGTCAAAGCAGTTAAGATGAACTCTTTCTCGTTGGTTGACACGTTATATTTCCTTGACATGGTGATATATAAATATTATACAGTAAGGCAGACCCTCTGACCTATATATACTAGTTCGAATGCCCGTGTATGCCGTGTAAACAGTGTCGGTAGACTTGTAAAAAACGATTTATCTCATATTTTGTATTAAAAAAATGATACAGATTTTAAATCTCACTTTCTTTTTTTCATGAGGCAAAGGTGAGACAAATAAACTAGATTAGAGATTTGCCACACTTCTGTTACACTTGCAGTTGCTCTGTTGCCACACACTCTATTTTCCCACATTACTCTACATTAACTAATACGACATTCAACCGAATTGGTTCAGTTACGTTTGACCGCTAGCGACATACACAATGCTCACGTCAATTGCCACAAAACAAGCTGTGAAGAACGCAAGAATGCTTGCTGTTCGTTCTAACACTTTACCATCTTTCTCCGCCATTAGAAACTATGGTAACAACTCTACATTAAACTATTTTTCCAAGGGGGAATTACCAGCAAATACTGTAATTAGATTTGTTCCTCAACAAACTGCATGGGTTGTTGAAAGAATGGGTAAGTTCAACAAGATCTTAGAGCCAGGTTTAGCTATTTTGATTCCATTCTTAGATAAGATTCAATATGTTCAATCATTAAAGGAAAGTGCCATTGAAGTTCCAAGCCAAAGTGCTATAACGTCCGATAATGTTACATTAGAAATGGATGGTGTCTTATATATCAAAGTTGTTGATGCTTATAAGGCTTCTTATGGTGTCGAAGATGCTGAATATGCCATTACTCAATTGGCTCAAACTACAATGAGATCTGAAATTGGTCAATTAACTTTAGATCACGTACTTAGAGAACGTCAAACATTGAACGCCAACATTACTGTCGTATTGAACGAAGCTGCAAAGGACTGGGGTATTGAATGTTTAAGATACGAGATCAGAGATATTCACCCACCTGCCAATGTCTTGGAAGCTATGCACAGACAAGTTTCTGCTGAAAGATCCAAGAGAGCTGAAATTTTAGACTCTGAAGGTAAGAGGCAATCCGATATTAACATTGCTGAAGGTAACAAAGCAGCAAAGATTTTAGCCTCTGAAGCTTTTCAAATGGAAAGAGTCAATGCAGCAAAGGGTGAAGCCGAAGCCATATTATTGAAAGCTCAAGCTACATCTCAAAGTATTAAGGAAATTGCCAAGGCTATCAAGGAAACACCAGGTGGATCAGATGCTGTTTCTTTACAAATTGCCGAGAAATATGTTGATGCCTTTGGCAAGTTAGCTAAGGAATCTAATACTATTGTTATTCCAGCTGGTCTTAATGACGTGTCGTCCATGATTGCTTCCAGTTTAAGTATTTACGATTCTTTGAATAACAAGAAAACTTCAGCAATTAAAGCTGTCGCTGAACCAGTCTCCAAAGAATGATTTTGGTTAACCACTTGACCTTTGTTTGGTTATCTGTTTATCCATATATCCCACTTTAAGTACAAACTTTATTTATTGTATCTATGTCTTATTTTTATTAATTTTTTTTTATCTATTGTACATACCTTAAGAAAAATAGTATTTTGAATGAAGCGTTAATCTTTAATTTTAGTAAAACAAACTTCATTTAGTGTTTATTGCTTCTTTTTGAAGAAACTGTCTAGAGCTCCCTTTCCCACAGCAACAACAGGTTTCTTGTTTTTCTTTGCCGCTGCAGCTGACTTCTTAGGAGGTTCTAATTTTCTCTTACCATTATTTCCAGTATTTTGATTCATCAAATTACTATTTAAAGCATTTAAATTATCTTGTGCAACTCTCTGTTTTTCAACTTCTAGTTCCAGTTCCTTTAAATATGCATTCATTTTGGTAAAATCGTATTGTTTCAATAATAGATCAACGTAATACTGATCCAAGTAAGAACCTAGCAAATGAACTGAGTATTCTATTCTTGATAATTGCAAGACTTCATTAGGAATATCAAGTTCTGAATCCGAATCCTTTTCAATCTTAACAATTAACGAACTCACAGGTTTAGATAGTTTATCCAGGATCAAATAATTTTCAATTGATTTAGGGAAATTATCAGCATGGGCAAGTTTGTCCACTTTAGATTTCAAATAGTCCAATGTCTTTGATTTGGAGATACGGTAAAATAGTTCATCGTTCTCTTCGATTGATTCACAAATAAAACCTAATACTTTTTCAAATCCAAATAATTGATTCAGTGATTCGGTATTATTCGATTGAGATTCTTCATCTGATTTGGCATCTTGGATTAAGCTGTACAAAATGGATTCTGAGTTATTGTCAAAAGCATCTACTGTATCTTCAAGAGTATTAAATCGTACTCCACTTCTTCTCATACGATCATCATCATCTTCGTTATCGTCATCACAGTTTCCATCTGTATTACTGTCAAACTTCTTGAAAAGTGGAAGAAAGTGGGAAAGTAGTAAGTAAACAATATTAAACTTAGTAGCCACTTCAATAATGGGTTTGCTTATGATTATTCCTGATTTATCTGTATCTTGTTGATTTGATTGAGATAGCACGAAGGATTTAATTGGATCACCTTCAGTGGTTTCCTTTGAATGCTTGCTTTTAGGTAAGAGCAAAGTATTACCAAGCCTGAGCCAATTGAGCTCGTATATCTGTGCTAGTGAGTCTGAATCAACACCATATAATAGTGTTAAGGTTTTTGAAGGTGTCTTTGGATGCTTGACATTTAATATTTTGAACTTCAGGACCTCTTTAGATGTGTTTGATTTGGGGAAGCAAACAATTTTGAGGGACTCTGGCGCAATGGGGGCAAGTGTCTCAGGAAGTGTCATTTTGGAGATGGCTTCTATGTTTTCTATGGTAGAATCTAACAAGAGAAGAAGCTGTAATACACTACTCATAATTTTTTATCACGTAGGTATTTATTTATTTATTTGAGAGACTGATTTGACGCGTCTGAAAATATTACTCGCGGGGAAATTCAAATCGAATTTGTAGGGAGTCTTTTGTTCATCTAGCTGGCTACTTAATATTACTGTCTAGTTTGTTTGTATGTCTAAGTATCGGTATCTCTATACACTAAAGATCATCTATCAAATAAAAAAATTGACATGGTATGTTAGAACTTTATAGATGGTTCCTTTCGGTAGGAGTGCAATGCACGATGGGATTTAAGATGATGGCGAATTCCAATATTTTGACCTTTAATACTAACAAACTGTTTTTAGACTGCTGCCACTGGATTACCTAAAAACTGGACTATTAAAGTGTCCAGAACCCATAACAGGGAATACTATTACAACACTGTGACCAAGGAGTCCACATGGACTGTGCCTGAAGGTACCAATGAAGAATCATTGGATAAGTATCTTTCGCTCGGGTTAGAGAAGCCTACACAGGTCAGAGCAAGTCATTTACTTGTGAAACACCGTGACTCTAGAAAGCCTACCTCGTGGAAGAACCAATCAATCACAATAAGCAAAGAGGAAGCCATTGATATCTGCAGGGGCTTCTTGAAGAGAATCAAAACAGGAGAAGTTACTCTAGAAGAGCTGGCTAAGGATGAGAGTGATTGTTCCAGTCATGCTAGAGGAGGAGACCTTGGATTTTTCAAAAGAGGAGAGATGCAGCCTTCATTTGAGATGGCAGCCTTTGACTTACAAATTGGAGAAATCACCAGTGATGTTGTTGAAAGTGATAGTGGTATTCATATCATTGAGAGAACTGGTTAGGCAAGGTTTTTATAATCAATAGTAAAATAGTTATTAGTTGAAAAACCAATATAGTTTGTAACATTTTTTTGTAAGACTTGACATAAGCGATAACCGTTGGCCAGATAAGTAGTACAGTAAGCCAGCACCGAGAGTGTGATTCTTCAAATTGTAGTGAAGTTTTCAGCTAGCTTGAATAATACCAGTAGCATGAAGAACACAATGCAGAGAGAGAGTAGCATACCACAATGCCACAACAATATCCGCCAGACAATAGCAATGTCGCTTTGCAAGTTCTGCTTCTCTCTCTTTGAAAGTTTCAGCGGTGAGATTAAAATCTCGTCGGCCGGCTTCTTTCTTTGTGGCCCGCTGCTCTGACACCAATCCCCTTTGATACACACAGTGTACATTACCAGCTATATACACAAAGAGATAAACATGACAGCTACTATCACAATAATATCTAGAACACTGTGCAGACAGCACCCCCTCCCGCTATGGCCCTCCCACTATCACGTCCACTCTTTTGGTCCATACCGCTCGGCTGCACTTCCATCGTCTCTTCAGAGCCGGGCTGTGCACCAGCTCTCTAAGGTCGCTCTCCCAGATGGTAGTCTTACTATAAAACCCCCCCAATTTCCTGAATTTGCTGCACTTGCCATCCACCGCTACCCCATTCAACACGCCCTGACAACCCCATTGTACCGCAGATCACGCACAGGTTCAATAGTTATAGCTAGAAATACATTCAGAACAATGTGCATGTGTTCTTCTTCCACTTCTTCCCCTTACGTCGATACCACGGCGCACGACGCTCTCCCAAAGACTGTCAAGCCTTCCAAGTATGCGATCCAGCTATTTGACATTGACGTAGAATCCCACTCTTTTAAAGGTCAAGTGGACATCATTTTAGACGTCAAGGAAGACACCAATGAAATTATTCTTCATCAAAAGTTTCTTGAAGTTAGCAAGGCATTGGCATTGTACTCCCTCACCAAGACCGAGGTGGAATACTCTGTCGCCGATATTAAACATGATGAAAAAGCCGAGACTGTCACTTTAACCTTATCTGAAACAGTCAAATCAGGTGGTGTTTTAAAATTAGCTCTTTCGTATTCCGGTAAAATCAGAACAGATATGGCTGGTTTTTACTCTTCTACTTTTGAAGACGAAAAGGACAACAACAAGACCAAATATATCTTATCAACTCAATTCGAAGCAACTGATGCTCGTTCTGCTTTCCCATGTTATGATGAACCAAATGCCAAGGCTGTCTTTGATTTAAAAATTACTGCCCCTGATTCTTACACCGTTATTGCCAATACCCCAATTGTTTCTGAAAAGACTTTAGATGACGGTAAAAAGGGTTCTACTGATACTAATAGTTTGAAGACCGTCACTTTTGAAACTACTCCAATCATGTCAACTTATCTTTTAGCTTGGGCTATTGGTGAATTCGAATATATTGAAGCAAATACGAAAAGATCATATAATGGCAAACCAGTTCCTGTCAGAGTATACACCGTTCCAGGTAAAACTCATACCGGTGAATTCGCTCTAAGTGTTGCCACTAGAGCAATTGATCTCATCTCTGAAATCTTCAAGATCGATTATGTTTTACCAAAGATGGATATGTTAGCAGTTCCTCAATTTAGTGCCGGAGCTATGGAAAATTGGGGTTTAGTGACTTATAGATCTTCTACTTTGTTATTTGATCCAAAGACTTCTGATGATAAATTCAAAAAAATGATTTGTTATGTTGTTTCCCACGAATTGGTTCATCAATGGTTTGGAAACTTGGTTACTATGGATTGGTGGAATGAGTTATGGTTGAACGAAGGTTTTGCTACTTGGGTTGGTTGGTACGTGGTTGATAACTTATACCCAGAATGGAACACATTTACAGAATTTGTATCTGACTCAACAGAAACAGCTTTAGGTTTAGATGGTTTACGTTCTTCCCATCCTATCGAAGTTCCAGTTTACTATTCTTATGAAGTTGATCAAGTCTTTGACCATATTTCTTATTTGAAGGGTGGTTCTTGTATTAGAATGTTGGCTGAATCAATCGGTACTGATGTCTTTTTGAAAGGTGTTGCTAACTATTTAAACAAACATAAGTTTGGTAATGCTAAAACTATTGATTTATGGAATGGTATTTCTGAAGTTGCAGGTCAAGATATCAACGCTATTATGGAACCATGGATCAAAGCTCAAGGTTACCCATACGTTTATGTTGAACAAATTCCAAACTCAGAAAATGAATACAAATTAACTCAAAAGAGATTCTTAACTACAAATGATACCACTCCAGAAGAAAATGTAACAAAATGGTGGATTCCATTAGGTATCTACCCAGATTTCCCAAATGCTCCAAAATCTTTTGACACTGAAACCACAACTATTAAAGTCGAATCTGATGAAGGTTTCTTTAAATTAAATAGAAACACTGTTGGTTTCTACAGAGTTGTCTATGAACAAAAGATCTTGGATGATATCATTGCTAATTTCGATAAATTATCTCCAGAGGATAAGATTGGTCTTATTGCCGATACCGCTTCAGGTGCTAATGCTGGATTAATTCCAACTTCATCTTTGTTATCTTTATTAACTGCCGTTAAAAATGAAGATGATTATGCCGTTTGGTTAGAAATTACTGCTAGATTAGGTAAATTATCTACTGTGTTTTACGAAGATAATGAAATTTCAGATGCATTAGATAAATTTGGTGTTTTTGTCTTGGAAAAGAAAACCAATGAATTATTAAACTCAAATATCAATGACGATTCCTCAGTTAATGAAAAATCATTCAAGGCCTTGTTATTTGCCTCTTCTGGTACATACGGTTTACAAACAGTTATTGATGAATCTACCAAATTATTCAAAGATGGTAAGATTCCACCATACTTGAAAGGTGGTGTTTACAGAAGTTTGTTAGGAAATGAAGAAACTTGTACTGATGAATATTTCAACTATATTTTAAACGATGTTAAGAATCCATCTTCTCCAGATGCAAGAGAAACAGCCTTGAAATCTTTAGGAGCTATTGCAAATGTTGATAAATACTATGAGACTGTGATTTCCTTATTATTCACACCTGCTGTTCCAGAACAAGATATTTTCTTTTTAACTGCTTCTTTAGCTAGAAACCAAAAGACAAAGAAATTATTCTGGGAATACATTAAGACTAATTTCACCGAAATTAATGGCAAATTAGCTCAAATGTCCATGGATAGACTTATGAAGGGTTTGTTACCTGCTTTGAATTCCAAAGAGTATCTCAAGGATATTGAATCATTCTTGGAAGGTAAGGATGAAATGACCAAGAATTACAACAAGGGTATTGCTCAAAGTTTGGATAGCATTAAATCATCAGTCAAGTATGCTGAACGTGATACTGAAGACGTCAGAAGCTGGCTCTCTAAAAACAAATTTATCTAGATTAAATTAATACGCTAATTAAGTAAATAAATTAATATAACAAATTAATGATTGAGTTTCATTGGTTCTAGTGAAAAAAACACAAGTCAATAGTGCAATGACTTTAGTCAGAGAGTTGTTACATAGTTTGGCTAAAGTAATGAAAGTTTGGGGAGAAATTATTAAAATATGACACTACCCTAATATATTAGAGAAGAGTAAAGGGGTTCATTTACACAACTTACAGTTGTTTACTGTTATTACATCAACTTAAATATTTAATCAAGTATAGAGTTCAAAATGGAACACAGCAGTTCCTCAATGATCAAGACAGAACCCAATCCCCCACATTCTGAACCTACTGCGATCATTAATAACAGCAATAATAATACTCCAAATTTGAGTAAAAAAGAAAGAAAGACCAGATCCAGTCCTATTTCCCATACTTATGAAGGAAAAAAGAAAAAATTAAATAAACCAGGTGTTGCCACTGATAACGAACTATCACCTAAGATTGAGACACCAAAGATTCATAATGTGGACAAAGATAGTAAAGAAGGAGGTTTAAATACCCGTTGTTCAACTCCAAAGATTAGTAGAATCAAAGATATTACTGGAAAAAATAATGATTTACAGGTTAGTTTAGATGAGAGTTATATTACTCCACCAACTGTTACACCGACTACTATTTTGATCAGCAAATCTGCTGCTAAAAAAAGATCTAGAGCTAACACTACTACTAAATTAACAACCAAGGGCAAAAGAAACAAGATTCAGTCTGAGAATTCTTATGCTGCTGGAGAGGAAATGAATACTTCTAAATTTCAATCGGAAAACAACGTCAATCAAATCAAATCTGCAGTGACTACGGCAAACACCCATGAAAACGGTACAACAATTATGATGTCTGTACAACATGATTCTGATAGTATGACATCTTTGGCTGATTCAAATTTTTCAAATGAAGATGAAAGCTGGGGAAAGTTTACAAAGTCTTTGAATACACCAAGTAAAAGCAAAGTCACTAAAGTAAGTGAGCTAAATAATCCTAAAGGAGTTAGTATCAAACAAGAGATTTTTGAATCTAAAAAGGCAATTAATAAAGATAGTATTTCTGACAGTTCTGCGTCTATTGTTTCCAATTTCAACACCAGCGATGCAACTAAAGGATCAAATGACTATCAGAGTTTTGAAAATACGCAAAGTTTTATTATTCATGAATATGAAATTGAAATGGAGAATAAAGATGATGTAGAAAATGATGAATATGAGTTCTCACTTGAAGAACCTAGCAAGTTTGAAACATTTGATAAGCCTTTGTATGAGACATACGACGAAGAAATCAAGATTATTCACGATAGGTATGACAAAGAACTTGAAATTGAAGAATCATTAAATTCAAGCCTGAGTAAATACGAAAAGATTGAAAAGTTTATGGAGCTTATTGATATGGATTTAGAAGAATGGTCATTTCAAGGATTTCAATTGATCAATGATTATGAGAAGATCATCAAGAAAATGATATCTTTGAGAATTGAATTCAGCTGTGGGTTCAAAGAGATTTTAAAGAAAATCAACAAGTTTGCAGGTAAGATTGAAGTTGAAAAGGATAAATTGAAATTAAAGAGTGAAAGATTGAGTAATGTTTTAAATGAAATTTGACAAGTTTTACTGAACAACTTGATTTTACTATAACATTTTGCTACATCAATAACTTAAGTTGAGTATTTTACGTTGCTATGCAAGCTTTCTTTTTGTAAAAATTATATGTAATTTGGTTTTTTGTATTATAAAGA
Organism: Ogataea sp. yHMJ1; assembly: GCA_030571015.1. Lineage (NCBI taxonomy): Eukaryota > Fungi > Ascomycota > Pichiomycetes > Pichiales > Pichiaceae > Ogataea > Ogataea sp. yHMJ1. The sequence goes on from JAJLXB010000011.1 coordinate 410,425, forward strand.
AAGAGATATAAATGAGTTAATAAACAAATAAATAATTATAATTATATATATATATATCATAATATTAAATTTAAATTAGATTAAATCAATTTATTTTCTGAATCTTCTACCTCTGTGAGCAGAAACAGAGGTAACGTTTAAAGGTAACTTGAAACCTAAAGACTTGATTAAGTCTTCGGTGTCTGGGTCAACTTGTAATTGGTTGTCAGTCTTAGATAAGTCTAAAGCAGAAACTTCTGGAACATATTGATCTTTTCTTTCTCTTTCTTCTTCTTGTAACTTGAAAGAAATACCTCTAACTGGACCCTTTTGAATTCTCTTCATTAAGTGGGTGGTGTAACCAGCAATCTTGTTTCTTAATCTCTTGGATTGGATTTGAGCAATTTCAGAGGTTAATCTCTTGTTAGTTTGGAAATCCAAAGTTAACTTTGGATAGTATTTTTCAATTAAAACCTTTGAAGCTCTTTTAACTGTCTTTGTTCTAACACGACCCTGTAGTATTCAATAGATAAAAGGTAAAAAGTTAGTATTAAGTGTTTAAAAGTAAAAATGTCAACTTTGGAACATAAAATGTGAAATGAAAATGAAATAAAATAACTGTGAAATAAGCTTTAAATGACCAAATTGAAAATAAGACTATAAGTAAAGTTAGATATAAATTCAACGATAATACTATCGTTATTATCCATATCTTCAAATATGGGATCATTTGAAATTTTCAATATGAAAAGTATTCTCTTGATAAAACATCCACTCTTGGTTGGATGAAACCTTAACAGTATATATGATTATACTGTAGCATTTGAATCACTAGTTACTCATTCAACATTTGATTATGTTCATTAGAACTATATTCATCTATAGCATTATAATATTCAGTTGGTGTATGCAAACGGGTAAATGATTTTAAAGACATCAAAAGAGTAACGTAGGATACCCTAGAAAACCTAGAACAACCTTCTGTTATTCTTTTGATAGCTTACGAACATATCAAAGTACTTCATGTATTTCGTTCAATAATTCTATTTGATTTTTTTTCCATTCATTAATCTTATATATTTCACACATTAAATTTATTTCATCGTAGTAATAATAATTTATATCATATTTCATATTTCACATTTAATTATATAGTTCCAGTTGATTTTGGGGATATATCCTGACATACCATTTTGATATAGTTTTGTAGAGATGTCTATCAGAGTAAAGTTATTATGAGTAGTATGGTGATGGTATATTAAAATGATATATTTGATCAATATCAGTGTAACGCTGTGCAATCCCAATACCAGGCCAGACTGTCTCTCACTCACTGAGTAAGTCTGCCTGGCCCTCACAGCACCTCTCGCTTCGTACCTTCTGGGAAAGCTGAAAAATTTAATGCTGACTTGCAGAATTAACTAGCGGTGCGCGGGGTGGATTTATGGTATAGAGGTGCGAGGTGTGTAAAAAGCTGAGAATATTGTGACCTGTATATATAGGCACATCTGCGACACCCATAAAATGTTGTGGATAGTTGTAGACTCCCAAGCTGCACGGGTGTATAGATTTAACACTAAACGCAACAAATAAAAACATTGTATAACAGATTGTAGATTGTAGATTATCAACCGTGCACCTCCATCAATTTGTTATCGTCTATCGAGCTCACCGTAGAGACCGTGTTCAGAGCCTAAGAGTGTGAGGTGAGAGTTGGCAAAGTAAATGGTACTGATATTTTACCCCAGCTTATCTACTTTCCAACCTATTGTTTATCTGCTATACTTTTCTTACCTTTACTAACTTAAGTCTTCCACAATGCCAAAGTTTCACTGTGACGTATGCTCTTCAGATTGTACTAGAAGAATAAGGATTACTTGTGCTGTTTGTAAAGATTATGATTTATGTGTTCCTTGCTTTACTTCAGGATCAACATCTGCAAACCACAAACCTTACCATGACTACAAGGTGATAGAGCAGCATACTTATCCCATCTTAGAGAGCGATTGGGGTGCTGATGAGGAACTATTACTGATTGAAGGTTGTCAGACTTTAGGGTTAGGTAATTGGCAAGATATTGCAGATCATATTGGTAGCAAATCAAAAGAAGAAGTCGAAGCTCATTACTTGAAAAACTATTTGAACTCTAATTATTACCCAATACCAGACTTGAACCGTTCTTTTCCCAATATATCAACAACAGAGTTTTTGAAAAATAGAAAGAGAAAACTAGATTTGAAAAAGAAGTTAACATTACCATTACCCAAAAAGATCTTACAATCTACACCACTTTGTTCTGATATTCAGAAATATATGCCTGGTAGATTGGAATTTGAAGAAGAATTTGAAGAAGAAGCAGAAAAAGTCATTCAAGATATGGTATTTGATGCAGATGACTCACAACAAGATATTGAGTTAAAACTCACAATCTTGCATATTTATAATTCAAAATTGTCAATTAGAGCAGAAAGAAAAAGATTGATAATTGATGATAATTTATTAGATTATAGAAATAACATTTTAATTGATAAAAAGAGATCAAAGGAAGAGAAAGACTTGTACAATAAATTGAAGTTGTTTGCTAGAGTTTTGTCTCCAAGTGATTTCAAAGATTTTTCAGATGATATGATCAAAGAGTTAAAGATAAGATTGAAGATTCAACAATTACAAGAATGGAGGAAAAATGGTATCACTAATTTTGATGATGGTCAAAAATACGAAAAGGATAAAATCATAAGACAGGTCAATTTACAAAAATATCAAAATAATGCACTTAATGGTTTGGGTAATAGCTTGTCAGGTAATTCTATAACAGGATTAAACTTGTCCAATCCAAACAGAAATACAGCAAATTCTTTACATTCAGCTGCTTCATTAAACTCAAACTCTTCATTTACGTTGACAAGATCAAAGAACCATTTCAACCCATTAGATATGATGAATATGAATGATAATAATGATAATTATATTGATGCAACAAGTAATAAGAGAACTACAAAACACGTGGTTCCATTAGATATTACAAAAGCTTCAGATTATGATTTATTATCAAATGAAGAAAGATTACTTTGTTCCAACTTGAGAATGTTGCCAAAACCATATTTAGCAATTAAGGAGACTCTATTCAGAGAGTTGTTGAGAACTGGAGGTATATTGAAGAAAAAGACAGCTAGAGACTTGCTTAAGATTGACGTGAACAAGACTTCAAAGATTTATGAATTTTTTGTACAACAAAAATGGTGTAATGCCAGCTGATTTAAGAATAATCAAGAATAAGAATACTAGTTATTTATCTATTCGACTCCATCATTCGCCCACCTAATTATTATTATATACATCATATAGTGTATTATATAAATTTATTTATTTATCATGTAATATAGACCAATTGTATCGCTATGCTATAGATTCCATATTCTGGCCTTGGTGGTTAATCAACGTAAGGAAATTAATAGGTATAATGACATCAATTAAACTCATCGCTGACGTAATTGCAAGAAATAGAAAGTACAGCGAGATCACAAGAATGCTAAATAAAGACACTCGCTTCATAAAAATGACAGAGTGAGATAACGTTAGTTATTATTTATTATTGCTCCTAATTAACTATTTCAGCTTTGTAACTTCACTACGTATTGAACATAGTCGTTTATTAGGACAACTTATTGCAAATGATTTGGATAGTGACGCTGACATTGGTACTTTGTGGATTTTTCACAGGAATTGTGGAAGGTAAGACTAATAATCTTTACCCATTGAATTCTGACCAAGAGAACTTATTCACCACAAAGACTAAACTTAAATCATTTGACACAGGCGATGACTTATCATTGAGTTGTATCTCAAGACAGATAGATAATGGTGAACACAAGTTTGATGCCAATGGTAATATTGTATACGAGAATTTCCCAGTTTGTCATGAAACAGGTAAACCTTTGAATTTCAAATATGGTATTGATGAAGATCTAACATGTTCAATTAAATTAACCGATGAGATTTACCATTTGTTTCAATTATATATTCACCAAGATGCTCCATACACATGTAGATTACCAGTTGGTCAAAATATTGACATTAATGAATTCTCAATTCCTTTAAATTTGAATTTCAGAGGTTATATTTCAGAATCCCACATTGATATCGATTCAAACATAAATTTATTATTTATCAAGAGTGGTGAAGTAGACGATTCAAGTGATTTAGTTCCTTCTATAATTTCTTCAGTTGGGTTCTCTTCTGGTACCAACACAACTAGAATAGTGATTGGTGATACTTTGAAATTAAGTTTTGCCATTAGATGGTATGATTCAGTTGCTAAGAACGTTATTGATACTGAATTATATGATTTAGGAATTTCAAAAGAATCAAATTTACATATTGGATATGGTAATACTGGTTTCTACAAATTACCATTTACTTTAAACTATTCGAATGGTGATTTTTCAACATTAAGATTAGCAAGTATTAACCTTTGTATGTTTTTAATCGGTTTATTGGTTGGTATATTCTTTATTCGTAATAGAATGATCAAGGCAAATCATCATAGGACTAATTTTGGAGGTGAATTAGGAAAATCTGATTGAGGAGAAGTAGACAAATTTTGAATTGAATAAATATTAAATTTTGTTTTTGGGAGTTTCCACTATTTATAAGCTTTTACATAATACCTTTTTACGTTCTTATGCTCTTACATTTTTTATGGAAACCATTTGTGTTGCAGTATTTAAAACTTCGTATCAGTTATAATATCCATGAAATATAAACTATATTCAAATTATTAAACACGATCTATGAATTTTGGTTCAAGTTATATACATTTATATAAGCTTGCATTTTTTGTTTAATGAGTCGATTAATTTGCTTATAGTTGGATCATCGTTATCACTGTTTTCCAAGATCTTATCAAAGACCTTTGAATTAAGGTATTCCAAGTATAAAGTTTGAATTTTCAATTTCAGTTCATTATCATTTATAATTGATTTCATTAATTTGATGTAATTTTTAACTGAGATTTGAATGTTTGATATAGCAGTTGATAAATCGTTTAAATCAATGTACCTCAAGATTAAAGTTAATTGTAATAAAACAACGTTTGGATTTTTGTTCAAATTCAAGTTATTAGAAGCATAATCGATGATGTATTGGGTAAGATATAATCTTTGTAAATCAGGGTATTGATCTATCAAGTTCAAGATTTGGTTGATTATCGATAATAATTTAGTTGAGTATTTTTCAGGATCGGTGGATTGATTCAAGTTAAATTCTTTGATTAAAGTGTTGATACAGACATCAAAGATCGTTATTATTAAATCACCTTTTAATACGGGATTAGATTCAATAGAACCTAACATATTAATGTTGATATCAGGTAAAGAGTTTAACTGGTTCTTCAATGTTTCCTCAGGCAATAATGTAATTATGTCATCGCTTTCATCATCGTTTTCCTTACCTGCGTTTTCCTCTGTTAATTGATCACTTAATTGCTGCTTTTCAGTTATTAAATTTAATAACTTTCTACGATTTAATAGTTTGGATAAATAGTTCATTTCAAATTTGAAATAATTTAACCACAGATCCAAAGATTCTGGATTAAATCTTAATGATTTTTGTAAAAGATTTCTACAACCTTTTGGATTTTTATTAATTTCAAATTCATAATATGCAGCTGATAACCAAGCATTGGAATTTTTTGGTTGTAATTTCAATAATTGTGAATAGATTTTGTATATGATTTTGATACTACCATTTTTCTTTGCATATTTAAGGTAGTTGGACCATAGAGATAAGTCCTTGGGAAATTTTTGAACTGATCTATCAAAGATAAATAATATTCTTTTAGTTGAAGCGAAATCTGAGATTGAAAGTTTTGAGTTATAGTTAGGAGAATCCTTCAATCTTTGAATTCTCTTTTTTCTGAGTTTTTCCAAATTCTTCTCAAATTGTATATAACGTAAATAAGTAGAAGGATTAGAAGCTCTACCACTTAATCTATGTTCAAAATCTGTTCTACGACGAATTATCATTGTGATTTCCTTTTTGTCAAAGAGTTGTTTCTTTTGGAGGTCTTGGAGCTCCGGGACAGAGGACTCCATGTAGTACCTGACTTTGTCGGCCATAATAAGAGATGTATTTTAATAAGATTGATAGAAAGATAGAACGGGTTCTAAGAAATAATATCAACGGTGACAAGTGAATATATATTTGTATAATATATCTATCTATATTTGAAAAATCTAAATAAAAGAAAAAAAAAAATCCCCTGAAAGAAGGCTGTGTCATTATAACAACCGTACACAACAAAACACAACAACAACATAAAGGCATGTCATAAAAAATTATAAAACCTAAAAAACTAAAACCCAGATACCAAATTCCAAAGGCGCAGCAAGGCAAATTCCAAAAGGAGAAACAAGGCAAAGCAAAGCAAAAGCAGGCCTGCCTCGCTGAAACTGCCATCGATTCGAATTCGAAACATAGACACCAACCACCACACAGCCAGCCTTTTGGTGTTTACTTACCTTGCCGTGAACACCGTTATTATTATTATTATTATTATTATTATTATTATTATTATTATTATTATACTGATCAATACGTCTAATAAGTGTACTAGCTAGCATCACCACCCGTGTCAGTTCCCACAAACACTCCAGATCCTGCCGTCCACCCTCAGCTGCACATAAACCGCAAACTGTCTACTTCAAATTGCTATCCACTGTATCGACTTCAAAGGTCAATCAAAAATATCAACGCCCTAAGAGAACCGAGCCTGAAATCTCCATCTATTATAATATATATCATCATACATACCGTTCCATAATGCCTCCTAGGAATACCGTGTTACCTTCCATCTCTGACACTTTCAACGCTCCTCCTCTAGGCATGAACGACTCTACAGCTTCGTCTACATCTTCGGGTTTATTCTCTCCTCAAAACTCAATGGGTACTTTACCTTCTTCAAATGCCCCTTTGGACTTGAAATCGTCAAATCAATACCCTTCTTTATTATCAAATAATTTACAACACCCCCAGATCTCAATTAAAGACGATCAACATGGTGCAGTTAATTCCAATAACTCTGCTTCTCCTGCAAATCAAAACAGTTCACATCAGCAAAATTACTATAATCCTTCAAATTTAAGAAACGATAAACTTCATCACTCAGCAATCGCTGCTGCTGCCGCTTCCATTAACAACAATCACAATATTCATCCAGATATGAACTCTTCCTTACCATCTGGTGTTCCAGCTTCTGCCGGATCTGCTTATGTTAACGCTGCAAGTGCTTCAGCTACTCCAATTTATTCCAAGAACGATCCAAATAACAATAATAACAATAATTCTTCTACTCAAAACGCAAATCCACTTTATACATTAGCTAACTCTACTATGATGCACCATCTTCCTCCTACGAACAACCAGCAATCACAGCAATCCCAACAGCAACAACAACAGAAGTTCATGTCCCATAATCCAAATGATAATTATGACGATAGATTCAAAGGATTAGTCACTGATGGTGAAAAATTGAAAATAGTTTATGGATCTATTAGAACCGATTATGATAATTTGGAGTGGACTAGAAAAGCTGCTGACACTGCTTTAAACGTTGAAAATCATATGATTACTGGCAATAGCCCATCTCCTTACCCCAAGCAAGGATTAATGAAAAATGATAATATCAATGCAAATCAGTTTCACTCTACTAATACTAACATTAATGGAAACAACAATAATGTGAACACCAACAATAATGTGGGTAACAATGTTAATAACAGTAATGATATTAACAATTCTGGAAATGCAAGTAATCCAAGTATGACATCTATTTTAAATCCAAATGCTTCACAAGTCCCCGTATTTAGAAGTAGTTTCAAATGTCCAGTGGAAAATTGTGGTAAAGTATTTTCAAGAAAAATGAATTTAAACTCACATATTCAGTCTACTCATGAAAACAAGAAACCATTCCAATGTAACGAATGTAAGAAGTTTTTTGCAAGACATTCAGATAGAAGAAGACATGAAGAAGCTCAACATAGATTCAAAGAAGGAATGGGTTTTATCTGTGGTGGAATACAAAAGAATGGTGAACCTTGGGGATGTGGTAAATCTTTCAAGAGAAAAGATGGATTATCTGCACATTGGAGATCCCAAAAGGCTAAAAAGAAATGTCTTAAAGGAATTATTAGTGAAAGGGAACTAGAATTAAATCAACAGTTGCAACAAAGAATTGCTGAAGAAGTTTAAATAATTTTAGTTAAACATCTATTAATGTTGAAAATTTGAATATTTTGAGTTTATATTTTGTATTTTATATTATGCTTTTTTTTTTTTATTGTTATATTTATTTATTATTTCTTTTTAAATTATTTATTTTGAATTGAATTAATTTTTTTTTTCATTATATGTTGAATTTAATATTCACATCTTATCTTATAGGGTTGTTTTGCTCTTTTCATTATTATTTGTAATTATAATTGTGCTTTTTCACTTTTATAACTATACGTGGTGTTCCCTAAAGGTACAATAGACCAATATACTACGTAAAATTGTAAATTATTAATAATTATTAAATTAGTCACACAGCTATTAATTAGGAATATTTGTATTTAGAAAAAAAGGTATGTTTGTGGTAGTAGTGTACCCAAATTTGGTACTAAAGAGAGAAAAAAAAAGACGTTTACTATTTACCCCATACTTGACTTTCCCTCTGAGACTTTTCCTCAGAGGTCTTGCCATCCCCACAATTGCCCCTATCCATACATACCACTTTACTCTTTCACCACTCTTCTTATCTACTGTGTCCTGTGTCTTCTTCTTGTGTATCTATGTATGTATGTATCTATATATATATATATATACACTCAAGCCATTCATCCACAGATACAGAAACGTATATTCCTGAACACCTACACACTATCAGCCATAGAGAGACGTATCGTGAGAGACACAATCCCAGCCCACCCAAGCCCCAGCCTTTCAATTTGACTTAATTTCTGTCTAACAAAGGCCACACTGCAATTACACTTCAAAAGGCACTGCACACATTTCCAAGACAGCCTTCTTTTCCTACTATAATGATACCTGCCATACATAAAGATACACAGAGGGCACCACCAACACCACAAGGACCACATCATACTCAAAGAGACTTTCAAAAGGCCGATCAACACGGGGCCTCACTCTTTAGACGCACACCCCTACACTCCTCGGGTTCAACTTACACAGAAACAAAACCAGGAACAGAACTGGGTTTCAAAGCCCCTATACAGACAACTACTTTAGGCATAAACAATCTGCCACACCTTGATAGATCTGATACAAATAGCAGTAGTTACGACTCACTGCAGATAGACCCCACTCGTGCAAATAGCAAGTTGCCCGGTGATCTGATTGATTCTAATAGATCCTCATTCTCGCAAGAGTACACTTATAAGAATCCTCCGAGGGCAAATTCTTTAAACCAAGACTCATTCACCGATTTCTCCATAAATTCAACTGGAAGTGACTCTAGTATCTTACTACCATACTTGCTGATCAAAGAGATGGATAATGATAGTGTTGTGAAGTCAGGGGTTGATGAACTTCCCAACTCATCCCTTTCTTCCTCTACTTTGGATAGCTCTTCAATTTCCCCTAACCAGATTAGCCCATCTTTGGTAGCTTCGGCCAATAATAAAGCATTCACAAATGAACTAAATGCTGGTGGCAATACAGACAATAATCACATCAATACTATAGCCACCAATAACATTAACACCCATAGCAATAATGACGGAAGTAACGGCCAGTTTGAAATAAATACAAATATTTGGTCAAATGCCCCTAATTCCGAAAGTCCCTCTTCTCTTAGACCAAAGTCACATTCAATCGATTTAAACAGTATAGCTAGCAACCCTTTACTATTGAGTCCTACAATTCCGAATCCAAACAGATTAAGTATTTCTTCTATTAACTCTAATGGTTCTAATAATTTATTACCACAATCTGCCGGACAGTCAATTTGGAATTCTACCCAACCCCAATCACAACAATCAAAGACTTCTAATGATAGATCATCATTTAGCTCAGCAGGATCTCCTGTTATTGGGTTTTCCGGTCTGAACATTTCTTCCACTGTTGGACAACCATCGAATTACAACCCAATTCCATCGTCTCAACAACAAGTATGGAACAATAGTTATCTTAACAACTCAAGTCAAGCTGATCAATTTGGCAACAACAACAGTAATAAGAATAATGATACTTTCAAAAATGAAAAATCATATCAATGGACCTCTCCTCCTTTAATGCCGACCAACGGACCTAGTTTAAACGATTTTAATAACCAGTTTAGACGCCATTCATATGCAGCATCTCCTATTGATTTGTCAAACATTGCCCCTGAACCTAGTTTTAGAAACAATTCAATAGGAGAGGTTATGAACTTATCTCCAAACTTAGGAAACCCACTTCCTCCTGGTGCTCCAAACTTGGATTATTCCAAAACTTTTGAGGTAGAATCTCCTCTCAATGCAAATCCAAGTCAATTCGTTAGTCAATTTAATAATTTATCTTTGCAAGGTAATAATCCACAGCAACAATCACAACAACAACAACAACAGCAGCAGCAGCAGCAGCAAAAGCTTCAGTATTATTCACAGCAAAATCAATTCCAGAACATCTTACAACAACAACAGCAAAGGCAATCTATAAACCAAAAGCAATTATTTCAAGAAGTTGAATTATATTTTGGAGTTCCTTCCCCTGAATCGTTAGATTTGTCAAAAGATTTACAAGAATTGAGAAATCAAGGAGTACACCTCCCTAATTTCCCATTACAGACCAATGCATCAGATACTAGTTTAATATTTGTTTGTTTCAAGAATACAAGATGCGATGTATTCTTCCTCAAGAGAAGTGATATACCAGATATTAGCGTTGGAAAGTTGGTATTTGTAGAAGCTGATAGAGGTCATGATTTGGGAAAAGTTGTTAGACTTGATGTATCCTTAGATGAAGCAAGATTATTAAAGTTTAGGCAATTCCAAGATCAGCAAGCTGTTTTAGGTAATGAAGGTGGTAATAATCAGAACCACAACTCGGGAGGCCCAGCTTTACATTATCCAAAACGTATTCTTGCCATTGCTGAACCAAAAGAAATGATTAGATTATTAAGCAAAAGAGATGAAGAAGAAGAGGCTAAAGCTGACTGTCAAATGAGAATTACACTTCATAATCTAAATATGACTATTTTTGATGCCGAATATCAATTTGATTCCAAAAAATTAACATTTTATTACATCTCTAACTTGAGAATTGATTTTAGAGATTTGATTCGTGAACTATTTAGAAAACACAAGACTAGAATTTGGATGTGCGCTATCTCTTCTTATCAGAAACAACTTCAATTACAATTACAAGAACAACATCAACAAACGGCATCGATGCGATTACATGAAAGAATCTCTAATCCAAGCTCAGCTGCAGTAACAGCTCAGCAGATTTTGAACAACAACTCAAATTTCACATTACCTCAGCAAAACTACCAACCAGTTTCTCAGTTCCAATTACAATCGCAACAAGCCCAACAGCCTAGAAGATCATCACTTTTGAATACACACTCTCGTCAATCATCGATTAGCGGTTCTTCAAATGAACCAACCACTGGACTTGTTGGTTTGAGTAATAGTATTGGCTCTAACACACATAGGAGAAATTCAAGTCTAGGAAATTCCAATATCAAGTCTAATATTAATCCTAATGGGTTTTAATTGAGAAAGTGTTAGTTGAGTTATTATTTCAAATAGTTTTCTCAAGTGGATTGATTTGAAACCGAATTGTTACCATTAAATTCACCAAAATAGAAGATCATAGACGTCAATTTTACCATATGATCATAAAAACATTACGCTATTATATTTATACTTTTCTTTTTCAAAAGAAAGTGACATTCATGCTACTTTTACGACTATAGTCTTCCAAGCACTATAAATTACACAGTTTAGATTTTCTGCTTCAGCAACAAAGCTCTGCTCAATCGATTTAATATTTTATGCTCAAATATTTATTTAATTATGGTGAATGAGCATTTTATTGCTTTTTTCCAGAATTATTATCTTCTGTATTTAAGTTTTTTTTTTCTCTCTCTTCTTTATGAAGTTTTATTTATTTGTCTTGATTAATCTTTTCTCATTTACATGTTTTATTTATTTATGTATTTACTACCCTTTTGGTAACATGGTTTTTATATATATTTTTTACCTAGACACGTAAAGACAGAAAAAAAGGAAATCCAGTTTGGGTAAAAAAAAAAAAAATGCCTATTGCTTTCAATGCGTACAGTGATTGGTCGGCGAGCCGCTTAACTGGCAGTACTCTTGGTTGATAAGCACAAGCGGCATTTCCACCACCGAGTTGAAGGGATGACCATAGAGTGTTTTGTTGAAAACAACAAAGGATAATGATGATGTTTTTTTACTTTACTTTTACAGTCCTGTCTGTCAACAAAGTTAAACCCATAAATCTTACTGAAAAATGACAGTTGTAGGATGGGAAGAAGTTGCTGAAAAGAAAAGAGCCGATAATCTCAACAAGATCCCAAAAGAATGGATTTTAGAGACTATTCCTTCGATTGAAGATGTTCCTGACGTCAACCCTTTTCTTGACACCATTTTAACTGAAAGAGAAGTTTACCTCACCACAAAACTTTCAGGTATACAAATTATTGATGCCATCTCCAAAGGAGAGTTGAGATCTTACGAAGTTTGTTTAGCTTTCTGTCATCGTGCTGCTTTGACTCATCAGTTGACCAATTGCTTATCTGAGATCTTTTTTGACAGGGCGTTGGAAAGAGCCCAATATTTGGACTCATATCAAGACTCTCACGATGGTAAGACATTGGGACCATTACATGGTTTACCAATCTCGCTCAAAGATCAGATTAATTTGAAAGGTATTGACACATCAATTGGGTATGTTGCTCCCTTAATGAGTAAAGAGCTTCAAAACTTAATCTGTCACAAAGACTGCGACAACACGGAAGAGTCATTAATTGCAAAAATTTTGTATGACTCTGGGTGTGTTTTTTATGTAAAGACTACAGTTCCTATGGCTATGTTAGGTGCTGAGACTGTTTCAAACTTATTTGGCAACACCCCAAATTCTCTCAATAGAAAGCTATCTTCTGGTGGATCCTCAGGCGGTGAAGGCTCTTTGATTGGTGCTCAGGGTTCATTAATAGGTATCGGTACAGATATTGGAGGATCAATTCGTAATCCTACACTTTACCATGGTTTATATGGATTAAGAGCTTCTTCAAACAGATATCCTTATTTGAATATCTCTAATTCTTATCCTAATCAAACTGTAATTCCTTCAGTCGTTGGGCCAATGACTCGGTACATTGAGGACTTGGAATTGATTAGTAAGATTATCTTCAATTATAAATCTTGGTTATATGATGCTAAGGCAGTCCCATTACCTTATAGAGAAAATCAATTGAACAATCCTAAACGTCTAAAAATTGGATTCTTCAAATGGGATGGAGTTATTATGCCTCATCCACCAATTATTCGTGGTATTGAGACTCTTTGCAAGTTATTGACTGAAAACGGTCACCAAACACTTGACCTTGGATTACCACCAACTAGTCATGCCGAATTGGCTAAACTACTTGTTGAATTCTATCAATGTGATGGTCTTGTAGAAGTTAAAGAGTTTTGTAAATTGTCTGGAGAACCTCTCAGTGCTTTAATTCAAAGGTCTTTTCCTCCTCATACTGAACCACTTTCAATTGATCAATACATGAAAATAACCAATAAAAAGTATAAATATCAACAAGCGTATGATAAGTTTTGGAATAGTACCAAGGAAATGACCTATGACCAAGAACCAATTGATGCATTTTTAATTGCAGGCGGTGCATCAACTTCTTGGGTTATTGGCGATAATATGAAAGTGGGACATGCTTACACAAGATTTATAAATGTTCTTGATTACGTCTCCATCACAATTCCTGTCACAAAAGTTGACAAGTTGAAGGATTTGCCATTGGAAAACTATAGTGCTGCTTCCGAGTTAGATAAATCTGTTCAAGACTATTATGATTCTGAGTTGTACGATAAAATGCCAGTCACTTTACAACTGGTTTGTAGAAGGTATGAAGAAGAGAAGGCAATTGAAATTGCAAAGATTATTACTGATATCTTAAACAAATGATATTTTCACTTGATTTTGCTGTGTCATATCTTAATGTTTTATTCAGATATATACATATATATATATATAATTCAAATAATAGACTTAATTTTCATATACTTGGAATTAAAGTGGTCATCTATTTCTTAACTTCTCCAAACTTCTGATGCCCGGTTTCACTTGCGTGCTGGCTAGCTTCACGCTCTCCTGTTAAAACTGTATTACACTCAAAACACTTAAGTTTGAAATTTGAACTGTTAGTAAATTTGCCCATTTGTTTTAACATATCTATAAGTTTGTGTAAATTTTTTTCCATCAATTGATATTCTTCAGGATTTGTCTCCGCATTGAAGACCGTCACGTCGTCTTCATCATGATCTAAATTTTTACCATAACTTAATGATATAGAGTCATAATGGATTCCAGAATAACACAGAAGGATGACATTCAAGCCATCTTTTTCATTGAATTTATAAATTCTGTTAGTCTCGACATCTATGGACCAAATGCAAATTCCCAAAAATTCGGATAAAATATTCAACTCTATTGCCCCACCCCAACTATTTGGGTTGCATATCCAATTTGCATACTCATTTATCTCCTTTCCGTCCAGAACAGCTTTGTTGTATAAGCCTTCCTTGTTCTCCTTTATTTGAGCACTCACGATTTGTCTTAATTGCTGGGCTTGAGATGGATCTTTGAGCGATGATGAGCCAAAGTAAGAGTATGAGATGGATGAGAACAAACAAGAGTTATCATCTGGTATCGGCCTAACAATCAGACATGCAGTTGGAGTAGAATTTGGAATTTTAACGTACGATACGCCAGGGTTCGAATTGGTAATGACGTCTTTCATTGCCGCAGGTGGGGTTGAGGACACGATTGCAGTTGTATGATCAGATTCACAAGTGATCAACAGAGACTCGCCAGATTTCAAACCCAAATCTGCCAGCTTGGAGTCCAGCTGTGTCAATGGAAGTGTTTTTGGAGGGTACCCATATTTGATGTTAGTGACATTGTTCTGTTCTATTTGCTTGCCATCGGAAAGTCTTAGTAATGAGATTTCATTCAGTAGCTCACTAAGCACCGCATCATCAGAGAGAGTCACAATTTTTGACAATGAGCTTACACGGAGTCTCAGTTTCATATTTCTTATGTATTTAAACTGCTTTTCCTTTATGCTTATGTTGCCAAAGAGCGTTAAAGGATGTAGACTTCATATCTATAGATCTCAATCTCGTCAAGTTGAGGGTTGCGGCTCGTGGCATTCTTGTCTCAAGAAGCTACTCTGTGTATTCACTAAACATATAAATAGAGGTAGATTCGGAGGTGTATAAATATATATACAATAAATAAATATTTCGTTATATAAATGGACTTTCAAGCCTATTTCATAAGTAGCGTGTTACAATCAATAGGGTTTACTGAAGTTTGATTAGTTGGCAGCAGCATCTCTAGCCCTTCCAACTTTCTTCAATTTTTCCTGGTGTTTGATGAATTCCTCATCAGAAACGCTCATCTCAGTCCAACTCTTTCTGATATATTCTTCAAGGCTTTTAAGCTCTTCAATTGCTTCCTCTTTCTTGAAAGTAAGACCCGCTTCTCTGTCATCTAGACTTTGCTTTTGAAGAGTTTCACACTTGGCCTTTATACGATCTACTCTGTATTTGATCCATTCCGGGTAAAACTCGTTAAAGACAGTTCCAAAGTTGACTTCTGGCTTGACGGTCTTTAATCCAGTGTCATCAAACTTTTTAGTTCCCTTAGCACGGTAAGATGTAACAGAAGTAATTCTCTCAGAAAATCCTAATGGAATTGGGGCGAGGTGAAGAACCTTTCTTCCTTGTAAAACACAAGCTTTACCTCTCGATGGACCGTCAATTGGAACAATTTTACCAGAACCAGTGCTGACAAGTGTTTCACCTCCGACCATATCACTGGTGTCACTAAGCATAAGAACACAGACATATGGGTATGAATCATTGTGCCATCCAACAATTGCTGGAATGTCTCTTTCGTACTCTGAATCCATAGCCTTCTTTCTCTTTTCGTGAATTTCTTTGGTAACTGCATCATTATCTGGTTTAAGGGAAAGGTTGATACTACCAATTTCGTAATCCATCACGACTTCCAATTCAACCCCTGCCATTGCGGAAACAGCTGCAACAGTATCTGGGTGTCTCCAAGCGGCATATGTAAAGGGAGAGGTTGTTCTAGCATAACCTCTGATGCTTCCATCAATACCAGATGTGGAATCGTACTGAAGTCTAGCCCATTTATCAAAGACTTCTTCTCTCAAAATTTCGGCTCTCATAATTTGAACTGCTTCTTCAGTGAATAAATCAAAAGGCGCAGAACCTGCAATATCAGAAATTTGGTCAGGGCAAGTCAACCCTAACTCTTCCATTGTAAATCTTTTGACACTAGCAGCTTTGATAGCATCAAAGGACAAATGCTTTTTTGGGTCAAACTCTACGGAAATATTGGTAGGCTCATTTTCATATATTGGTTTGATGTTGTTAGTGTAAACGTAAGGAGGGATCAAAGTGTGGACGTTACCAGCTCTGATGCTGGCAATAAGTTCGGGTGTGGCCATTGTGGAGTGGGTACTACAAGATCTGTAATCTCTCTGATATCTCTGTTTTACACCAAGGAAGAGTATAGTATTTACTCGTGGTTATTTCATGATGGAAACTGAAAATAGAATCTATAGTCTGAATTATATAGTTCTGCAGAGACATACACTCACTCTTCTTCGGATTCAGCTAGATAAAAGGAGACTTTCTTTTGATAAGGCTTCTGATAAGAAAATCTCGGCGCATCTCGGTAGGACTGCCGTGTGCACAACTTTTGGACCGAGTGGCCCCGTCTCTCTCTCTCTCTCTCTCTCTCTCTCTCTCTCTCTTTATTCCGTGTCTCTATTTTGTGTCTCTCGTACTGCCATCAACGTCGTGATTCGTCACTTAGCGGCCACTGTTGCCAAGGGGAGCTTATTGGATGTTGCACCTGTGCGTTGTAAAACTATGGAACCGACCATGTGCCCGAGATGGGTCTTGTGGTGTAGTATGGTAGGGTGCCAATCGCTACAAGAAAGGGAAATAATTTAGAGAAAAGTTGGTGTCCATAGAAGAAGATTTCTATAAGCAAAAATTTTTTTTCAAGCTTTCAGTAGTCAGGGATTAGGTTTTATTTTATTTTCTTTTCAAGTAATCAAAAATTAGTAAGGTCATTAAAAAGCAGTATATTTATGCGTAGGTAAGTGCGGAAGTTTAATATTTACCTTTCTATATAAAGCGGGGGCATGTAGATATATTACTTCTTTGTAAAGAAATGCGCAGTCGAGTCAGAGATTCGAAATATTGTGTACCAAAAGTGATTATTCAGATCATTTCAGCTTTCTTCATGTGCTTGACGTACTCTTCATCAGTGACCACCATCTCTTTCCATGTTTTGGCAATATAAGCCTCAATGGATTTCAATTCTTCCATAGCTGCTTCTTTCGCAAATTCTTTTCCTTCTTCTCTATCTTTCAAAGACTTTTCTTTTAATGCATCACATCTTGCACTAATAATGTTCATTCTATAGTCAATCCATTCAGGGTAAAAGATATTGAATTGAGATCCAAAGTTAACTTCAGGTTTGACAGTACTTAAAACAGAAGTTTCAGGCTTATGAGGACTCTTTGCACGATAAGAAGTAACGGTTGTAATTCTTTCAGTAAATCCAAGTGGAATTGGTGCTAAGTGAAGAATTTGTCTTCCTTGTAAGATACAAGCCTTACCCTTTGATGGGCCTGGAGTTGGAACAATCTTTCCATAACCTGTTTTTAATAAGGTTTCACCACCAATCATTTCGGTGGTATCACTCAACATTAAAACACATACGAAAGGATAAGAGTCATTGTGCCAGCCAATGACTGCAGGAATATCACTGTTTGTGTCCTCATTCATAGCAGTCTTTCTCTTTGATTCCATTCTTTGGGAAATGGCTTCATCTTCTGGTTTCATAGCAACGTTACAGTGAGCAATTTCGTAATCCATAATGACTTCTAATTCGATACCAGCCATGGCTGAAACTGCAGCAACAGTAGCTGGGTGTTTCCAAGCAGCATAGGTAAATGGAGACGTTGACTTTGCGTAACCTCTAAGAGTGCAATCCATACCTGAAGTAGAAGAGTGTGAAATTCTAGCAAACTTGTCAAATACTTCCTTTCTTAATATTTCAGATCTCATAATTTCGATTGCTTCGTCTGTGAACAGATCAAAAGGATCAGAGACACCGATATCTGAAATTTGATCTGGTGAACTTAAACCAAGTTCTTCCATAGTCATTCTTCTAACTTTTGCAGCCTTGGTAGGATCAAACGAAAGATGCTTCTTTGGGTCAAATTCAACAGTGATATCGGCATTTCCTGCTTCGTAAATTGGTTTAATGTTTGTTTCGTAAGCGGAATCTGGTAAACACTTGTGTCTGTTACCGGCTCTAATAAGAGTGAGAAGCTCTGCGGATGCCATTTTTGCAGTGAATGATTAATATATATTTATGATGGAGACATTTCGGCTGACTGGGTAAGAAGATGAGACAACAAGAAGTAGAAGGAAATTAGACCATCTATATATATATATTGAGAGAGGTGAATAGATAGTAGATAGTAGATGAAAGATAACAGATAGATAGCAAAGCCGCAAGACTGAAGGACGGAATTTTGCCTCAACCGATTTGGACCGCGACTCTACATAGCTTCCGATAAGCATGTTCTCGATGTTCGGTCTTCGATAGCGGAATTTTCTTTTGATTACACTCTCGTGTGCACTTGTCCTAAACTATATTTGGTTTTATGCTTCTGCTGCTTCCAGGGACTGCTTAAAAGGTTCTCGAAAAATATTACTTGACTCTTGTTACCTTCGTTCCATCAAAGGTTCCCATCGAAGATCCCATTAGAGGATGTCGTAGGGCATTGATTTACAGCACCCCGCGAAATCTATATCCCAATACAGTAATTCTGTTGATATGGGTTTCTTGTTTGGTCTATAAATTCCGAGATTATTCAAAACGACTATCAACCGCACTTAAATGCTTATAGTGCTCCTTTTTAAACCTACTATTTTCCTTTAGCTGTCTTTTTTATCTCCGACTGCTGTAAAAGTCGAATTGGACCGTTCAGAACGTTTCGGGATTTTTTTCTGAAGAGAATGCAAATCTACTTGAGCTAACATACATACATATCAAACTACACCGGTGGTAAAATTCCTTTTCTTTCCTAAAGCATCATTCTCTTTATCCATGTTTCCCATTTCATTAGTTATATCTTTCATCTTCCGTTGCTTTGGAATGCTAAGCATCATGTTTCCCAGCGTCTCGTTATGCTCATTGGTGCTCGATATATTTTTAGTGCAAGTCTTTTCAATAGATTCTATTGACTTTACTAATTCTTGCTTTTGATTAGACAAGCTATCTACCTTTGTCTTCAAATTGATAAACTGGGTAGATACAGAATGGAGTAAATTTTTCAATTGAACTTTGTCTTTGTTCAGATCATAAACATCAGCAACAAGTTGTTCCTTTTGTTGCTTCAATGTGTCAATTTCATCAAGACACTCGCGCTTCATTTTGAGCTCTTGGATTTCTTTATTCTGACTTTCAAGTAATGACTGAAGTCTTTTAATCTCTGCATCTTTCTCCTCATTTGCAGACTGCAAAAGCGCTTTGTTCTCTAAAAGCTGTTCCATTACTTCGGATGACTGGGACGTCTCCATAATTTTTTTAATTTCTGTATTCACCTCATCAGTTGAGACTGCAAGTTTCGAGCTAAACTGTGATAAAATTTCTTTCGTCTGGTCAGTTAATGCCATATCTATCTTGGAGCATATTTGCTCTTCTGATGGCATATTCTCCTTCAGAGGTTCAAGCTTACTGTGAATATCTACAATTAGACTCTTGCTGGAAAAGTTTTCTAACAACTTCTGAAGTTCTTCTGTGCTATTGTTCCTCTCAATAGCTCTTTGTAAATTTGAAAGTAATTCAATATTTGTTTTAGCCAGAAATTGAGATTCTTGATTGTAATCTGAAAAGGATTGTTGGAGCTTTGAAACTTCTTGATTTATAAGGGACTTTTGTAAATCTTGGTTTTCCAGTTTCCATGCATTAATACTTTGGGTGAAATCAATGATTTTTTGATCGTATTGCTTCATTTGAGTGTCATTATATGAATCAAAGGATTTGTTAATTTCTGTAATGAAAAACTGTTTCAAAGAGTTATTTAACTTTGTTCCGCTATTTGTGGACTCTCCTATCAAACTCTTGATTGTTTCAAGATGTGGTTGAAGATTTCCGGTAAAGAAATGCTCAAGTGATTTTATATCTTCAGTTGATGGTATGTTTGAAGGCAATAGTGCAACCAGGCCTTCCAAGTGTTCCTTAAAGTTGGATTGTACGGATTGAACAGCATCTCCTATGTTTTTAACTTCATTTTCAATTGTTTCTTGTTTAGCAACGTTACTTCCAAATCTTTCTATTAGATCAGACTTGAATCCATCAAACTTTGTATTTAAAGTCTGCAAAGCGTCTCTATATTCATTTTCACTACTAATTTCCTTAGAATTATAAGATTCAATCTCATTAATTAAACCTTGTCTTAATTCTTCAAGTTTGGAATTGAGGCTATCATTTAGGGTGTTAATATGTCTAGAAAAATCTTGATGCTTTTGAATTGCTAAGAAGTTTTTATCTATAATCTCTTGAGTTGCTAAGTAATTCTTTCCAATATTTTCTTGAGTTGCTGAAGAGCTCTTTTCTACATTTTCTTTAATAGTATTCACAAAGCTACAGAGCTTTTCATCTAAACTATTTTCAATTTTCCCTGTATTGTACGAATTGTTTTTAAACTCCTCAAGAATTTTAGTTGAGTGTTCCTCCATATAAAGTCTCCACTTCTCCATGGCTTTCTCGGAGTTAAGTTCAATCATACTTTGAATCTTAGTCTCTGATGCAGAGATATTTTCCAACATTTCTTGTAAGCTGACACTCAAAGATTTCATTGAGTCTTCATTAGAAATATTTTCATTGAACTTTACCAGGTTTTCATTTAATGAAACCAAAGAGGTGTTGTTATTTTTAGATCTGTCAATTATCTCAAGAACGAGACCTCTGATCTCGTTCATTATATCACCTTTGTTTTCATCTTCTGGGGAAAAACTTTCAACACTTTTATTATCTTCTACATTTGCTTCGTTATATGCCGCCAATACAGCGACTATCTTTTCTTCAAAAGACTCAAAATTCCTTTCTATGATCAGTGATAATTCATTTAAATATTCTTGGTCCAAAAACTTGAATTTATTGGTGTGAACTTTTGAAGTGGGACTTGTTGATAATCCTGAAGAATATTTAGATTCAAAAGCATTTGTAGAGTTTATGTTCAATATGTTTGAGTTTCCAGTAGAACCAGCATTTGCTGATCTGGAATTATATTGACTGATCTTAGATTTGATATTTGTAGAAGACTTGGATCTCTTCATGGGGGAGTTAAACGACTCGGGAGAGTCCATTATGGGAGATGCAATAGGAGTAATAGACATATGGATGTCTGCTAGAGCTTCTACCAAAAACAATTGAGCTTTCTGATCTAACTCGAGTAATGGAGGGGTGAAGAAAAGAGCAATGATGTATCTCCATCTATCAATATATACCAACAAACACGAAAAGTGTAAACAAACCGTTGAGGTAGTTTTGAGTGACACACGCGAACTCAGCCAGAACATTTCAACTTCACTAGTCTAAGTCTTCCAGTATTTTCCTTTCTTTGGCTCCACTTTGGCTTGCTAGCCGTTCATATCATCAGCAAGCGCTATAGTGGCAGTCCAAGAAAGTCCATCGGGATATCTTACTGTAGCAAATGCAATTCACCATAATTATACGACAACTGCTTTGCTTGCTTGCGTTTTTAGTTTCAAATGTCTCCGCAAATACAGAAGTCACTTTGATAGAGGTAGACAACACCATAGATGATCTGAATGAAGTCATACGAAATAACGAGTTTCAAACATACGATGGTTGGACAATTGACTCAGGTGTGTCGTATATAGTGCTTCCAAATACTTCAATTGGCTCCACAAACCTGTATGTCAACATGCTTCCCCTTAAAATTGATGATGTTAAGCAGGAGAGTAGCTATACTAAGCAACCGTACAAAGACTTGGATGTGACTACAACTGGGCACAATAGATCTTCAACTAGGGAAATATATATGAGTCTACAGGAGATAGATAGTGGTCTTTATTTTACAAGGCTATGTTGGTCTGCCATGAATCCTGTTGAGATCCATCTCGAACAAATTGACAACTCTCTTTTCTTGATTAAAGTGAGTGCCAATTATTATACTTCTGACTTGTTCAAATCTAAGTCATTCCTGGAGAATATCGAGTTGAGACTTCATTTGTCAAAAAATGACAAACCATTTGGTTTGAATAATGAATTGATCACACTGATAAAGTTTATGGTTTCCTTAACCGTTGTAAGTTTAGGATCGGCAAAACTCTTTTATAGCCTCATATGAGTATGGGAATGATTCAGAGTTAATTTAATGATAGAAATATTTATTTGTTTACTTAATGTCAAGCTTAAATCATGGGGACGTCAAATTTTACGGAACCAAAAAATAAAATACATTTAATAATTTGAGGAAGGACACTTACCCTATGTCTATTAGCTTGAAACCTCAGCGTTTTTTCTTATTTCCATAGAAGCAAATGACTCCGAAATAAACTCCTATTAACAAAACTGACGAGCCCACAAGACTTATAGCAACTGTAGTTGAGCTGATACTCGATTTAGTTGTTGAAACTCTCGAACTGGATAGTGAATCTGTGTTTGAGCTTGTTAAAAGATACTTAATTTCTGGTTCTTGATAATAAATGTAATCATTCTGATCTTCTTCCTCACCTTCCACATCGTTCTCTAGGTCAATATAGTTTGTGGGTTCCATTTTCCTTGATAAAATCCTTGAGAATGATGTATCTATCTTGTAACTTGACTTCTCTACCACTTTGAGATTATTCGTGCTCTCTGGTTTAACAAAGTAGTTCATGCTTTCAGTTCCTTGTGCCCCCTGTCTTTCATTGTTAATGCTTATCCATGATCCTAAACAAAGTTTACTGTTAGTATTTAAAACTTGGAAAGAAATGTTACACTTTCAAAAAAAAAAAAGAAAAAAAAAAAAAAACGTACCTTCAAGACAAGTTGCAATATTTTTATTATCAATTCTTGGAGAATCTTTTCCTAGTCCAAACTTTTCCATGTTATTTCTAATATCAAAAAGCTCATACTCTTCATCTTCATCCTCATCTAGAAGAAAGCTAGCTTCTAGATCCAGATCTGAGGCGTATAGTGCACTTCTATCTCTCACGGAGTCGTTGTACCATTTTTGTAAGGAATCGTGTGTGTAACCCTTGAGAGTCATTTTCTACATTTACAATTTGTAAGCTTATAATAGTGCTGGGCTGGCTCAGGTGGTATCTAGCAATCAAGAAATGAATACAAATAAATAATAATAAATTTATTGTGTGGGGTGCTGGCAATGAGGTTCTCACAATAGCCAACGGGGTCAGCCGCAGAGTAGTCTACTAGAGGAATATATTATACTTATTATTTACATCACTATATCTTGTTTACAACTAATAGAAAGTACATGTATACAGTACACAGTAGAAAAATTTTATCAATTTGATGTATATTAAAATTTCTGATATTTATGATACTTAGGCCTTATTTATTTCTTATTTACGATCTCCGAACACTCTAACTGGATATTTATCATCTTCAAACATTCCGTGTTCGGCACCAGTCAAAACCCTTAGTTTGAATGCTTTATTCATGTTTGGAGCAACTACTGGTTGACCGGAAGTACCTAGTAATTCACCTTTCAAGACATTAGCGGGAACACTGCTCAATGTGGTTGACAGATAGACGGGGCTATCTCCTGTGTAAACACTCAATTCCTTTTCTCCCTTTTCTCCAATACTTATTCTTGGGTTGGCTTCATTTCCAAGCTTAAGCAGGGCGCTGACTTTGTTTTGGTTGAAAGAAGATATTCTAGGGTAGTTTCTTCTATGATCTCTATCGTAATATTGATTTCCAGCAATGTCACCTGCGGGGATGGTTCTTGGGTCTTTGTACACCATTTTTTCAGAAGATGGGGCTGGAGTTCTATAGTAAGGGACATATGGATTACCAGAAGATCTATTTGGTACCTATAATTAAAAAGATACAAAAAGTATTAATGGTGTTAGTAAAAAAGACTTTTGTCAAGAAAGAGTGAGGGGTAGGTAGAAAGTACATACAAGAGTCAAAGTCTTTCTTATGGTCTCCCATATACCTGAAGAGCCAGTTGTGTACTTCTTCCACACGGGAACAGGACCTCCAGACATTATTCAGTAAAAGTATAGAGCAGGGGTAAGGTAGTTGGTTAACACAGTACAGTGGTATCGCATGAAGATTGATACACTTATAAGAGTCCAGAGATTGAAATATATATATATACAACATCCGGATTTCTCTCCTTGCACCCGTGCACCTCTTTTGGTTTGAGTCCAGTCCTTCCCATGAAATAAATCTGGGCTAAGGCAATGTGACATGGCAGAAGACTAGAGGTGACATTACAGTAATGTACCGTCTAGTGCCGTGAACAGTATATACTGGGGATTTGAACACATACACAACAATGAGAGTGCTCAGAAGCTCTATACATACGAGGGGTAGTCTCTTGGACTCTAATCTGGAAGTGCTGGACCGTCTGGACGCACTAGATCTGCGGGAGGAAGCATCAAACAGTAACTACAGCGGCAGTGAAGAAGACGAGGAAAACAGCAACGAGAATGAAAACGAAGACGACATAGATGAATACGGAGAGGCAGAAAGACAGAGAAGAGAGGCCCCAGAACAAATAATACCTGAGCTCGATATGAACGATATGATTGATTTGGCTCAAAGGTATTTAAATAACGATCAAGTCTTAAGGTTACAGTTTCCAGTTCAATTAAGACTAAATAATCAGAACGGTGATGGCACCGGAGGAACACCTACACAAGAGCAAGTATTCTATGCAAGAGAGGTGATATTGCACAACGAGAGACTGATTAATAACGTGAACGAAGAGGAAAGAAGAAGGTTACTTAGAAGGCGATTAGGACTACGAGACAACGGGTTTTTACAAGGTTTTAGAGGAAGGGACGCCAATCAGGGCGACGAACACGTTCAATTTCGTTTTTTCGACGGACAATTTAATAGAATCGACAATAATGGAATTGGAAGGATGGGTGGAGAAGGTTTAAACGAAAGGATGGGAGGACGTGGAAGAAGAAGAGGTGAAAGAGGATTACTTGTACGGATTTTTGATTTATCCGTGATGGCCTTAACTCCCGTGATGATATATGGAGTAACAAAGAATGTTTTGAGTTTGAGTAGTTTTTCATTTGATATCGTCGAGGATACTCTTAATTTCATTGATCGAGTACAAGAGTTTAGTACTTTGGAGTATGCTAATGGTTCTACTGATACTACATTACTTAATGATCAGATAAAGGCCACTTTAGTGATGAGATTTGGACAGATCATTTTGAATGAGATGCCGCAGTACAGAGATTCTCCTGTTTTAGTGATATTTCTTTCATTACTGTGCTTTTATGTTTATACCGTAGCCTTCTCGTTATTTTTATTGGGATCATTTTCGTTTCTATTGCTGTGTATGTACGTCTCGTTTGGAAGAAGACTACAGTCGCTGAACCGGTTTTTCTGGAAGCTTGTCACGGGAGGCGAAGGTGTGATGTAACGAATAATAATTATTTATATATATATCTATATGGACTGGAATGAGGTAAAATACTTCAAAGCATATAGTAAAGCGTAGAGAAGACTTTTGTAGAGTTGGTGAAATTTCCAGAGGAAGAGCCGCATGCAGAGATCCAAGACCATATAAAGTGTTGGTGTTGGTATTCCTATAAACTTTTGGGGAGTCTTCAAGGTATATGTATACATACATACTCCGAAACGTATAGTTGTAAACATGGGTAGGTAGTTCCTGCAGAGACTCGGAGTCCTGCTTAGTCTACAAAGTCTGCTCAACAGCATAGCATAAACAAAGATACCCAAGAGAGTTCAAACACCAGTTTGGTCGTAGAACAACGGCTCATTAATCTATCGCTTCCCCTGAACGTTTTGTTGAGGTCTCGGAGGTTCTCTGGCGGTCCTTCTCTACACTTGCCACGGCAGCAGCACACACCGCCATCTGCCTTGGTCCGATACACTTTCAGTGATTTGTATATATAGCTCCTATACCAGCACTTGCAAAAGATTCCAGTAAAAATATCCCAACAACACAACACAAAAGCACAGTGGAGCAAACAGTGCACTTATTCTTCTGTAAAATTCCCCGGGGCAAAACCTACAATGGCCGACTAAACCACCACCACCCTTTGCACCCACAGCACAGCCCGGCGGAAAACACGAAAGGCAGTGATCCGAGACTAATCTCCCTCTTCGCTTTCGACAGAAGGAGGCCACCTGAGCATCTCCTGAGAATGAGAGGTAGCTAGTACGCATCCCATCACTACTGCCAAACCTACCTATCTTCTTAAAAGAATATATTTCTAAACTTGAAAACTCGACATAAGATCCTCTTAGGTTCGCCTTTAAGCTCTTCAGAACTTCCTGCAATACCTTACCCATTCCCTCCCCACACAATGTTCAGAAGATCCTTTGCAACTACACGTGCCGTTAAGAGCTACGCTGATACCATCAATAACTTGAAGATCAACAAAGATACCAAGGTTATCTTCCAAGGTTTCACCGGTAAACAAGCTACTTTCCACGCAGAACAAGCCATTGCCTACGGTACCCAAATCGTCGGTGGTACTAACCCAAAGAAGGCTGGCCAATTACACTTGGAAAGACCTGTATTTGCCTCGGTCGCTGATGCAATGAAAGAAACCGGTGCTACCGCTACTGGTATCTTTGTTCCTCCACCAATTGCCGCTTCTGCTATCGAAGAAGCCATCGCCGCTGAAATCCCATTAGCAGTATGTATCACAGAAGGTATTCCTCAAGCCGACATGATCCGTGTCTCCCAAATGTTAAAGACCCAATCCAAGACTAGATTAGTCGGTCCAAACTGTCCAGGTATCATTGCTCCAGATCAATGTAAAATCGGTATCATGCCTCAATCTATCCACCAAAAGGGTAGAATTGGTGTCGTCTCTAGATCAGGTACTTTAACCTACGAAGCCGTTAACCAAACCACCATGGTCGGTCTTGGTCAAAGTTTAGTCATTGGTATTGGTGGTGATCCATCCCCAGGTACCAACTTCATCGATGCCTTAACCTTATTCTTAAATGATCCAGAAACTGAAGGTATTATAATGATTGGTGAAATTGGTGGTGAAGCTGAAGATGAAGCCGCTGAATTCTTGAAAGAATACAACTTAACTAGAGAAGTTCCAAAACCAGTTGTCTCCTTCATTGCCGGTGTTACTGCTCCTCCAGGTAGAAGAATGGGTCACGCTGGTGCTATCATCTCCGGTGGTAAGGGTGATGCCAAATCTAAGATTGCTGCTTTAGAATCCGCTAATGTCGTTGTTACTCCTTCTCCTGCTAGATTAGGTAAGGCTTTATACGATCAATTCGTTGAAAGAAACTTATTATAGATAAATAATCATATCTTTTTGACAAATACAAATCATGAATAAATACATATCTATTTTCTCTGATTTTGCTTTTGCTTTTGATTGCAATATCATCTAATCACATAAATATTACTTTTTACATTCATCTTGCTACTAATTCTTTGTTTTCTCAAGTTTATGACTTGGCAAGTAACATTAAGTTATAGGAATACTACAAAATAAATTCAAAAAGTGAATAATAATACATACACTCAATAATTAAATAAAGTAGAGTAAGTGATTGATCTACTACCTAGTAAATCCCAATTACTTTGACTAATCCAAAGTTCATCCGCAATCTTCAACCTAGAGTATACTGATGCACCTTTCCAAACTAATACACTAGGATCAATTTCTTTTGAACTACTCAATATCTCAATTGGTATAACATTATTACTATCTGTAATATTTCTGATTTCTGCCAATTGCTTATTGTTTAATTTGAAATTATCCTTCTTTTTAATACTTTTGTTCTCCTTCTCTTTGTCCTTTTCAGCCTCGGCTTGTTGCTGTTTATATTCATTCTTCCATTCTTCAACTAATTTTACCACTTGATCGAGTTTGGAACAACTCAATAACCTAGATCTCCAAATATGCATTCTGTCAATCAAAATCGAATCTAATCCATCAATTAAAGAAGATCCACCGACTAATAATATGTTACTATACAATTTCTCTGCTTTTTGAGAATCGTTATATGATGCATAAGCAATAGATTCAATTAAGGCTAAATCTAATGGTGTCATATTTTTATACTGCCTATCATTAGACAGCTTATTTGATTCAGTATGATTGACCTTTGGAATGTCGTTTTCATCCAATAAGTATGAAACAACATCACCGTCATTCATTCTGGATGACGTTATTAATTTACCGACAAGTTGAGAGTTTTGACATTTTGATTCTATATTATCATTTTTGCTTCCAGTATGGGAGTTTTCAAATATACCAACCTCTCTCACTTTAATAGAAGGAAACTTTTTACCTCTAACTATACCTCTTTGAATATTCGATACAGTATCGTCATTGGCAAGTTCTTCATTGTCAACAAATGCAGTTGGATAGAATAAAGACATTGGGGAAACCATTACTTCATCAAAGCATTTAAATTCATATTTTTGAGTTAATTTTTGGGGTCTTCTAACCAAGAAATTGTACACTTGAATCGCAACATTCGCATCTTGGAAAGTAGTATATTTCTGTTTCAAATCCTCAGCTAACTTCCAATCGTCTATCTGATTCAAATTGATATCTTTATATGGGAACTGAGAGGCCAAAAGGTTTTTAACAAAAAATCTTGTAATGTCATCACCACCATAATCTAATTCTACTCTAGAATTTGGGATAACTAAGCCATCATCAACACAACAGATTTTGGTTTGTGTCGCACCAATATCAACAATACATCCATTTGATATACCTGTACCAAACGATGCAGAGAGACCTTCTTGAATCACAGATATGTTTCCAAATGACAACGTCTTCAAGAAGAAATCAATCATTGTCTCCACATAAACCTTTTCATACAAATTAGGAATGACAAGCATAATGTTATATTGATTGTAATTCTTTTTGGAAATGTTAAATTCATTTCTCAAAGTCTCATCAATGATCAATTCAATGTCACCTAACAAATCTTGTTCTGAAGAATAAACCAAATCTTTATCATTAAATTTTCCATCTAAAAATGGTGATCTTAAAAACCAATTATCATAACTTTCCAACTTTAAGGCATCTTCTCCAATGACGTACATTTTCCCACTCAGTTCGGAATCTTTTAAATACTCAAGCTTGTGAACGTCATTATGCTCTGGGATTGATTCTGGTTCAACTCTCTTGTTGAAGTGATAACATGTTTCGTTTGACTGAGGTAAGATTCTACGCTTGTAGTATCTCATTCTTTCTTTAAAATTGGAAGTTATTTGTTGCTTAACTTTTACATATTGATTATCAAAATTCAAGCTGATTAGGCCACCTCCTTCATCTGTTATTTCTCTTTCTGGTTCCTTCACATTTGGATCAAAAGTTTTGAATTGGCTTTCCACATTTTGCCTCTTGTGAGCTATTACGTTTGGAATTGACTTGGGATCAATATCACTTGCTAAACCAATTCGTATATTAGAAGATCCAGGATGAATGACTATTGTCTTAGAGCCTAACTTAGATTCATCTGAATCTTCTTCATCAGCATCTCCATCTACGTCATCTTCGTCATCATCATCAATGTTATTAGGTGTGGCATTACCTGTAATAGGAGTATTGGATCCATTTCCTGTACCATTTGTTTTCTTGAATACCTCTTTTTCTTTGGTCTGTTTCAGTTTTTGATTGAGTTTATCCTTAACATCTCTAATCATCATTATTTGATCATCTTTTTTAACATATTCCGTGTAGTAATTTTTCTGATTAATTAATGGAATAGTTGGAATAGAAGTAAACCCCATATTGTTCTCTATATCAGTACGTTTGATTCCTAATTCATCCAGCTTGCTTTGTAATTTCTCTTGTGCTCTTATACGACCTTCACGACGTCTCTGCAATATTTCAGAAGAGACTTTATAACCTGGCTGGAATGGTTCAGGTGTTGATCTGGTCGAATCAACGCCATTAGTATCAGCTAAAGACTTTGAATTTGCCTTCTGTCTCTTTTTCGGTGGGTCATTTGTAGCAGGTGTTGTCTCTCTTACATCTCCTTCATCCTTAGGTTCCATTGGCGAAGATGGAATCTCAGAGTTGGGCTCACTTGCAGCGCTACCCAATTCAGTCGCTAAGTCTGATTTCAACTCTGTCATGTTCCTAACACAAAATCTCTATCTGATCAACCCACTTCTTCTAGATAGTATTAAGTTTTTTAGGGTTCAATGTACGTGATTGAACATTCTTTCAGACAAATTGGAGATCAAAGAACTTGCCATTATTCCAACAACAGGAAAAAAGTGGTCGATCGACGAGGTGTGCTTTTTGTCCCTTACCCATATTGATTACAACAACTCCTTGAGAAGAAATGTTTTAGATTGCTTACTTTCAGAAGTAGTATTAATTATATATTCTCTTATATAGAAAACAATGTTTTAGTACAATTGATGTTTTTTATATAGAATAAATTCACTCGCTTTTTGTATTATAAAGTGTCCATCTTATCCTTGTTAAGTCATTATGAAGCTTAAGCAGTTTCCGAAGCTTCACTTCATCTTTATTTACTTCATTCTCCAAAATTTGATACAGCTTATAATACTGGACATACAAGTTATTAAACCTTAGAATGTTGTCCTTAAGTTTATCGTCATCTTTTGGCATATTCGCCAACATTGACTTTGGCTGTTTGGGAATGGGTTTCAATTGTGGACCGGCCACTAATTTGGACGACTGAAAAGTTTCTGAAGCAGGATTAACATTTACACCCCCATTGCGACCATTTGAGGCAACTGATACTTTGTAGTTCGAAGCCGTCGTATAAACAGTAACTGGGGTTGACGGTCTTGAAATAGCGGGACTAAAATTCGACTTTCTAGCAACATTGTCCGTTAGCTCATTCTTTTCCATGTTTATTTTATTACTTGAAGAGACAAATGGATAATCGCCGCCATTCGAAAACTTTTGATCAGATACCTCATCTGCATATTCACCTTCATCTTCGTCGTACGAACTAGCTGGAGATCTTGATTTTGATCTTTTGGAAGACGATTCCATTGAGTTGGTTGATGATGAAGATGCAGTGGAAGCTGAAGAAATGGTTCTCTTTTTATTATTTGATGCAATTGTGGCTGATAAATTATTTGAAGAAATGCTTGTGCTACTGGAAGGCGAATCTGCAGCTGATGGTGCGTTGGAGAATTGTGGTGAGTCTGATACGAGTTTCTCCTGCTCTTCGTCTGATGAGACTATTGCAGAAGAACTTCTCTGTGTGACAGTGGAAAATGGTGGAGTAGGTTTGTTCTTTGAAGTGTATTTTTTCGGTTTATAGTTTAAAGATGATACATCGTTGGTAATTAATAATCTCATTGGGTGGTTTTTTGGGTATCCCAATGTATCTAATGTCGAATTCATATTATCAAGCATGTCACTTTCATCAGCAGAGCTTGGGGGATATGGCGATTGGAGAAGATGAATGTACTCTGCTTTCAGTTGCCTATTTCCATCTGTAGTCTCATTTATGAATTCATCTACCAAGACTTTTATGTTCATATTTAACTTTGAGTAAATTGGATTCCCTTCGATTTCACTGCATATGTCTTCCTTGTTCCAGGCATTATTAAAAGCTATCGTATTTATTATAATCAGCTTAATATCTATTTTTGCAAATGTTAGCTCAAATGAAGTGTAATCGATATTGCCTCTGGATTTTGAAATGTTAGAGCTGGAGTTTCCATTATTATTAATCTCCTTATTGCTGTTGGGGGGCTTGATAGATAACCTAGAGTTGATGGAGCCCAAATTAAGGCATACGGAGCTTTCGGACTTTTGGGATGGTGGCAACGAATAGTAAAGATCCATGTTTGGTTCTTTCAATTCTGAAACTTGCAGATGGGA
This sequence comes from Ogataea sp. yHMJ1, assembly GCA_030571015.1. NCBI lineage: Eukaryota > Fungi > Ascomycota > Pichiomycetes > Pichiales > Pichiaceae > Ogataea > Ogataea sp. yHMJ1. The sequence goes on from JAJLXB010000011.1 coordinate 442,824, forward strand.
TTCATTGTCAATTTTGATGGACTTTTTAAGAAAAAGGCAAGAGGGAAGAGAAAAGTTAGTATAAAAAATCAAAGTAAACAATGAAAAGTAAAATGACTAATAATTTGAATTACATACTATTTTGTTATCCTTAACTATAAGCTTTGGCAAATCAGCTGGAGATCTTGCCAAGGAGTAGCTTTTAAGAAGTTGAAATAACTGATCATTTGACAGCTTGAGAAGGAAATTATGACTCGAGGACTCCAGGGAAGTAGAGCTCGTAGAGCTGGAAGGTAGAAGAGTAGAAACTAAAGGCGGCATATTAAAGTATCAATGTTTTTTGAGCATACGTTTGGGAACTCTGGGTGTGCTGTAATGTGACAGGTAATAAATATGTATCTGTGAATTGTGAATCGGGGATGCGATCTTGATGCGGAGCGATTATGTGTGTAAGAAAATGGAAAGCGAAGGGGTTATTGGGAGTGTCAAGCAGTGAATGGTCAGAGGCCAAAAGTGTACTCCTGAATGATGAGTGATTCTTATGCGTAAGTAGTCAATATCTCAGCAGAAGAAGAGTTGTAGCAGGGCAAAGAGTGTGGGAATGCTCCTTCAAAGATTAAGCAGCTCGTCTAAAGTGCTCCTTTCCTGTAATATCGGACTAGACAGAACAGAAATAGATCCACCACAAAAGAGCGAGCGTCGCGTCGGCCGTCTTGTAGAAAAAGCGAGACGCGGAGAGAAGAAGTAGCTAGAGCTGGACCAAGAGCTTGGAGTGGAAAGATGGAGCAATGAGCCCTGGAGAGTTCTACTTGAACAGAAACAGGCCTAATAGAGTGAGAGGCCATATAGGAGCTGCAAGTCTGTGTTTTTTAAGATAGTTGTAGGAGCAAAGGACGCAAAGATATCTTGAAATGGATCCATTTTACGACGTTTACCAGGATGGCCAGGACCAGCTGGCGATGCTGAAAGCAACATCAACAAACTCACTGGATTTTAACAACATAAAAGCAGAACTTGTGGAAATTATAAATGATCTGGAGACCGCCATAGAAGTCATCAGACAGTCAAAGGCAAGGGCTTTTTCTGGAAATGGCAGCGATAGTTTTTCGCAGATAGATGATAAAGAAATAGCCAAGAGAGAAGATCTACTGATAGATTTTAAATCAAATTTTATAAACCTATTGAGAGACAATAACCAGCAAAATCCATTTGCTATTGATTACAATAGTGGTACATTGAACAATGAAGGTATACCAAAGGAGACACAGCAGAATGCTGAAAGAGAATTTAATAATCAGTATAACCAGCAGTTACTACAGCAACAAGATGAGCTTATAAGCGGAGAATTACATAATACTATACAAAACTTGCATAATCAGGCTATCGATATTGGTAACGAATTGGATCAACACAACGAGCTTTTGACTGATGTTGACGATAGGATTGATAGGCTTAATTTTAAAATTGTTAATCAAGGCATAAAGAGAATAAATAAATTTTTGGCGACAAATGACAGAGGGGGAAATTGTTGTATTGCATTACTAATTGCATTGCTGATATTTATCTTAGTTCTTTTGGTGATCTTATAATGAGCCTTATAAATCTTTGGTAATGGTTTATGTAATTTACTAGATTCGATATACTTTTATTTTGATATTATAAACAGCTTTCTTAGCTGAAAGAAACACCACTTACACTCTAACATTTCTCTATGTTAGATCTGGCCTTTTGAATATTTTCAAGACATTGCCATGTCTATTTAACCGAAGTTGGTGAGTCTTTACAGAGAAAGCAGGCAGGATGTACATAGATATAACACATCCAGCCTACGACTATAACCGTGCGTATGCGGCTATCCCCAAAAGGGGAATTTCTCGGGTAAAGATAAGTATCTATCGTTGTTATTTATCCGTATAAAGTCTCGATCTCAGCCGGACTGACTTTCTCCATAACTGCTAGACCCTTATTACCGCAGTAATTATGGCCCAAATCTTCTTGGAATTTTCATGGATTAAGCGAGAATGTCGTTAAATATTGATGAAATAATTCCTCAATTGACTCAGAAGGAAAAGATTGGTTTACTAGCCGGCGTGGATTGGTGGCATACTTTGTCAATCCCAAGATTAAATATCCCTTCAATTAGGTTATCCGATGGGCCAAATGGTGTCAGGGGTCAAAGACATTTTAATAGCACACCAACTACATGTATCCCTGTTGGTACAGGCTTAGGAGCAACATGGAACAAAGATTTGTTGCACCAAGTTGGCGAGCTATTAAGCGAAGAGTGTAAGTTGAAAGGTGCTAGATTGTTACTTGGTCCTACAGTCAATATGCAACGTTCACCATTGGGAGGTAGAGGGTTCGAGTCATTTTCTGAAGATCCAGTTTTATCTGGATTGCTTTCTGCCAATTATATTGAGGGGGTCCAAAAAAAAGGTGTTGGTTGCTCTTTAAAACATTTGGTATGTAATGATCAAGAATTTGAAAGAAATAGTGCCAACTCAATTGTTTCACCACGTGCTCTGAGAGAGATTTATTTAATGCCATTTCAATTGAGTATTAGAGATTCAAGTCCATATTCAATAATGACCAGTTATAATAAGCTAAATGGTAAGCATTGCTCTGAATCCAAAGATTTGCTACAAGACCTTGTAAGAGGTGAGTGGAACTGGAAAGGATGCATCGTGTCGGATTGGAGAGGCACATACTCTACCGTTGATGCCATCAAAGCTGGTCTAGACCTGGAAATGCCTGGTCAAACTTTATTTAGAGGCAAACTGCTAGAAAATGCATTGATTTCAAAAACCATTACCGAAACAGAGCTTAATAAATGTGTTGAAAACATTCTGCAATTGATTAATGATACTGAATCTTCAAATATTCCAGAGTATCAAGATGAAAGACTAAAAAACTACCAAGATGACAAAGAATTTTTAAAGAATTTAGCAGCTGAGGGAATTTGCCTCTTGAAAAATGATGAGGATAACGCCTTACCTTTGAAGAAGACCAAAAAGACTGCAGTTATTGGTTTCAACGCAAAATACACCGCATATGCAGGCGGTGGATCTTCCTTAGTTACACCTTACTACAAGATATCTCCTTTAGATGCGATTAGAGAAAAACTGGGTAATGAAAATGTAGAGTATGAAGTGGGTGCTTTTTCTGCAAAGTATCTTCCAAGTTTGGGTGACTGTCTCCGAATTGAAAGTGGTGAAGTAGGTGCCACTATCAAGATTTTTAAATATCCTAGAAATTACTTAGAAGGTGATCGTGAACTAATTGACAAACTTCACTTGAAAGACATAAGCTATTTCAGAATGAATGACTATAAGAATGATAAGCTAGAATCGGACTCAATTTTTTATGCTGATATTGAGTCAACTTTCACACCAGAATATACAGGAACATATGATTTTGGAATTGCAGTTCATGGTACAGCAAAACTTTTTATTGACGAGAAATTAGTTGTTGATAATGCCACTAACCAAGAACATGGCTCTGCTTTCTATGGTATGGGTTCGAGTGAAAAGCGTAATGGATTCTACTGCGAAGCAGGAAGAAAGTATTCATACAGAATTGAGTTTGGAGCAAAAGGTACCAGCAGCTTGTATGATAGTCTACCCGACATTGGAGGTTATGGTGGTCTTATTAGTGGTGGTATTTTATTATTATCTCCTGGGGAGGCAATGGAAAGAGCGGTGAAATTGGCAAAGGAATCCGATCAAGTCATCCTAATATCTGGCTTGAACAAAGAGTGGGAGACAGAAGGTGATGACAGGCCAGATATGATGCTTCCTTTAAACAACGATGAGCTTATAACTGAAATTGTCAAGGCAAACCCATCTACAGTTGTGGTTATTCAAGCAGGAACTCCTGTAGATATGAGTAATTGGATAGACTATACAAAGGCTTTGTTGTATATGTCATATGGAGGATGTGAAACGGGTTCTGCAATCTGTGATGTCATTTTTGGTGATATCAACCCAAGTGGAAAATTACCACTAAGTTTCCCTAAAAAAATAGAAGATAATCCTGCGTTTTTGAATTTCAAAGCAGACAAGGGTAGTTTGTATTATGGAGAAGGTGTCTTTATCGGTTACAGATATTACGAGGCTTTACAAAGAGAACCACAGTTTGCATTTGGTTATGGGTTATCCTTTACGGAATTTTCATTAAGTTTACTTAAGGTTGACATTGACAATGATCTTTCCATGTTGAATGTTTCGGTGAATGTCACCAATATTGGCAAAGTATATGGAGGAGAGGTTGTTCAACTTTACGTATCACAGGATAATCCAAGCGTGAGGAGACCAAATAAAGAACTCAAAGAATTTGAAAAAGTATTTCTGAAGCCGAATGAGATTAAGCTTATTGAATTTCGGGTACCATTGAAGTATGCGACTTCATTTTGGGATGAAGAAGAGGGGTCATGGGTTAGTGAAAAAGACAGCTACAAAGTCATCGCATCTAACCGCAGTGATTCCGCAAATCCATTAGTAGAAACTTTCGAGACGCAATTCACTTTTTACTGGAAGGGAATCTAGATTTCTGATAGTTATAGATTCGATATATTTTATAGATTTAGATAAATATTATAGAATAGATAGAATAGATAAGTATACGTATACCGAGATTCAAACTCGGAGATAGATCATAGATAAGAGTGCTTCCGGACGTTTCCTCGGAAAGTACTCGCACAGCCTGAAAAGAGGACGAGTGAAAAAAAATCTAGTATGGAGCATAAATGCAGCATTGAACTGAAACTTGAACTACCTCTGTTCTGTTTGGCTAGTCCTTTTTTCCCGGCGATTGTCAACAGAAAAACACAACCAAAGTCATTCAATAGTATCAAAATGACATCTGAAGCAGCTCAAGAAGAGAAAATGTACATCTCTTACAATCATGTCCACCTTCTTTGTAAGGAAGCAGCCCAAAAGATTAAGCTTCTCAAGCCTGATTTAATTGTTGCTATTGGAGGTGGTGGATTTATACCCGCTAGAATCCTTAGATCTTTCCTCAAGGAGCCTGGTGAGCCAAACTTGAAAGTTATGGCCATTATTCTTTCACTTTACGAAGATCTTAATACTGTTTCTACCGATGCAGAAGCCGTAGGTAAAGAAGTCAAGAGAATTCAATGGATAGATTATGACGCTAGTGGCATTGACCTTGTTGGTAAGAAAGTCTTAGTCGTTGACGAAGTAGATGACACAAGAACTACATTACATTATGCCATCAATGAGTTGGCCAAGGACGCCGAGTCACAAGCTCAAAAGAAAGGCTTAAAAGAATCAAACACAGACTTTATGGTATTTGTTTTACACGATAAAATTAAACCAAAGAAAGCTACTATACCACAGTGCGTTGATGAAAATCATTACATTGCTGCTAGAACAGTTCCAGATTGTTGGATTGCCTACCCGTGGGAAGAATCTATCGATATTGTTGAGCACACCAGAAAAGCTATCGAGCAAGGCAATGATGCCTTTGAAGTGTAATGTCTTATAGATACTATATTCAATCTCAAATACAAACATTTTGACTAATTTTCCATAAATTATATATACAGCTCTATAAAAATTAAACTACCTTAACTATTAAACAAACCAATAGAACAATCCTCAATATTCTGGCTAGCTGTTCTGTTTTTCAATAACGTTTTTTTATATTTTGTTTTTTTTTTGTTTTTTTTTTGGCAAAAAGAATCTTATAATAAGCAATATGCATTTCAATATTTGACTGAATAATTGAAAATCTGTTTCATTGCCCTAATAGGGGAAACAGAGACAGTCAACTGAAGATTGGTATCTTCTATATTTTCAAATTTGGTTTCGGCGGACTCTTGTAATTCCAAAAGAACTGAGTGTCTTTCAGTTAGCCATAATCTCAGCACAAATAATGAAACTGATGCCATAAAGTAACACAATCCCACAAAGATAGCTGGATCTCTATACTCTGTAGGATCAGTTGCATTAGAGCCGCCACTCTTCAAAACAATGCCAATGATAGGACTAACAAAACCAGATACACCGACAAAGATCCAAAACACTGCCATTGCAAGACCCATTTTTTTCAATCCAGCAACGGTAGTGCAAATAGGAGCTGAAATAACCCAAATTGAACCCATCAATCCACCTACTATTAATGCAAAAAATATTGCGGTGACCAAGTTACGTGCAGGTATCCACATTGCGAATGAAAAAATAGATACGAGTAAGCTGGCAATTGAACCCACAAGAACAGAACCAAACCTATCTGAGAGAAACCCAACACTAGGTCTACCAAATATAATTCCAATTGATATCATCATACTGACAATCGATCCATCAGAGGAAGAGTAACCAAGTGACATAGTAAAATCTGCAAGATTATACATCAATACAACGTATCCCAGTAATGTGAATACTGTAAATGAAAGAAGACACCAAAGACCAAAATTAGACCAAATCAGTTTATCAAACACTTTAAATACTGGCTTGATATGTGCGTCTCTGGACTTTGCCAATGTAATAGCAATAAACTCACCAACAGCACAAATTATTGCCTGTGTTCTTAAGGACCATCTGAAACCATGTTTGTTCAAAAGTTCTTGCATACCTACACTGAATATAATACCACCTATACCAGAACCACTTGCCGTTATACCAACGGCAAGATTTCTCTTCTTACGAAACCACTGAGGTAGTAAGTTGATGTTGGCTATACAAGACAAAGCCATACCAATACCTTGTAGAACACCTTGAGTTAAACAAATTTGCCAATATTTGGTGGAAAAAGAAGCCAATAGAACCCCTGCAAACTGAATAACTAAACCGATACTTAATGTAACTTTCAACCCAATCTTTCCAATCATAAAATTAATAAAAGGAGCAAAACTTAAACCTGCAGCAAAAGTAAGACCTCCTAGGATACCATACTCAACCTTTTGAGTACCTTTAAAAGTATCTGTATTTAAATAATGAGCAAGATATATAGAGAACCCACTATTTGAACCCCATGTCGTTATATTAAAGATCCAGCAAGATATGAGAGTCATTAGTCCATATCCTGAAAATTTATCTGGAATTTCTAACCCTGTTACGACATTTGCTTTTGTTTCATCCTGTGCCTTCTGGGGCGTGTTCATTTCGATATCGGTTGTTTCTGATCCTGAAGATGACATAGAAGTGCTAGTTTCTGTTGAGTTTCCTGGTTTCATTGAGAATGTTATATGTGAATAGAAAATGCTAGCTTCCTTTGGCCTTTGTGTAAGTTTTGTTTTAGGGTATGCAAATGTTTGTATGCTTTCTTAATTAGCAGCAAGGGGATTAATCTGATCTTATATATTAGTGAGTTGTAAGATTATCGGATTTAGCTCAAGCGGATTAAGACTCTAAACACTCAAAGATCGTTTGTCAAGTCTCGGTATACGCAATGTTCGGGATAGAAAACAAAAATGGTGATCAGTCGTACGAAGAAAGAAAGGTCTAGATATGACTATACCTACCATTGAAAAGTTTCCAGCGAGCGGAGATCCACCGTTTTAGGGAATGATCCGAGTCTTGTTTATCGCCGCATTCTACGAACCGACCCTTGTGTCACACAGCCTGACACGCAGACGGCACGCCGGAGATGTGTCCGTGTACGTATATATCTATATGTTTGTATGTGTATGCCCTGGGCACTGTAGAGATATATGTATAGGCTACCTAAGGGCATGCTCTGTGAGCGGTAACCGAGGCGACAGTCTCCCTAATGTTACGAGCTTTGTAATCCGATCTCGTGGAATTTGCTGGATTGGGACACTTATGACGAAGAGGGCTATTGTAGTTTGTCTGTTCATTATCGATGAGCTGTAGGAAACTTGTTACCTGGAATGATTCTGCCGTCTTTGTGACTTGATGTGCTTCCTTATTGTTTTGTTTATGGTTTACCGCTTTATCAGCGTGATATCATTGTAAATCACGTAAAAGGTGATGTATACATGTTACACCATGTGGCACGTGACTGAGGGGAAGTTGGATGTGGATATCTAGATATATAGATAGAGATGTGATTAAAGTGTATAAACTAATCTATCCCTCAGGCTCTTTCCAAACACACCTTCTTGAAAGCTGTCATTCCATTTCATCACAGAGGCCCGACAGTGTACTCATCAGAATCATTATGCAAGCTGATGAAAGCGATAGAGTACGTCTTTTGAGGAGACCATCAAGACTGTCCTACTTGTCGACTAACAACCAGAAACTGGATGTCAGGGCCCATCAAAGAACATATCAAGGTGCATATATGCGTTCGTGTTTAGGATGCTTGTCATTTTCAGTTGTCATCCTTAAACTTTTTTCCAAGCAGTTTCTGAAGATAGGTTTAGTTTACACCATTTTTGGTATGCTTATTTGCATGGCCAGTTATTTTAGATCTAAAAATATCGACCTGTATTTCCTCAGTCAGGACACAAAATCAAGTTGGTTGAAGATTCACTCTGGCGAGCAAGGATATATTGATGAGGATCAATTATATTTCAAGACTAGTGGAGATATTGTCTTGTGGCTTTCCATTATAAGTTTAGGCTGCTATATCACTTTATTGGTACTACTGACTAACGTATAGGATACACGAGATAGGTTATGAATGAAAAATACACTTGAATCCACACTGTAGGTTCTTGACTAGTTATAACTATGTAAAAAAAAAATGGGATAATATGAGTATATATAACAAATAATATAACGAATTAAAAAAAAAGGAAAAAACCTGTTGTAATTATTATTATTATTTTGAAGACTGAACATCAGCAATCCTTTATTTAATGATTGTTTTTCTTTTCAATAATGTCTAAATGATATTATTTCATTTGAATGTATCTATTCATATATACACATTTATTCTTCTTTAATACCACCAGCACCGCTTGTTTCAGCTTTGGAAATGGATGATTTGTCGGTTTTGACGTCAGAACCACCGGTTAAAGCACCAAGGAAGCCACCAGCAGCTTTGAATGGTCTCTTTAAGTCACCAACGGCAGGCTTGCCGAATAAATGGATTTGAACCATGTTGGATTCAAAAGCACCCTTCAAAGGAGAGATGGATTGCATTAATAATGGGTTAGTGTACTTCATGTAAAGATGCATAAAACCCATCATTGCAACACCAGTGAAAACACTCTTGATAGAAGATTGAATTTGTTGTAAATCGTAATCTCTAACGGTAGTGACTTCTAATTTTTCTTCGGTCTCACCAGCAAAAGAGTTTGGTGGGGTGACGTATTTCAAAGTGGTCAAGTCATTCTTCTTGATGATAACTTGTCTAGTATAAGCGTAGAGTAAGAAGACGATAGAAGTACATGAGATGTACAAGACTCTGACGTAGAATAAAATGGTTGGGTCTTCGAAATCGATTCTACGAGAGACTTGCATCATGACAAGCATGAGGATTAAGTTGGTGACGGCTGGATTCATTGTTGACAAACTTGATATTTGAGTACAGGCAAAGTAACACGAAGCAAGGGAGAGAAACAAGAAGTCTGGCGTACGTATGTATACATGTATACATCATACATCTGAAAGAATCCTACTTATCGACAATTTATCGATGCTCGTTTGGCCATGAAGGAGGAAGGGCAAACTTTTCGACGAGCTCTTGGGCAGTGAACGACCCGACTATTGATAAGCCTTGATGGGGGCCTAAACGAGAAGTCTGCGAAAGACTTTTATGTACTACTGATACAACACACGGAGGGGGGGGGATGGGAATGATCTGTATACATATTTGATTAAAAGTACTATGAAGAAGAAGAAGTAATTATTAATATAAAGGAGGAGGGAAAGAAAAGAAAAAGAGAAGAATAAATACAATAATGGATGAATTCAAGATGAGGTTAGGTTAGTATAGAAGATGTTACTTTAATCTTTACTCGTAGCTGACTTCAGCATCATCAGTAATCATAACCTTGATGTTACCATTACTTGGATCAGCAGAGGTTTCCATGGCTTGAACAGCTTCTTCCAATGAGAACTTGTGTGTGACTAAAGAGTCGACATTGATGACCTTGTTTGCAATAAGGTTAATACATGCAGGCCATGAATCGTGGTATCTGTTGATGAACTTAACATCGATTTCGGCTAATGATAAGTGCATGAATGGGAAGTTGTTAATATCACCTTTACCAACACCAATAACAGTTAAGACACCGGATCTTCTGACAACAAAACAAGCAGTGACAATAGAAGATTCAACACCAGTACATTCTAAAACACATGGTGGTTGAGAGTATTCATCATCACCGTATAATTTTCTAATAGCAATAGCATTTTCGAAATTGGATTTCTTGGTATCGATTTGGTAAGTAATGACTTCTGGAATCAAAGATTTAGCAAATTCTAATCTCTTTGGTGAAATATCAGTAATGACTAAAGGAGTGGCACCAGAGGCCTTAGCTAAGGCTAAAGTACATAAACCAATTGGACCGGCACCGGCAACCATTGCACCTTTACCTAAAGTAATATTTGATCTTTCGATACCATGGTAAGCAACAGAGACTGGCTCAACCAAAGCACCTTGAGCATAAGTCATGGAATCTGGGATTTTGTGGACAAAGTTTTCAGAATGGATCTTGAATCTTTGCATAAATCCATCATCTGGGTAGACAGAGGAGAATTCAACGGCTTGACATAAGTTGTAGTCACCTTGCAAACAAAGGTAACATTTACCACATGGTAATTGAGGTTCAATGGCGACTCTGTCACCGACCTTGACCTTGGTGACTTCTTCACCAACAGCAATGATATCACCAGAGGCTTCGTGACCTAAGACACAGTTTCCCTTAACAACCAATTCACCGATTTGACCCATATGCCAGAAGTGGACATCTGAACCACAGATACCACAAGCTCTCATGTGGACCAAGACTTGGTCCTTGACAGGCTGTTTGTATGGGTTTTCGGCGATGTAGATTTGGTGGTCGGCGGTAACTTGTAAAGAAGGGTTAGAAATGTTTGTAACGGTCATTGCGTACGTATTTAGCTCACTGTTTTCTGTTGTGTTGTACCGGAGAAAGAGAGCAGAAGAAGAAGCGGGAAATAAACTGACCGAAGCTAGTCGACATGGCAGAAAATGCTCAAGCCAAATAAAGGACTTCCAGGTGGTTTTATATGCCTTTGGCCTGGCCTCTGCGTGGCACGCTGACTGGAGAAATGCTCCCTCCCCACACTAACAAACACCTCCAGAAACGCAGCTTTTCACTCTCCACGGCTGCAGCGCTTCCCGATTCGGAAACACTCCCTCAGCAAAATCCACAGCCTTTCAGCACTTTTCCCCACGCGAGACTGAAAGGGAACGCGAGAATGCGAAGCGAGCCAAAAGGTGCCAAAAGTTGCACAGAGTGTGCCTCAGAGCACGGGGCACACCATGAAATATATACCGATCGCCACAACTATTTATCCCAAAGCAACAGCTTCCACTATATGCAGCCGTGCATTGGTATCTGTCTCTCTGTCTAAATATCTCCATCGGTCAAGTTTATCATAAGTTCTGTATATCGCGTTTATTTAGTCTTTTATACCTATATATATATATATGTGTGTGTATATAAATAGTCTTCAATCTTCTTCTCTAGCAAAGAAGAACCGGAAAAACTCCTGCCATCCAGAATCATCAAATATGGAATCCATCTCAGAGTCCAAACCCCTGAAAGACGCATAATTCGGGAAGTTTAGCTCGGATGAGTTTGATCCAAGCGCATTGAATGTCATCTTAGACGGCATATTATCGTAAATATTGCCATCATCACCTCCAGAAATAAGCATTCTATTGTTATTATTATTGATAATACTTCCTCCACTGTTACTAATATAATTGTTGCTGTTACTGTTGCTGTGGTTGATATTATTATTATCATTATTGTTGTTGTTGATGTTGTTTCCACCATTATTAAGTATATTGTAAATATTATGATTTCCAGTATTTCCATTGCCTCTTAAGAACTGTGGTTCGTTATTGGCATTACCTGATGCCTGGGGAAAATTATTACCAGTAGTAATATTCCGACCAGATCTCAAATAATGTGATGAATTTATAGATGGTATAGATAATTGAATACCTTTGCTGAATTGATATTCATTTGAAGATAATGTCGACATTTTGAGTTCTTTCAAGAACCTTCTCAATTCAATTGACTCTGCATCTTCCAATGAGTTATCAAATAGTTTAGAGACAAGTCTGAACAACTTGCTGATAACTAATATACCTAGACGTGTAGTATAATTGGGGTTCTTGGAGTTTTCTATCGATGTAATAAAATCACCAATCATTTCAATTCTCTCTCTTGCCATTGCTGATTCATGATCTTGGCCAACCGTCAAGATATCCACCAATATCAGCATCGATGCATGAATCAAATGATGGGAAATGATCCAGTGTCGCTTATAGAAACTAGGAACTTTCTTTGAATCATTTTCCTTAAGAATGCTTACTGCAAAATCAATACATGAAGATCTATAATACTTGAACCAATGATTTTTGCCCACAACTTGTAATAATCTAATACACAGCTCCATCGATTCCCTTGATAAGTATGACTTTAATAAATATTTCGCATACTCAGCTGTGCCATATTCTTGTGATGAATTACTTATCAAGTCAGAATTGAAGTATTTATCCAAATCATTTCTCAATACATTCATATCCGACCATGCTTTGGTAATATGACTATTACGACTTCCTTTACTATCCATCATTTTGCTTTCCTTTCTTATTTCCGCCATTTTAATTAATACCCTTTGATAAAGAATCATGAAATATTCATCATCATGATTTTGTAAATTGGTTTGGTTATCACCACTATCGCTATCAACTTCATTATTATCAACCAATAAAAGCTGATTTAAAGTAACAAGTCTTGGTATAGAAGTCTTAAATTTTCGTATCAAATTATCATTCAAACTGCTATAACTATCAATAATGTATAGATTGTACCACAATCTCTTTGCAATTTCTTTCTGAAATGATAATGCACCTTTATTATTATCTTCAATTTTGTCTAAATCTAATGATTTTGCAGTTGTAATGGCAATATTCAACAATTGAGAATCTAAACTGATGTTTCCAAAAGCATGAGCGCATATTGCAATAATTCCATAAATTTGAACAAACCTTATATCAGGTAAGTATAAGGCTTTTGCTTCAAATAAGCAATTGATTGCTGCGTGAAAGCAAGCACTGGGAAATAGTCCGAATTCTTCGGTTGAAAACGGAACCAACAAAGATAGTTCTTCTTGTCCAAAATACATTCCAGTACATAACACCATATAATACAGTGCCATCCAGTAATAATAATCAGATGGTGAATGCTCTGACAATTTATTATCTTTCCAGAAATACAGATGGTTAATATCTAATAACGCGTATTGATCCCAAAACTCTTTATGATCCTCAATAAAAAATGGCATTAGTATAGATTGATGTAACAAAGTGGTATTTTGACAAGACCATGTACATATTCTAGTTGATATTGAAAAATCCAATTTCTTCAGGAATAAAGTTAGTCTTGAGCGATGATACTCCTTTGGATAGTTAAGCAAGCTATCAGGAGCTCTCAAGCCACTGATTTTAGATAAACCAAAGGAAATTGATCTCAGTGCATTCAAATAATCTTCGTAACTGGACTCTTCTATATTTGATGACGCTGGTGATTCGGTAATTACCAAATCTATTTCAGTTGGTTCTGTCAATGTCTCACCTAGCAAATTGGAAATGCTTAAAGCCTCAGGCGTCTGACTTGTCAAAGAATTAACATCATTGAAAGCTTCGTCTTCTTTAATACCAGTGCTATCTTTATCATGACCTCTCCTACACTCTAATGCCTGATTTCTTTTAATACAAGTGGAACAAGGGATGCTTTTATCACATTTCACCTTTCTCTTAGTGCATTGAATACATGCTAAGTGTAGTCTTGGAGGAGGTTTGAATTTGGGCTTTTTGTTAACTGTCTTGGAAATGCGCCCTGCATTACCGTTATCCGAAGCTATATTCATATCATTAGTTTGCGTCTATATTTACTGTATAATGCATTTATTGGAGCCAAGCGGATCTTAGGAATTATTATTTGATAAAATCTTTATTTGGTGGCAACAGGGTCGCGGTTACTGCACGTACTCACAAAATTGCTCTTTGACACTTGTCACGGAGGCACTGCTTACTGAGATTGATACTTTAGTTGGTAATACTGAACTAAGAACACATCCATTGATCAAAGAAGCTATAAGGGATGCTGCTTCTACTGTTTTATCGATCTGAAGACCGATACTGGGGAGACCGAGGACTTTACTGAGGTGTTCCCTGGTGTTCTATCCGATCTCATAGACCACTGTATCAGGTACGTTGCTGAGACGAGGCTTGTTGATATCCACTATGCCTTTCATTTCATTAACTACTTGATTACAATACAATTTTACTATTTAAAAAATGCCCCATTGATTTCAAAATATCCGGCACCTAACTTGATATATATATACAATCCCATACTGATAACCATCTTTTTAAAAATAACACAATAAAAGATACAAAAGTTGTCCTGCTCTAACAAGAAGAACAAGAACTAATAAATAGCTAAGTAGACACTTAAGTGTGTGTCGGGTATATATAGTAAAGAATAGCAAAAATATAATGTGGTGCGCTGATGTAGTCAAGGAATACTAATAATAGTATTATTTCTCCCGAATAAATAGATATAGCAATGTAACAAGTAATCACTTTAATGAATCAGAGTCAACAGAGGTTGGAGGTGTCAGAATTGAATAGTTGTCTCGCTCTCTCAATAGTTCCGAGCCAACTTTCCTCAAATCATTTTGGTCTCTTTCAAGCTTAGACGAAGACCCAAATAATGTGGAGTGTGAAAAGTCAATTAAATATATATTTCCTCCGTTAACAACCAAATTTCTTCTTGTTACATTATTGTGTTGAAAATTAAGCTCTTCAGACATTACACCACCATACTTTTACTAAATTTTACACCGCTCCATAGTTAATTCGCGCTTTACACCGTAAATATTGGGTTATGGTGTAAAACATTTTTTGAGTTTACACCATAGACGCTCCTGAGCTCAATTCTCGTTCTTTGGACATAAAATTACATCATTAGAATCATAAAGATCAGGGCTTTCAATAGAATTGAGTATTACACCAGGATTTACACCATAGTAAATACACATGGTATTAGTCAATACAACAGTGGAAACAGTGGTATCGAGTTTACCGAGCCAAGCGTAAGAAACTAAATTTATACAGTCAAGTGAATGGTTGTATTGTTGACAAAAAGACAAGCTAAGGGTATGTTGATGGTGACGATTTTTACAGTAAATCATCAAGTTATTTGTTCACCTTGATAGCTAGTCCTTTGTTTTCAATTATGGTCTGTCTAAAAAAAAAAGTGTTGATACCTTACGTATTTTGAAATTAGTATACAAATCATTC
>JAJLXB010000012.1:0-221279 GCA_030571015.1 Ogataea sp. yHMJ1
GGTGGACTTTGTTGCACTTGTTCTTGTTCTTTTTGTGGCTGCTGCTGCTGTTGTTGTTGTTGTTGTTGTTGTTGTTGTTGTTGTTGTTGTTGTTGTTGTTGTTGTTGTTGTTGTTGTTGTTGTTGTTGTTGTTGTTGCTGCTGCTGCTGTTGGTCAAATTGAGCTCTATTGGAGCTGTACATCAATGGAGAAGCCAAAGTTTGGCCAGCTTGTTGAACTTTTGGAGAAACACCTGGTGACATGGCATCAATGTTAGCAGATGGGAATGCATGAGCATGCCTTGGGGAGTTATTATAATCTATCTTGGTTGGAGCACTAGAGTCTTTGATACCCTCGGCACCAATATGCTCAATTACAGGTCTTTCTCTATTACGGTCACGATCATTGTTAGATAACTTGAATGATCTAGAGGTGAATCTACGTGACAATCCACCAAGGATGGAAGATCCTGACGTTGGTGTTGGTGGTTGCACGTTAGAGATAGTAGTTACCTGTTGAACGTTAGGTGAATGTGGTTGTTGTGGCTGAGTGTAAGTATAGGTCTGGTTGGGGGAGTTGGTGTTGGTGTTGGTGGTAGTGGTTGGTGATGCTTTGGAAGTTGATCTTATACGCAACTTTGGAGTAGCAATCTTGGTAGATGGACTTCTCTGTGGCACTGCAGGGGAAACATTACCAGCACCAGCAGATATAGAACCTGGCTTAGATGATGGTGGAGGAGGAGGGGCAGGAGCACGTCTATTTGGAATGAATTTGTTGTTTTCCTCCAACCTCACTGGAGGAGTTTGATTCTGTTGCATTGATGATGTCTTGAATTGTCCACTTTGTTCAGTCTGAGGAGTAAATTGCTGCTGTTGCTGTTGAATTGGTGTGGTATGAGGGAATTGTGACTCTTGATCATCATTTGCTGAAGTTATTTGTGGTGTAGTGGCAAACTTAGAGTTTGAACTTGAAGCTGGAGTGGTCCTGGATTCATCTTCAAATTGAGAGGCAAATGTGAGATTTGGAGTAGCAAACTCATCACTTGTAGAACTATTATAACCACTGGATTTACCATTATATGGAATATTCATGAACTTATCCTCTGGTTCCTCATTAGCCAGGAAATTCACAACATTTCTAACGGCTTCTGGGTGCTGCATTTGTTCGTCTTTAGAGACACCCATAGCTGCCAATTGTTCAGCCCATTCTTCCGGCATACCTGTAAATTTCAAAGATTTTGGATCAATAGCAATATGCACTTTATGCTGTACGGAGGTAGGTTTTGAGATTTTCAATTTGGAGTCACTATTACCACCAGTAGAGGATACTGAAGTTGAAGAAGAAGTGAAACTTGACATAAAATTGGAGAACACATTTCTTTTAGAACGTTGTTTACCATCACCAGAATCGCTTGGCTTTCTAGAATGTCCCTTTGGAGTAGAAGCCCCAGTTGCAGCTCCAGTTAAGGAGTTACTACCGGAAGGTTTCTTCATAACCCTTGGTGAGACATCAATGTAATTAGAGTTGGATCTTGAAGCAGAAGGGGATGTGAAGGTATTAGAGTTGGTGTTCATTACAGGTGTTGTCATTGAACTTTTTGGTCCTCCCAAAACTGGTGTGGATTTACCACTTGTAGCTCCCTGATATCTAATCTGTTGGATTTTTGGTGTTATAGCTACAGGATCATGATTGTTACTGACATGATGAGTCAGTACGTATCCTTCTGTGTCAGCAGTGGTATCTGGCCGTTTGCTCTTATTACTCAACTCTGAAGGGCTGTATCTAAACCCATCAATAATTTCATGTACGGTTCTTTCATGTTCAGACATGTTTGTATCCACAGATTCTCTGTTTAATATAGAATTAGTAACCATCTGAGTATTATTATTAAGCGGAGATTGATTTTTTCTTGTATTTTCAAAAGACATTGATTTTTTATGACTTAGTGTACGTGTATGTGACATTACTGAAAGGTCTGGATTGCTACTATTAGCAGTAGAGTTCTTCACCATGTTCAAATCTCTACCTTCAAACTGACCGTTCTGGAAATATGATTTTGTATTGCCATTATCAGAAGTAGGTGTTATCGCATGAGCATTGAAAGTTTGTGACTTTGGACCAAAATCCAATTCTTCTTCTTCACCTTCTAAGTCTCCTTCAGGTTCGCTATCAGCCAAAAGACTTTTATGAGAGGATAAAATATTAGTTATCATTTGAAGATTTTGTTCTTGAGTTGATTTAATTGAGTTGCCATTGAGTAACATAGGATCCAGAGTTCTTGAGTTATTCATATCATCTGATTCATCACTCTGGATCTCTTGTGTTTTTCCATTTTCATCTTGTCCAGCTGGTAAAAACAGGTTTTCACTCTCTTGTTTTTCTGGTACTTCATTGGATACAGTAGCAGCTGGAGCAGCATCTACTATTTCAGCCTTGGCAACTTCAACTTCGTCGCCAACATAACCATATTTCTCTGCAAACACCTGAGAAGAGTCTAGTAATCTGGAAGAGTTTCCGGTAATATTTGTCTCTAGTTCTGAATCGTCTAGCCTTTTGCTTGTACTTGTAGTGGAGAGAATTGAGCTATCTTGTTGCTGCAGCTGCTGTTGAGGAACTGACTCAACGACTTCTGTATCTTCTTCAATGGTTCTTTGATCGTCTATACTTTGCTTAACTGAGTGATTTTCATTCTGGTCGATCTCCTTCTGTATCTGCAATTCTAGATCACGGGATAATGAAGAGTTTGAAGCTGAAGCAAGAGCGTTGACGTCAAACGTTGCTGGGACCCTAGGCAGCAGGGCAGTCATTGCAGCAGGATCTGTGTTTGATTTGGAGTTAGAAGAAGGCATTTGAATCATTGAGTCGTCTTCATCTGTTTGTACAAAAGATGACACTTCGTTTGAAGAGTACGAGGACGGAATAGATTGTTCCTGGAGTATGTTTGAAGAACTTGAGCCCATCACGTTATTGGACAAGCCGCGTACTTCTTCCTCGTCTTCTGGTCCTGTGATTGAGGATGTGGAAGACAGTGTGTACGCCTCGATTGAAGCGGGTTTGCCTGCCATAGTGGTGTGTATTAAAGGCAGGAGCAAAGAGTAGTGGTGGGAGTGGACAGAGTGTACGTTGTGGAAGAGTGCTGGAGATGCTTGTGTCGGAGGATTGTCTGGGAGATGCTGAGCAGAAGTACTTCTGAAGCACCTTCACCAACTCCAAAAGAGTAGAGAAAGAAAGAAGAGAGCGACACGCCCAATTGGGAAAAACGGCATCCAGGGCAGTGCTCTTTTCTTGCTGGTGCACTCTACCATGGCTCACTACATACTGTCTGGAGTACACTGTACACTGTACACTGTCCATAATGTGTCCATACAATGTGCATATGCTACAGATACTACATAAGTTATACCTAGAATGAAATTAGTTGATGTTTCTGTTAGACAGCTATGAATGACGAAGTGGATAGTTACCGAAACCACTTTTAGAGCAAATCTCCAAAAAACCTCAATCGGGAAAAATTCTAAAGACTATCTGTATGGTTACCTCTTCCATTCACCCTGGTAGAAGGTGCCTTACTCAAGGCAAGAACATGACTATATACAGAGGTTAATCCATGTATGAATAAATCTGATAAACTACCCTTTCGGTGATGAAAGAAACGGTATCAGCAGATCTACCCACTCGGGTTTACCCTTGTACCCCTCGTACTGCCCCTGAATACCTTCTATCGCTTCTATAAGACGGACTCGACTTTCTTCCTCCCCACGTATCTCACTTAACGGATACTTGTATGTCTTGACTAACATCACTACCATCTCTGTGTTTTCGTTAAAGCTACTAGTGTCTCTATCTTCATCTAGTATATCCTTTTCCAAATTTATCTTTGTAAGAACCTGTTTCTCAGACCTTATAAACACCTTATTGTAATCCACTTTATCACAATCCCAATCCCCAGTATTTACATTATATGGTGATTCTTCTTCAGTCCCCCAAAATGGTTCGTAATACCTTTGATCTCCCAAGTTAATCAGATTCTTGAAATCCATAACGAACCAATTTACCCTAGTATGGTACTCTCCAGGTTGAATTCTATTAAAGAATTTATTCATCGCAAACTTCATACGCTGAGCATACTCTGGAACTGGACCATGTATTGCATCTAGTGATTTATTAATCATCGTAGTTGGAACAAACCCTGAAGCAAAACATACATTACATGATCGAAGATAAAAATTGTTATCCGATTTGTTATTTCCCCTTTTCTTAAGTAATATCAAAAAATCTTCATTGATCGTTACAGCAAGTGTTCTTAGAATATCAATTGATTTGCTGAAAAACTCAGATTTCAAAGGAATATACTCTTTTCTTATTGAATTGTAAACCCACTTCCCATCATCTTTACCCTTATCTCCTACATTAACATCATCTTCATAAAAACAACTGGGATATTTCGTAATCAAATATCTAACCACAACATCATAAAAGTTCCTCAATGCAAACTCATAATTCTTATTACAATAACTCACTTCCTTGGTAACTTCATCAAACCATTTTCCTCGAAGTCGTGATAGTTCAAGGTAATCCTTATCTATCTCAATCCAATCTTGTATACTGCTTTTCCCCAGTGACAATGAAGATTTGTATATTCCTGGCTTATACGGCCTATACTTCTTTGGCTCTTCCTTATCCCACTCAAAGTCCGAAAGAGGATCAACCTTGTTCCACCACGCTGTTGTGTCCCTAGTTTTGAGCCTATCCTTATCGACATTCTTATTCGTACTCGTATTAATGGATATCAGCCATTCATCAGTATAAAATAGTGTATAAATGGGTACACCAAAGAGCACAACAAGAAACAGCGTCACAGGGACAACAGTGGCAAACCACATTAATCATGCAAATAACAAAGATAAACAAATTACACATACAATTCTGTCTGAATCCATATCCTAGGATACTCCATCCACTCCACTTCATACGGGGCAAGGCTCGTATTGATCGTATCGATCTGACAAATAATTCTGAGCGGCTCTTTACTCTTTGTCAGCGGCTCGTTTATCTCTATCTATTTATCTATCTATCTATTTATCTATCTACTTACCTGCTTCATCTACACCTTCGTATTCATTATCATATTACTATTATTAATGATAAATGTAAGCCAGCTGTTATAAGTGAAACCCATCATGCAAAAATTTATTATAAATACGTGCGGTTATTCCCTTTTTGAATTGTATCTCACTAGGTGAAAAGATGTTTTCTCTCAGTATCACAATTCAAAAGAATTAACTATCATAACTACAAACTACAACTACAAACTACAATTACTACAATTACTACAATTACTACAATTACTACAAAAATGTCTAAATTAGCTGATACAAACTTATTCAAATCTATTAAGGTTGGTGACACCAACTTAGAACACCGTTTGGTCTTCCCACCAAGTACTAGATTTAGAGCCACCAAGGAAGGTCTCCCAACCGATGCTATGTTGAAATACTACGTTGACAGAGCTGAAAACAATGGTGGTTTGGTCATTGTTGAAGCTACACACGCTTCTAAAAAGACAGGTGTGTATTTCCACACTCCTTCTTTTGCTTCTTATGAAATTGCTCAACATTGGAAACCAATTGTTGATCAAGTTCACAAAAACGGTTCTTCCATCGCTCTGCAATTATGGGGGTTAGGTAGAGTTGCAGACCCTCAAGCTACAAAGGCCTTAGGTTCTCAATTATTAGCACCATCAAAGATTTACCTTAATGATGATATGAAGAAAGCTGCAGAATCTAATGGTTTAGAATTGAAGGAAATGACTATAGATGATATTCATGCAGTTCAAAAGGACTTTGTCGATGCTGCTAAGAATGCCATTGATTTAGGTTTTGATTTTATTGAATTACATGCTGCTAATGGTTATTTGATTGAACAATTTATTAGAGATACTACCAATCTTAGAAAAGACAAGTATGGTGGATCAATTGAAAACAGATCAAGATTTCTTTTGGAATTAGTTGATCAATTAATTGTCGCCGTTGGTGCTAACAAGATTGCTGTTAGAATTTCTCCATACTCAAATTTCCAAGAAGCAGGTGGTATTAACGCACCAACTCATCCAATCGCTCAATTCGGTTACATCTTAAGTGAATTGGAAAAAAAAGCTAAGAAAGGTGATCAATTAGCTTATATCTCTTTTGTTGAACCAGTTATGCTTGGTGATTCCGAATTGAAATTGGAAGGTGTTGAATCTAACCCTCACTGGGTTGAAGAAATCTGGTCTGGTGTTTTCATGAGATCAGGTAACTATACTAAGGAAGAGGATAAGTTAATTAGTAATGTCAATGCTAATGATCGTACTCTTATTGGTGCTTCTAGACATTTCCTTTCTAACCCAGACTTACCTTATAGATTGAAGAACAATTTAGAGCTTACTCCTTATGACAGATCTAGATTCTACAATGCATTCTCCAACAACGGTTATAACACATGGAAGAAATATGGTGTTGCTGAATCTGATGAAAAAAGTGACATCGCTAAGCAAGTCATAAAGGCCTTGTGACTGGGACATGGATTGAGTTACACTTCTAGAATTACTTATAAATACAAGTTCAAGTCCAAAAGTCTGCTCTTGAAATCCAAATTGATAACCGTTTAAATTGAGTGAATGCTGCTGAAGGATTATTTCTCTTTATATTAATAGACGTACTTTATATACTACTACATACAAATTAAATTATCCAAATGAAATCACAAACACAACAAAAATAAACCCTTACTCAAATCCTTCAAACCTAAGAAAAAAAAAAAAAAAAAAAGAATCAACTTTCAAACAATTTAATTTTTTGTCTATTGAAGTATAAAAACACCACATGATAAAGTGTTGCGTTGGTTGTTGCAAGAAACCCGTGCATATATTGTCCAACATCTCACTTCCAATTTTGATGATTTTGGAAGGATCAGTTATCGGTCGGCTCTGACTCTGCATGTGGCCATTTGGTAGACTGGTTAGTACCAACATAGCTGACTCCCTACTAAAAACATCCTTGATCCGACTTTCAGTCAATAATAACTATCTAACTGTGGCTATTAAGCTTAAATATATTTCATTTTAGGACTTAACGCCAGTATTTGTCTATTTTTTTCAACTCAAGCATTCAAGCATATCTAGCATTTTTAATCAAATATGATTTCCCTTCAGATTAACTCATCTGATGCAGGCGGGGAGAATATCCTCTCCAAGTTCCTTGCTATTGCTTCAGAACAACAGCAAAGTGCAAGTGCTTCCACTACTACAACTGTTGCTGCCGGAACAAAGAAAATTATTTACACACCCCAATTTCTCTTGGAATTGAAAGAATCTCCTTTGGTTCCAAGTGCCGAAGAATTGGGCTTAACAACCAACCCATACTGGATTGAACACTTGAAAGACCCTGTGGTTGTTCCAGTCAACAATAACACTCGTAATAGAGAATGGAACGCTAATGACAGAGAAAAGGGTGTGAAAGGTAAAAAGAACGACAATAAGCAAACTGCAAATAAGAAAAAGAATTCAAGACAGAACCCTTCACAACAATCTAAGAGAGGCCGTAACCATGATGATGAAGAAGCACCTGATTGGATGTTAGAGAATGATGGTCCAAAGGGTAATACTTTATTGGATTTTGAAAAATGGAAATTGAAAATGAAGATTGAAGGATTAAAGAGAAAGGGTGAACCAGTTGCAGAAGAAGATAAAAACAGATATGAAATGTTATGTCAACAAATCAAAGAACAAGAAATGGAAGTAGAGGAGGAGAAAAATGGACAAGATCAACTACCAAGGGAAATGCCAGCCTTCTTCACTACTGGTGCACCAGCACTTATCAACTCCAGTCCTCTTGGTGACACTCTTGAATTACCTAAGATTTCATCAAATAACAGCACACCTGCCACAAGCCATGCACCATCAGGAACAAGTTCAAGATTCAGCTCTTTTTTCCACACTGAAGAACCAGCCAAGGAAGAGAAACCATTAACCCCAGCTACATCTACTATCAATACTATCCAACGTGAATCAACTCCTATTGTTGCACAACCTACTCCACTTCCTGTGATCAATCCATTAGCCGACTTGTTTGCCAAAGCTCAAGCTCAAGCTACAAACTCGCCATCTCCAACACTTGCTATGGATACTCCACCTGCTTCATCACCATTACAAGGACAACAACAAGCACCACAGGCTAATGATATGTTCTTCCAACAATTGTTAAATAGAAATGGCCCAGGAATTTCTCCACAGCCTCAACAACAACAATCTCAACAACAACAACAGCATCAGCAACAACAACAACAACAACAACAAAAGGCCAATACCGCAAAAACTGCTCCACAACAACAATATCAACAGTACCAGCAACGCCCTCGTCCACCGCAGCAGCAACAACCACAACAACAGGGTAAGTCAAATAACAAGAATCAAAACATAAATGGAGCCAAACCTAAATCAACCCAAACACCCGAAGAACAAGCTGCTGCATTCTTAAAAGACCTGCAAAAAATGCCTAATCAATTCATGTCTCCAGGAATGATGATCCCAGGTCCAAATGGTATGCCTATCCCAGCCCCAATGATGGGTCCAAATGGCATGCCTTTACCACCATTCATGCCAAACGGAATGAACTTTCCTCCTCTTCAATTGGGTCCAAATGGTGCACCTCTTCAAATGAGCATGCCTCCAAATATGCCAAACATGCCTAATATGCCACCAAATATTCCAAATATTCCAAATATGCCTAATATGCCACCAAATATGCCTAATATGCCAATGAACATGCCTAACATTAATGGAAACGGTTTCCCACCGCCTGGATTCCAAGGTCAGTTGCCATCTGGGTTCCCACAACAACCAAATCAACACCACCAACAACAACAGCAACAACAGCAACAACAGCAACAGCCACATATGGGAAACCAAGCTTATTCCGCAAATGCTCTTTTCCAAGCAGTTCAGAGACAACAGGGTGGTAATGGAAATCCTAATCAAAGAAGATAATCAAGAGAGGTAAGGCGATTACTTTGCCGCTGTTATAATATGTATGTAGTACGTAAGGTAGCGTTTAATTTCACGTGTGTATTGTGTTACTTTACGTAATAAATTATTTTCTTTTATTATTTTACAAATAGTATTAAGTGAAACAGGTAAATAATTCCATTTTCTCATTATAAGGTATTTGATATCTGCATAACACAGTTCAAAATTTGTAAAGATTCTTCTGAACCGTTAGATAGTTTAGCATCTGTCTCAAACAAGATCTTAGATATAGCGTTCTTTTGCTTGTTATCCAAGCTAAGGGCAAGGTTGACATCTTGTGAGGAAGTATCATCAAGGAGCAGGGCGTCATGTAATGCATTAATCACAGAGGTTGAGTTATATCCTGCTTTGAAAATTTGAGTGTCTAAGAATTCAAAGATTGAATTGAATTTTTTGGAAGACATGAGCGATATCATGTTCTTGGAAACATCAAATGGAAGTTTTCCTGCTAGTTCCTGTATTTCTTGGACGGTTATACGTTGTTCACCACCATTCTGGTTTTCATCTCCCATCATATCTATATCGCCTTCTCCATCTGTGATTGATTTACTTGAGAAGGAGAATAATTTGCATGAGGATTGTAAGAACGTGATTGCCTTTCTCAAATCACCTTCTGAGATCTTGAGGATTTCAACAAGTACTTCGTTGCTAACATGGATTCCCTCTTGTTCAGAAATGTAAACTAATCTATCTAATGCCGAATCCGAGTCTAATGATTTGAATCTGAATTTGGAACAACGGGATGCTAGCGGGTCAATTATTCTTGTGATGTAATTACAAATAAGACAGAATCTTGTGATACCGGAGTACGTCTCCATCGTTCTTCTTAAAGCTGATTGTGCATCTGAAGTCATTGAATCGGCTTCATCCAAGATAATTAATTTATAAGGTGGACAAGGATACTTGGTCTTGTCTTCTAAAGATGGTGTGGAGACAGTAAGTCTTGCAAAATTCTTGATCTTATCACGGACAATGGATATACCTCTTTCATCTGAAGCATTGAGTTCCAAGACACGAGATTTATATAATGTAGGTCCATAAAGTTGTTTAGCCAGGGCCAAGATAGTGGAAGTTTTACCTGTTCCCGGTGGGCCATAGAATAACATATGTGGGAGATTAGCAGAGTTCAAATTTTTCTTAAGGACTTGCACTGTATGTGACTGGGATGACACTTCATCTAAATTCTTTGGACGGTATTTTTCAACCCATGGCATTCTTTCAAGTCTTTCTCTTTGTTCTTCTTCTTTAGATTTCACAGGATGTGTGGCGCTAGACCCCGTGTTCTTGCCCATAAGAATATCTGCTGCAGACATATTCGTTCGTATAAAAGTAGGTTAGTGAGAAACTGTGTATATCAATATATATAATGAGACACGTATGTAGTACTACAATCAACAAAAATGTGTCTGATATTCTTTTGCAAATCCAAATTCTCCAAATCCAAGGCACGCGTAGGGTGGTGAATCGATCTACAACAGACGCGAGAAAGACGATGGTCTTCCCGATTTTGCTATTCAACTTGAATCAGCTGAACTAACATAGCTTGCATAATACACCTACACAGAGTATCCGTACTTCCTTCAGACATTATCAAAGATATATCACACTACATAAACCAATATGTCAGGAAACGAGACTGCGCATGAGATCGAGTCGTCAGAAGAGCCCAGTGCTTTACAAGTGACATCATCCACTAAGATTCCCGAATCCACGCTCACGCTTCCAGTATCACGTATCAAGAAGATCATTAAACTAGACGCTGAACATGTTTCCAGTACCGATAGTGCCAATTACTTGATTGGTAAAGCCACTGAGCTGTTTGTGATGCGTTTGACAGAGACTGCATCATTTGTGGCCAAGGCAGATAATAAAAAGAAGATTGAATATAAGCATATGCATTCAGCAGTGACTAACAACGATAACCTTGTGTTTCTTACTGATCTTGTTCCAAAAGTTGTACCCTTTGCCGAATTATATAAGAGCGGGAAAATTACCGTTGGTCCTGGATCTGTGAAAAAAGTGAATAAAGAGCTCAATATGTTTACTAAGAAGGCCAAAGGTGATGATGATTCTAATGGCAATAACGAAGATGTCGAGATGAGTAATGGCGAAGGTACTAACGATAATACTGTAGATGAGACTATCGAAGAAGAAGATTTATCAATGAATAGTGGCAATACACCTAGTGCATTAAAAGCACGTATGGCTGACGAAAAGGCACAGGGAGACGTGAATGGTGAGACTACACCTGTGAAGAGTAAAGGTAAGCCAGGACCTAAAAACAGAGTATTTGTTACTCCTACTTTGGCGAAGGGACAAAGAACGTTACCTTTCAAGAAGGCAGCTATGTCTAGCATCATCAATGAGCCTGAGACTTCAAGAGATGAGGAGCAACAAGTTGTTGAAATAGTTGCTGAAGAAGGTGTTCCCGTCTCAAATGAGTCTAAGAAAATTGGTGTTACTAGCTTGCTGAGTCAAGAAGACGATGATGTAGTTATGGCCGATTGATTAAAATATATAACCAAATATAAATCGGGAGTTTTTCATATGTAAAGTACAGTATATTATATTATAAATTAATTTTATTATTTTTGAAAAAGAATGAGTAAATTTTTGTATTTACAAAAAGTCTTTATATATATACAGAAGAAAAGAAATTAAAGCAAGAAAATATACAAAATGATGGTTATGATGATGATAGTGATGATGAAGACAATAAAACGCATGAATGAACCCATATAAAATATTTATTGAAATGAAATTGTTTTTTTTTTGTTTGTTTTTTCAACTCAATTCAATTTTAACCTCTTTCAATGTTGTCTTGAATGGCAGGGAACTTGACATCACCAGTGTTAACGTATTCTTTGATCTTGTCTAATAACAGTCTACCGTCACTTGCACCGTGAGCATAACCTTTGAAAGAACCTCTTGGCTTTGGGATATTACCAGATACTAATGGCTTGAATTTAGAAGTAGCAATTGTATCTAAGGCAGGGGCCACAAAAGTACGCACTTTTGAGTAGTTAATGGTATATTTACCCTTGAGGTCTGAGTGACCAATACCAGAGGAACGAGTACCTTTGTAGAAGTTCTTGTTACCTTGCTTAGTGTTCAAAGGGAGTCTCTTGTTACCTGTCTTTGTTTGACCGTAAAACAAAGTACCATCACGGTAGGTTTTCCAAGGTCTAGTAAGGGAGGCAACGGATGATTCGTGGAACTGGAGCACTTGCGTGAGCTTCATCGTGTATTATGAAATATATCAAGTGATGCGTATGATCTGTTGAAGGAAGTATAGAAGAAAGAGTGATAGTATATATTTAATCTAGTAATTTGAATATAGCAATGTTAACCATCTCAGTCTCTATTGAATCTTCCCTCTATTGGAAAATTCTGAATAGCGAGCAGTTACTCTACTCTCTTCTGTGTACCGTCGCGTCGATCTTTGACAAAAAAGACTAAAACGCACATACTAAAAACTGGTAATGACTAAATCACGCGGATAAACCCACACGGAACTAAATCACGCATACTAAACGCTACATCCAGTAGATTCTAGGCCTCGTTTTCGCTTCGTACGCATCGCAAAACCCTGCTCTTTTTGGCTCTATGAGTTCTGGATCTCGACGTGCGGCTGTCCCTGCCATTAATGTTCCTATTATTCTAATGCTGCACTTTATGATAGCTGCTTCTGCCTTTTAGCAATTAATAACTAGTAATTATACTTAGATCTGTTATTCAACTATTTTGTTTAGGTCTATATTTATATGTATATATATATATATATATATATATATATATTCAAATTCACACTACGCACTTTCGGTTATTTTGTAGCTCTTGGTTCTCTTGTCCTCCTTCCTTGTAAATCCTCTCTTTATGCCATAGTACCTGTATATACCTCCTCAAAGATGAAGAGACCGCTGCTCTTTATTCTGCTCGCCGGCCTCCTTATTGTGATAATAGTCACGACAATAGTCTCATCAGCACAAATGGTTTTGCATCCGGAATTTTCTAAATCAAAGAGTAAAGACCCATTTCATTTGGGTAAAATGAAAACTCCCAATATCTCAAATTCCAATACGAACCTGGATAATACCGATGAGCAGGAACTTATCAATGAATCAGGAAAGAGATTTAAATTGCAAAAACTCAAATTACAAAACTCACATAGCCAGCATATTGAAATAAATCATCACGAGAGAAAAATTATACAATCTAATCGTTACCAAAACGGTAAGTCATCTATTAACATTGTTACTTTATAACAATTTTATCCTTTCATTAGACTCTAAATTCCGTTATTTAAATTTCATTTATTATTTATTACCGGTGCTTACGCTATTGTTTGTCTCCACTTGAGGTGGCCAATTATTTCAATACACCTCCTTATTTATTATTACTACCCTAATTTGAAACTGTTTTCCCTTAAGACAATTTACAAAAATGACAATTTTATGAAACCTATATACCATACATACCATAATACACAATATATATATATATGTTTGTTATAAATATATTATAGTTTAATATACGAACAAATCATGATACGAATTATATATATTCATCATGTACAATATATACAAATCGCTTTAAAAAAAACCTAAACCCCAACCCTCGGCATTTTGAGGCTTGTCGTAATCGTACTCGTATGCCTACATTTGAAAAAAAAACTGTTGCTAGGTGTATGTATGTAGGTACATGTATATGTATGTACCATATTGTTCCATATTGTATATAGCCTATATATTGACTAATGTATAATACATTATCTTCATCTTATTGACCATGGTGATCCAATATTGGGTGAAACTATTTCATACTATATATAAAATTTCAACATTATTATAACCCTGCTAATTCAATGGCTTTATAAACAGAACCGTAACTACTCTGGTACCCAGCTCCTCCGTGTCCATAACAATGCACTAATCGTTTATCCAATGGATCCACCTCAATTCTGTATCCTCCTTTACGAGCAGGTCTTAACCCAACTTGATATCTAACTATTTTCAATTCTGTTGGATTGTTCATATACTTTGGATCAATCAAATATGGATTATACTTCATGGCAATCTCTTTAAGCCTGTCAAAAAAATCATAGTCTATCGCTTCACATTGTTCAGTATCATCCAAATCAACTGGTTTCTTACATCCTCCAATCACACATCCACCTTCTTTACGTGGCATAATGTAAAGTAATTCATCTGCTTCACCATAATGGACAGTCATTTCATGAGGTGAGTTATTTTCAACTAATACTGTCTGACCTTTAATGCCGTACACGTTCGGATCATTCACCAAATACTTCGACAAGAGACCTGAACAATTAAATACAAATTCAATCTTGTCATCTGGGAAAATTTCAAAAACTTCATCCACATTAATTAAACTCTTTCTGTTCAGTGAAACACCTAATTTATAACATTCTTGTAATAAATAGTTCAAGTAAATCGTGGTTGAAATGATCACATTTTCATATTTGTACCCCTTGGAAAACTCCTCGTGTGACATCTCTTCAGTGCTAAGATCGGTTTCAACTCCATCAACAAACTTTTCCTTGATAAACCAAGGCACAGAGTCATCTGTCTCATCTTTGGTAATGTAATTATAACTCTTACATTTATGCACACCGGAATTGGGGACTTGACAAAGTTCTTTAAAAGCCTTGTATCCTACTTTATCATACTCTTGAACTTCATATTCGTCGTCGTTGGCAAATGAATGCCAGTTTGCACCAGCCATTGGTGAAGTATAATTTAGCCCAAAGTCAAAATCACCAGGAACATTCTTGGCTAGTATTTTCACCGTGTGGCCTTTCTTAGCCAATGTCAATGCCGTGGTAAGGCCAATCACCCCTGCTCTGTTTTCAATTTTATCATTAAGTTAGCACAATCTTTTCTTTTTCTAAGCCAATAGCTTAACGTTGGCAAACTGAACGTACCCAATAACTACAATAATCGCCATTCCCTAATTTTCAAAAAGGTAGTTGTCTTTTGTTGGTTTTGTACCGCATAAAATTCAACCTTGAATCTCAACCTTGAAAGGTGATATGGGGATTTTGTATCTACTTATCTATACATACAATGATATATATGCGCGTTTTTATTCGGAATTTTTAAAATCGAATTGATATCTGAACACGATAAACCCGGTTTCTTTGAAATGTAAGTCTTCTCCACAGGCGATAAGAAAGGAATATTCACATGTAAGTACTACAGCTGATAATACAAATAATATTATTTTCGATAATATAAACATCATGGAGGAGACACCGACGTGGCAGGAGAGTTTTCACGTTTCAATTGACTCTTTGAAACCAATTAAGCGATTCGATGATTTCAAAAGTGTCGATTGGATTCATGAAACATTAAAGGAAAATTCAGACTTTTATCACTATACAATTAAAAAAAAGGCAAGCCGTAATTATGAGCTGGATATTGAAACCAATCAAATTAATAATTTCTTAGCCAAAACAGCTGCAATTAACCCAATTATAAGCCGATTAATTACCATTTCAGAAACATGGATTGCACTAAGTTTGATCGGTATCATGGTAGGTTTAATTGCTGGTCTTATGGATATCATTGTTAGTTTCTTATCTGGTATCAAATTGGGTAGATGTACAAACAATTTCTATTTGAACAAGACTTTCTGTTGCTGGGGTGAAGAAGAGACATGTTCCTCATGGCAGCCATGGACTCAATTTACATTGATTCAATACACTGTATTCATTTTATTGTCATGTTTATTTGGATATATTGCAGCTGTATTATGCAGAACTTTTGCACCAACAGCCACCGGTTCAGGTATTTCTGAAGTCAAATGTATTGCTTCGGGTTTCAAGCTTGAAGGCTTTTTAGGATGGTGGACTTTATTTATTAAATCTATTGCATTACCATTGACAATCGCATCTGGTTTATCAGTTGGTAAAGAAGGACCTAGTGTACATTACGCAGCATGTGCAGGTAACTTGATACCTAGAATGTTCAAGAGATTTAGAAACTCTTTCATTAATCAAGGACAATTCCTAACTGCAGCATCAGCAGCTGGTGTGGCAGTGGCATTTGGATCTCCAATTGGTGGTGTCTTATTTTCAATTGAAGAAATCTCTAACAATTTTAGATTAAGTACACTTTGGAAATCTTATTTTTGTGCACTGATAGCCACAGGTACTTTATCTGCTGTTAATCCTTTTAGAACTGGGCAGATAGTCATGTTTGAAGTCAAATATGACACAGATTGGAAACTTGCTGAAATCCCATTTTTCATAATATTAGGTATATTTGGTGGTCTTTATGGTATATTGGTTGCAAAATTTAACATTAGAGCAGTAGCATTCAGACAAAAGTATTTATCCAATTTTACTATCCGTGAAGTTGTGATTTTGTGTTTGATCAGTTCTATGATTGGTTACTTCAATCAGTTTTTAAGACTAGACATGACAGAAACCATGGGTTTGTTATTCCGTGAATGTGGCTCCATAAATGATGAATTTGGGTTATGTAAATCAGACAGCTCATCCTTTCTCATATTTACAAGTCTCATATTGGCTACTGCGCTAAGAATGATTTTTGTCATAATATCCTATGGTTGCAAAATTCCATGTGGTATCTTTGTCCCATCAATGGCAGCAGGTGCTACTTTTGGTAGAGCCGTAGGTATAATAGCTCAGAGCATGATTGGCGGTGGTAAAGGTACAGGTATGATAATTCCGGGTACATATGCATTCTTGGGTGCAGCTGCTGCATTATCTGGTATAACACATTTGACCGTTGCAGTTGTTGTTATCATGTTCGAACTCACAGGTGCCATCAAATACGTCATACCCACTATGATTGTCGTCGCAGTCACAAAATCTATCAACGATAAGTGGGGTAATGGTGGAGGTATTGCAGATCAAATGATTAAAGTCAATGGAATGCCATTCATTGATCCTAAAGAAGATCACGATTTCCACAGTGCCACAGTGAAAGATGTAATGAGTGATGAAATTGTTGCTATTTCAGAAACTGGTATGACATATGCTGATATAGAAACACTACAGGCAGAAACCCAGTTCCGTTCATTCCCTGTTGTGAAGTCAGCAGATGATCCTACTATGTTAGGGTATTTGAACCGTGAAGATCTGATCAATATTACACAAATGTTGAAATCACAGGGGAAAACTGTCGACTACGAGGTTGACTTCTCTAAAGAAAGGGAAGAAGATGAAGAAGAAGAATCATTACAATTACACAAATTTATACGCCATGAATACTTGAAGTACGCACCTTCTTCTATCCTTGAACCTGTCTTTGACATGTTTTTGAAACTAGGCCCCAGATTTATTGTAGTTGAGCAGCAGGGTAAGTTAATTGGCTTGGTGACACGGAAGGACATTATCAAATATGAAATATATCTCCATCATCAGCATCATGGTGATGTTAACGCCAGTAACGGTGTCTTAGAGCAGAGAATATGGGCTATAATTGTACTTATAGAGAGAAAGCTGAAAATGGTCAAGAATATGATTGTGAAAAGAATGGGCTTGCAGAGGTATGTTTCTCTTACTATTGATGATGAAGCAGAAGAATTTGAAATATAAACCTATAGAAGATAGAAAATAATATGTACATTATTCAAAAACAACTATTTGTGCTAATCTAAATTCTATATTCAACCTTGAAACCAAAATCTAAAATCTAAAGCAATTCAAACCTGATACGATGCAATTTTACTATTTATCCAAGAAGCGGTGACGTCTTACGACATTCTTGATTCTCATGTTCATTCGAGTTCAAGACGTTGGTTAAATCATCAGGGATTTCGTGCCATTTGATATCGAATCTTAACTTCTGATGAGGGAAATCGTTTAAGATACTTAGTCTGATCTCACCAGTTTTGAAATTAACCAAATGCTTATTTTCAATAACAACATCTTCTGGATCAGTATTTTTCTCTGTGGCAGGTCTTGCACAAACTAAACTCCAAAGTCTCAAAGCACTTTCAGGCAAGTTTTTAGGCTTGTAATCTTTAACGTAATGCATCCTCCAAAAGATAGACCAATGCAGTTTGTAATGCTTTCTAGGTAATTGTCTTGGTCTCCCTAGGTTGGGAACATATACAGATCTCCATCTGCCATCTTTATTCTCAATGAATATACCTAATGGTAGTAACTCACCTATCCACCACACAATAGGATTTATAATTGGATCATCACCTCTGCAATCATTACCACGCTCAATGGGCCCAATCTGTTTAATAGGACCTGGAATAAGCTTTGCAACGGGGAACAGGTCATCTTCATGATCCCTGGATAATATGTGACGATTGAGAAGATCAGGGTGGTTCATGGGGACATCTCTGAAAATACGCAATGGATCGTGATGACAAGATAACAAGCTATCTATAGGTCTGTATTTTTTGACGTATTCATCAACTGCATTGACCTTAAATATAATTCCAAACTCAATGGCAGAAGCAAGGACCCATCTGAAAGGGATGTTGGATAAGTTTTGGCCATTGAGATCATCACTGTATCCACCACCAATATCTCCATGAGCCCCACAAAACCACAACTCAAGCAAATCTGTATTTTCTCCAGATGATAATTTGGAATTTCTTGAGGTTGAAGCAGTGGAAACTGAAGGAGTGTTGAATTGATCATTTCCGTCATTATTACCATCAATATTACTACTATATGCACTGGACTCTAGTGGGTTGTAGTAGCATGCAAGACTGAATAAAGAGGGAAAGTAACTATTGGGTGAAAAGAGATTTTGCTTAAACTTTCCCCTTCTTTCATCAAGACTAACGGCGTGCCTGATGTGTTTCACAATATTAGTCTTTGATGCGAAGGGAAACAATCTATCTCTTAATAATCCAATTGAATTAACTGAATCCCATAAGGCCATTAATTCAATTTCAACATTACTCCTTGAAAAGACACGCCTAAACTCCATAGACACATGATCTGAATCTTTAAATTTCCCCAATGATGGTTGACCATCCCTTTCCCAGTTTTTATGAATCTTCCATGCTGTTGGAGCCATGGCTTCCAATCCATCATTCAATAATCCAACTGATTCAATCATACCAGCTAAAATACGAGCTGTGAATGCACCCCTAGAAAATCCAAACAGATATATTCTATCACCTTCTTGATAATGCTTGACTAAGTAAGTATATGCTTCAATAACGTGGTCATCCATAGTGTATGCTATCATTGAATCAACTGCAGCAGATATATCTGTAGCTGTTCTTTTCAAGATTTCACCTTCTCTAAAACTCATATCTTCTGCTTTCATTATCGTTCCAATGCCGGCTAAATAGTTTATATAATGTCTAAAAGTTAGTAATTTTAATTCCCGCTTTACCAGTTTATTTGAAATAAAGTTATAAAATGAAATGTAAAAACAAACGCTGATAGTAACAAAGTTGTTGGCAAGAGCTTTTCTCCAACATTTTGAACAGTTTGATAACACTAGTAAATGGTGTGTTTTGGAAATTGTTCCCCGTTCCATCAAAACACAAAACTAAGTTCTTTGTCTCATATATAGAGCTAAAAGTTTTATTGTCATATACTGATTTGAAAGCAGATACTTGTAGCGGTGCACTTGTTGTTGCGGGAGTAAATGTTGTTGTGGGTTGTTTAAGCTTGATTGGTATCATTTGAACGATAATTGATTCTGGCAATTCTTAGTCTGATGTTTATTCCTATGTGTACAATACAAATTAAGTAACAAAAGTGAAAAGAAGGGCATCAATATAATTAGGGACAATATTGTTCAATTATTTGAAGCTAAACTACTTATTTTCTCAACTGAGAGTAATTTCTTAAACTACATTTTTACTATACTTTATCTGAGAAAAGGTACTTGGTTTACTCATTTTCATTTACATTCGTTCATTTACGTATTTTCCAAACAATAGGTTAGATAAAAGTTTCTGTATTTAAGTGTATGTATATTTTTATGTTATACAGTTGACAATACTAGTAGTCAATGTCGATGATTGTGGATCATAATGATATATATGTATATTATTATTATTGTTTTCAATTTTTTTTATGTCAATGTTATTATTACCTTAGTTAGTTACATTGATTTATTAAATCAATTCAATAATTCAATAATTCAAGTAACAATTAAATAAGTCAATTAACAAGTAACATCTTGAGTAGCTCTAGAGTTTAATAATAAGGCAACAATTAAACCGTATAAACCTAAAACTTCAGCGAAAATCAAAATCAAAATCATACCGACGAATAATCTTGGTTGTTGAGCGGAACCACGAACACCGGCATCACCAACAATACCAATGGCAAAACCAGCGGCTAAACCAGATAAACCAACAGCTAAACCAGCACCTAATTGAATGAAACCGGTATATAAAGCTTGTTGTTGTTTTAAAGAGGAAGAGATCAAGACTGAGACAACTAAACCATAAATGGCAATAATACCGGCCATAATGACTGGGACAGTGTTTTTAATTAATAAATCTGGTCTTAAAACACAAGTGGCACAGATACCGACACCTGATTTAGCGGTACCGTAAGAAGCACCAAAACAGGTGAAGATGATGGCAGCGGCACAACCAATTGAGCCAAAGAAAGGGGCGTAGACAGGACTATAGTAAAGAAGAAAGGTTCAGTTAGTATTGATAAATTCAAATGATTCAAATAGTAAAAAGGGGTAAAAGAGAGAATTTCAACATTTGCAATCAGATAGTGATTATGATTATAACAGTGAAATGAATCAATTGGAGAATGAAGATTAGATCAATTTAACGTGAAAAAGTTCAATATGACAGACCAATCATACAAGTGACCAAAAAATGAAAGCAATGATTACAATGAGCTGAAAGTGATTGCCATTGCCATTGCCATTGGAGTTGCAGTTGCAGTTATATTCTGTAGGGGCAGATTCAAAGAGTTGGAATTCTGAGTGTGTTAAAGCGTATTAAATCGGGATACATACCAAAGATCAGACATTGCTGGGCGGGATATGTGTTATGAAGTGCTTTAATTAGCTTGATGGGCGTGTTCCAAGATGATTCTAGGAACGATTAGAAGATGTATTAGGTGGTTATAAGTACTGATAGGCCAATTGATAGTCAACATTTTCGCAAAGCAGCCACTTTCGGTTTGGAGCGATATATTAGACGTGCACGGGTGGTTTTGTAATACGACTTTTGTGTTGTTGTTGTACTAGTGTTTTAGTCGTGTTTTTGGTAATGTGCTTTTAGTTTTTTGCTTTTTTTCCTATTGTTCTGCCATTTTCTGTGCGGGTTTCTGGAAATATTTTTTTTTTTCCATCTTACTGCTTAGCTTAATATAATAACTACTTTTTCATTTACTTACTACTGCTACTACTTGTTTCTCTTGCCTTTCTCTTGTTTTCTCTCTTCATCAAGTATATTCAAGGCGAGCTCACGCAAGGAACCGATACTGTCACCTGTTTTATTTAACTAATTTTCAAAAATGTCTGCTGCTCCAAACCCAAAGGCTTTCCCATTAGCTGATTCTGCTTTATCCCAACAAATCTTAGATGTTGTTCAACAAGCTCAAAACTTGAGACAATTAAAGAAAGGTGCTAACGAAGCCACCAAGAATTTGAACAGAGGTATCTCTGAATTTATCATCATGGCTGCTGACACCGAACCAATTGAAATCTTGTTACATTTACCTTTATTATGTGAAGATAAAAACGTTCCATACGTCTTTGTTCCATCCAAAACCGCTTTAGGTAGAGCTTGTGGTGTCTCTAGACCAGTCATTGCCGCTTCTGTCACCACCAATGATGCTTCTGCCATCAAGAACCAAATCTACGCTATTAAGGACAAGATTGAAACTTTATTAATCTAAGTTAATTATTAATTATTAATCTTTAATTTTTAATAATTATTAAAGCTGGAAATGGATTGAATTATTCGATTAATTTGATCTGGTTTGTCTATTTGAACACTTAAAGCATGCTTTCATTGCTTCGCTTCTGTACATTTATATATATCCTGCTTTAATACTATCTATAATAAATTTAATAAAAAAGGATAATAAAAAAAAGAAATTCACGTAGTAGCGATATAGATGTATAGGTAATAATAGATTAGGGGTGTAAAACACTCCTCACGTGACACATTTGGGGCTCGGGTTTTATTGTTTAGCCTCAGTCTTAGTGTACATGCTGTTAACTATATATAGATTATTTAATAGTCAGATGTTGATCTACGATCTGCATCATAATTTTGTAACGCATTCCATACCTATCACAGCCCCCTTCAGACCTCTCAGAACAGACTCACTTTGGTGTCTTTACTCAATTGAGCTGAAAAGGACAACAAGAAAAGCAGATCTGTGTTCAATAAAGCCTTTGTGAGGTAAATCAGGTACACATTGTTTTGTTTATTTGAGTTATAATTACACTAAAGATATCATCATACCCCTTTGAATCATCACACAGAATGAGCTATGGCTCTTCCTCATTTCCATCCCCACAGTCTTGTGAAGCCCAGATTACTCTCTCAGCTGTAAATAGTCCTTATAACTCGCATAGTTCAAATTCCACATACAATAGTAATCATATTAGCACAAGTCCTCAAACTCAAACTCAAAGTCGCTCTCAACAACACACCACAATGTCCCCTGATTTGACCATACCCAGATCGCAACCAAATGACAATGAGCCACAAAGATCACCTACCAATCAATGGTTTTTCCAAAGGTTTATGAGACGACAATCCTCTATTGGAGACTATGATCATTTAAACAACTCGGGAATGCCAAGATCCTCTTCAACTTCAGCAATAGAATCGCTTTCTAGAGAGGATCTTGATTTGGCTATTTTGAACAACAACGGTATTCCCATCATTGCAAACTCAAATAACTCGACTTCTTTGTCATCTAGTTTGCATTCACATAGTCATTCTCTTGCTCCTACTCTCATGCCTGCTCCCACACTTCCTCATTCCTCTCGGCCTACTCAAAGACAGGCTTCGGTTCCAAATATAACCATTCCTCCAATAGCCAAAAGCAAGAAACCAAGAGCAATGTCATCATCAATTCCAATTGCCAATCGTCAAGCAAGTTTAACTGGCTTATCTACCTCCATAGGCTCTGCTTCTGGCTCTGGTCCTGCAACTTCTCATGTTATGTCTCAAACACCTAGCTCGGCTACCTCCAGTTCAAATGCAAATACAAATTCAACTCCAGCTGTAGGCCTAGGTCTCAATATTGGGTCTGCTTCTGTAGGCTCAACTCCAAACGTGTCTATAATTCCCTCGACTTCCTCTATTGAAAAAGGCTTGGTTTTGGATTCTTGTAGATGTTGTGGAACAGTCTTAAAATACCCAGCTAATGTCTCCAAGATCAGATGTATGATATGTCAAACAACTTTAAGAGTATTCACCAGTAATACGCATCACCCACATAATTATCACACATCAAACAACAAAACAATCAACAATAGGGTTAATGGTGATAATACTCCGCCACGCTCACCGATTATACCTGATCCTGTTCCACTACTGTCGTACTCGACTCTCAAAAAGAAGATTGAAGATTGTAATAATGCTTTACATGTGGGTAATAACAAGGATAATATACACGAGATATTTAAGCCTTTGGAAGAATTACTTTTCAAGTCATTCTCATCTCATGAAATATTGAATAAATCATTCGTATTGGATTCTTCTAAGCAACCAAATCACCATTCTCCCAATATAAATTATAAAGAGTTACTAAAATTCTATTACTTGATTCTTCAACTGCCAACTAAAAGACCCTTTTATAAACTGATTTTAGGTGGTTTAAATGCTTTGAAGCATCCTCCGATCATGCACAATTGTGAAGATATAATTTGGTTACTAATCCTTTTTGAAATTCCTACTTTCAAAGAATGTCTGGTGACTAGTAATACAATTCCTGCTACTACTTCTACTTCTTCGAACAATACAAATAACTTTTTGACTTCTGATTTAAAAATCATAACATATGATTTATTGAAAAGAGTTATTGGACTTATCACATACTCAGACAAGAAAATTTTTGGTTATTTGACTCATTGGTGGTCTAGGTTACCTCAGGACGAACTTGTAAAGAAAATTGAGTTGATTAATCTTTATATTACATTTCTCTTGACAAGATGTATCAACTATGAACTTTACAATTCAGTGATCAAGCCTGGTTCAAATTTGAATATGTACAATTCAGATGATGATATCAATTATAAAGAATCGTTAAGTATGCATTTTGTTAGACCTACTGCAGATCCAAAACATTTTGCTCTTAATATCGGTGTTCCTTTGTATATCACTTCAAATACAGCCAGAAATGCACAAATTACGAACAACAATAGCAGTGCCAACAATGAAGTGATTCTCAACAACACTAACAATAATAACATCACAGCTAATAACAATAGTTCAAACAACGCTAAGAAAAACGATCATATGATCAAGATTAAATTATCGCAATATGGAGATGATTGGAGATTAAGAGTAGCAGGAAGATTAGCATCCATTTTATTTCTTGCTAATCAAAGTACGAAGCAAAAGAAGTTACCTGATACTATTTTCTACAATAATCTAGTTGATTATGTCAATGTAAAACAGGACTTTGATGCATGGCAGTTCAATTATGGACAGAAGAAGGATCAAGAAAAAGCGGTACCTGTTGAATCTGGTGGTAACGATACTAATAATATTGATTCTCTACAACTTGTGATGGAATATTTACAAGCGGAAAATAAAGCCTCTTATCTTGGATTAACTTCAAATAATGGTACTTTGATGAAAAAGGCTACTTTTACATTCTGTCAATTTCCCTTTTTGTTATCATTAGCTGCAAAAATATCTATACTAGAACATGAAGCAAAGAGAATGATGGAAAGGAAAGCTGAGGAAGCATTTATTTTATCTCTAAGTAAGAAAGTCCCAATTGATATTCAATTTAAGATACGTGTGAGAAGAGATCATATAACCTCAGATTCTTTAAGAGCAATAAAATTCCACCAAAATGATTTCAAGAAATCTTTGAGAATCGAATTTGTTGATGAGCCAGGAATTGATGCTGGTGGATTAAAGAAAGAATGGTTCCTGTTACTCACTAAAGAGTTATTTCATCCTGATAAAGGAATGTTCTCCTATGATGAAAGGTCGAATTTATGCTGGTTCTCTATTTCTCCTGGTGAGAGTACAGAACTATACTATTTAGTCGGTGTGGTGGTAGGATTAGCTATTTACAATTCAACTATTTTAGACTTGAAGTTTCCCTTGGTGTTATACAAGAAACTCATGGGTC
Source organism: Ogataea sp. yHMJ1 (assembly GCA_030571015.1). NCBI lineage: Eukaryota > Fungi > Ascomycota > Pichiomycetes > Pichiales > Pichiaceae > Ogataea > Ogataea sp. yHMJ1. Next base: position 25,323 of record JAJLXB010000012.1, read on the forward strand.
AAAAGGGCACTTTAGATGATTTTGCTCAGTTAAATCCAGATGTTGCAAATAATTTAAAACACTTGTTGAAAATTAAAGATCAAGAAGAGATTGATTCTCTTGAACTTTATTTTGAAATTAATTACAAGACTGTGTTTGATGAAGTTTGTGAAAAAGAATTGATACCCGGTGGTGGTAACATTAAAGTAAACTTACAGAACAAGTATGATTATGTTGACAAATATGTTTCCTTCTATTTGGATGAAATCGTCAAGGAATCATTTAGTTCATTTGCCAAGGGATTCCATAACGTCATTGGAGGTAATGCGCTTTCCTTATTCACTCCGGAGGAAATTGAATTATTAGTTGCAGGAGATGATAATAATGATCAAAAGTTGGATGTAGAGATTTTGAAATCCATTACAAAATACGTTGGGTTCTCGCAAGCCGAGATCCAATCCACAAATACAGCAACTAACGATGATGCTTTGAATTCTAATTTGATCAATTGGTTCTGGGACTTCTTTGATGGTTTATCCATAAAGAAACAAAGAAAATTACTCTCTTTTATTACGGGATCAGATAGAATTCCAGCAACTGGTCTTACATCGCTGCATTTGAAAATTACAAAGCTTAAAGCAGATATTAATACACGGTTGCCTATCTCACATACATGCTTTAACGAACTTTGTCTCTTTGATTACTCATCTAGAGAAATGTTCTATCAAAAGTTGGAGCTCGCAATTCTATGTAGTGAGGGCTTTGGGTTGAAATAATAAGGATTGAATAATTTATATACATGTTTTGTAAAGATATTTATAGGGTATATATGGGTATACCCCCTTTTTGCAATAAAATACAAATATACAATACAACGAAAGAAAAACGAAAGAAAACGAAAGAAAACGAAAGAAAACGAAAGAAAACGAAAGAAAACGAAAGAAAACGAAAGAAAACGAAATAAACAATTTCTTATTTATTGCTAATGCTATATTTCTTCACTGCAGACATGTGACTATATCCGTCTCACGTCAGTATATATTACGCTATATTTAAGCAGTATATATATATCACATACCCTATATTGCTCCTACAACACTTCCTGGCATGGGAGCCTTTCTTTATCTTTCCAATTACTTCTTTTCGAGCGCTTCCAGGAAAGAAATCAATAGTTTAAGACCCCTCACACCACTTCTTTAGTCGCACAGTCTGCGTCGATCGTTCCGCTATTGCAAATACCTCCTGACACTCTCATGCATCTCATGCTGCTGGGCAACATACCTATACTTAATCAGTTGCACTTGCACGACCATTTGAGAGCCCCAAAAGAAAATATCAAGAGTCTGCATCTTTATGCCTTCAAAACTAGCAAAATAAAGATAATCCTAAAAACAAAAAGGAAAAAAATAAGAGTTTAGCTCCACTCCCGCTGGGAGTCGAACCCAGAATCTTTTGATTAGAAGTCAAACGCGTTAACCATTACGCTACGGGAGCTAATTCTTGCAATACAAAACCGCTATGTAAGTCTCATTCTCTAGTTTGGTCGTGCACCAACCACCCTTGTTATTCAATTAATTTGACCATAATTTAAGATCATCTTGGTTAATCAAAATTTCAAAGTAATAATATGATTTATACTACCCATCTAATTTATATCAATCCATATTTCGGTACTTCCACTGCAGTACAGTGGACACTACGGTAGATTCTGTATATAAAAACGCACAACACCACGCGTGTCGCGCCCACCCCTCGCACCGCCCTCTAAAGCAGGGAGACGAGCGAGAGCCAATAAAACGCGAGCAATTGGCATTACTCTCAGCCAACTGCACAGGACGAAATTCACAGAGTGAGAAGTTGCAGATTTGATATTATTTGATATTAGCAGGTTAGCCTTAACTACACTTAAACGGTTCTCTGAAAACCAGACTAGAACTAGATCGTTAAGACACTTCATTCTTCATTCTCATCACATAGCACTCACATCTTCCAAATGTTGTCAAGATTAGCCGTTAGAAACATTGCTAGAGCTAACTTCGGTTTAGGTATGTACTTACAATTCATCCAGGGAAAAATCTTCTTCACGATTAATTTAATTGCTATACAATTTTGACTGCATCCATTTTACACCTCAAAATACAGATAATATGTAAAGAAATAGCTATTTGAATAATTTTTAATCCAACTATCCATTTGTTAATTGTTCCAAGAAAATTCCAAAACAGCCCGGTGAATTCTCAATTAAAAGATCTGCCACTTTGACCCTTTTTTTCCCTCTTGCATAATAAACAAGAGAGCAGCAATGTCAAGCAACTGACCTGAAAAACATATCATATGTACATAATTGCTCAATTAACTTAATCAGAGAGATTTTTTTCCATGAAACAAGAAGTTTTGATTTTCGTTTCAATAATTAAATTTTTTATTTATTTATTTACTTTTTTTTGTTTGAAGTTATTATAATACTAACTATATTCAATTATTCTTTCTAATATAGCCTCCCAATCAAGATTATTATCTTCTACTCCAGCTGCCTTAAAATCTTCATATGATTCCCCAGATTTCAGTCATTACTTAAACAAGTCCAAGGGTACTGACGACAAATCCAGATCTTACGCTTACTTCATGGTTGGTTCCTACGGTTTATTAGGTGCTGCTGCTGCCAAGTCTACCGTTGAAGCTTTCTTAGCTACTATGTCTGCTTCTGCTGATGTCTTAGCTATGGCCAAGGTTGAAGTTAACTTAGCCGCTATCCCAGAAGGTAAGAACGTCATTGTTAAATGGCAAGGTAAGCCAGTTTTCATCAGACACAGAACTGCTGCTGAAATCGATGAAGCTAACCAAGTTGATATTTCCACTTTAAGAGATCCACAGAACGATGCTGACAGAGTCAAGAACCCAGAATGGTTAATCATGTTGGGTATCTGTACCCATTTAGGTTGTGTCCCAATTGGTGAATCTGGTGATTTCGGTGGTTGGTTCTGTCCTTGTCACGGTTCCCATTATGATATCTCTGGTAGAATTAGAAGAGGTCCAGCTCCATTAAACTTGGAAATTCCAGAATACGAATTCGGTGATGATGGTAACACTCTTATTGTTGGTTAGAGATATAATCATCCCAATTATTAAATCATTTTTCCAACTAAAATCCAATCAATACAATTCATTCCCGTTTTGACCAATTATAAATAAATATACTTCATTCGCATTCACCCTTTTTTCATTCAATCAAAGTCTTATCATATAATGAAACTATCACCTACCACCTTCATCAATAAGTCAATTTCGATCTCATTCCATTCACACCACAATACAATTGTAATTTTACAACTAATATGAAAAAAAATTGAAATAAAATGAAAAATCGAACATTTTAAATTATTTTACTTTACTTTTACTATTATTATTCCTTCATGTTAATGAAATTTAAAAAAAGTTAACAAATAAAACAAACTATTACCTTCTTAACTTTATTACTATAATCTTTCATCTGGTTTATTTTTATACTCATACAATTTATTATTGTTTATTTTTCTTTTTTTATATATATTTCTGTTGATAGTTATTTAATGTTATAGATTTACCACAAAGATGAAAATAGATAAATAAATAAAAAAAAGGTTTCTTATTACTCTTTTCTGAAAAAATAAACTAAATTTAAAAAGCTAGAAAAGTAAACTAACAAAAGTGTCTTGATATTTACTTTTTCATACATAATTATATATGACTATATACTGCTTTGAACGTACCTTTTACCAATAGAATATCCAATTTTTGCTCTTAATTCAACCAAAAATTCTTCAATAGTCGAAGGGATCTTGTCCTTGGCAAATGTAAGTCTCCAGTCGTAATTCTCTAACTCACCTTTACATGCATCACTGGATGTCACAAGCTCATAAAAGTATTTACTCTTCTTAGCAGCATCTTCTTCGTAATCTTCTTTATCCCCTACTGTATCCTCCTTCGCCTGTAATTCCTTTTGGTAAATCTCTAATTGTTGAGTTAATGTGTATAACTGAGTAATACCAATTCCTGACTCAAGTTTCTCATTGTTTAAAAAGTAAAAACATTGGGCAAATAATACAATCTTTTCGTGCTTTGGTAGATAAGTAAAGCTCAATAGCCTTATAAGACAGTCAACTGAATCAGCAACTTTATCTGACGATATGCTTTTGAAAAAATCTACCAAGACAGCGTATGGAGACAATGCTTGTTTCAAAGCTGGAGAAAACTGTAATATTTTGACAGGTTCGTCGTCATTCAATGATTCAATTGTATTCAATAACACTTCATCATCTACTGGCTTGTTCTCGATGAGACTTATCTCAAAAAGAGACCAAATTATTCTTGATATGATACCATATTCCTTTGCCTGTGCAAAACATTGCAAAGACTCCATTAACAAGCCTTGGCTCAATAGATAATGACCTTGGGATTTATATAAATTAGTGGATGTCTTTGTTAATTTCAAGTCAGCACAAACACCAAGGCACCATTCAAAATCATCATTAGTCTCACATTTATAACTTGGCAATATTTCAGATATAATTTCTCTAGTGCCTGGTGTATTCAGTGCTTTCAAAATACCAACACCTACTGGGAATAGTCTCTTATTACCACAACTAAAGAATTCAAATGCCAAAGACTCTAATTTCTTATCTGTGGCACTATTTAAAACATTATCGAGCTTATCATCTCCCAATGTGAGAGACAAATAACTTTGGAATAAACCAGATGCTTCAAATAAAATCGATATAAATGTAGCCATTGGACCATCCAAATTTTCTAACAAAGATACCACTGTTAAGTAATTGCCGTCAAGAAGCTCTAGACATATAGATTCCCAATTGGATGCTGCAACTTGATCTTTCTTTGCTGTGGCAACGTACTCGCCTATGAGTTCAGATGATGGCATTTGATATAAGAATGAACACAGGAAACGCTCATACCATGTAGATGTACTTTGTTCAATGGCGCTTTGAGAGCCTGTCATTAACAAGATTATCTCATAAATAGAAGAAGACAGTTCCAAGTTTTGGAACTTTGTTGTTTGAATAAAGTCTTTAAACGCAACAAGTGATTTCTTCCACATTAAAAATTCGTTCAAATCTAATGAAAAATTTATTATGTCATAAGAGCCTAAAAATATCTTAAGATCTTCAATGAGATTGAATTCATCAAAGGTCTCTTCATTTTCTCCTAATACTTGATAACCACTTGAATCCATGAACTCAATTGCCTCTGTAAAGAATCCTCTTGAAATTAGTCTCTTGATTCCATTTGACCAGAAATTGACACTGCTATATGATCTATCGGCATCATCTGCGTCTTCAAAGACAACTATAGAGTCGGCTCTATTCACCCACTCAATAAATAAAGATAGTCGATCTTCATCACTAGAGAATTTCAGTGCGTGTAATAAACTGATAGCATGGAGTATATCTTGATAACCATATGCTCTATTATCTATTTCGCCAGATTCACTTTTAGCTTTCAACAAATCTAGCAAATTGTATTTGAATGTATCTAGTATTCTAATAAGAGTCTCCTTTCTATATATTATGGTATCCTTCACTTGATCAATTACTCCAAATTGAAGCTCTTCATTATCATCATAATAATCTTGGTATTGCGACTCAACTAGGAGAGGTTGAAATAATTTGTAAGTTTTTTCAATAAAGTCAGTGTAAGACTTCGATTCATCTAACTTATTTGGCTCATCAAAAAAGTATAATTGAGTATCTGTCTCCATTTCACTATCTTTAGTGTCGTTGTGGTCTTCCTTGTTGACGGAAATATAAAGCAGACCAGATTCTTTCAAAGGATCAATGGTAAAACCTAAATGTTTACCAAGTTTATGGCCGCCTGCTCTAATTTTGTCCTCTTGATAGGGAAGTTTTGTAATCTCTGTTTTATTCTTTTCTTTGTGATCTGATTTGTTGGCCTGTACTGTTCCAAATGCCTGAGGGAGAGCTTTCTGACTGTCACCAGATGCAGTTTGCGATCCAAAACCGAAGTTAGATTTAGCTGAGAACATTCTTACTTCCAATGTCTAATAAACGCTTGGGCCCAACAATTATGTATGTCCTATATCCACGTGTGCTTCTCTAGCCAGAATATATACCCTTGTATGATTGCACTTGTAGCTAAACTTCCATAGTAAAGTCGTCACGTTTCTGCTTCTTGTCAAGGTCGAGTTTGACTTTCAAAGGCTTGTTTACAAGTTTTCAAGGCCACTGAGAAAGGCACGACGAAGTTCAAAAAAATTTTAGGCTGGGTGCCATATTAAGCTACTTTATGGAGAACCTGATTTGAAAGACTGTCCCATAGCATACTAAGCAAACATTCAAATTGTATATAGAGGTATAGGTAGCCTTTTAAGATGACTCAGGAATTTACTCATTTGTCTGCAGTGGGAATCACCAAGACCCTAAGAGGAAAGGACACTACTATTGAGGTGATCTGCAAAACTGCCAACGATCTTCTAGATGGTGTGTTTGATGGTCAACTTTACCTTCCAGATAAGGAGAAGTTTATATTACATCTTGTTATAGACAGACTCAGTCAGCAAAAATCAAAGGATTTTAAGGTAGACGCCCATGTATGGCAGCTATTTTGCAAATGCTGGAATTGTTTCTCCAACTCCGAAGAGCTAATCACTACCAGGAACAAAATTAGCAGTCGGGTAAGGTTCAATGAAATTATAGTACAGACGCTGACAGAGATATGTGCTTCAGATTCATTACACAGCAATATTCAGTTGATTCAATCTTTCAATGATAGCATATCTTTGATTCTGAAGGAGTCTAAATTGAGTGCTTCAGATGACCAAAGTCTTACAATCATTTCAAAATTACTTCAACTAGTAAAGCTAAACGAAAGCAGTTGTCCGAATACATTGAGGAATGAGATTATATCAACATGTTATCAAGTATACAGACTAAGCAATACCACTGTTACAAGGTATGGTCCAAAGAATGTTCAAGCGTTTTGTGCCTCATCTCTCCCCAACATTATATATTTTGAGAATATCATTGAGAACGAAGACCTTGCTAAATCTCTGAAATCAATCACATCTGAGATTCTCTTCAGAAAAGAAAACCTTTCAAATCTACATAAAAATATACAGTCATACATTTCTGCATGTTTGGATCAACACATTCAATCTGGATCAGTTGTTTACTGCTTCCAATTGTTAATTACAAGGGTTGAAATTTCCGAACTAGAGACTATGTTTACCACTTTTACAAACGCTTATCCCGAAATCAAAGGAAATCTATTAGAAAAAGTGGTTTCCATGAATAGGACTCTTTCCGTAGAATTCCTTTCCAATTTAGTAGAAGAAGAACTGAAAAGTCAAGGTGCCATCAATTACTCTATAATCAGCAAATCACTTGAAAGAAATTCGGCAGTTGGTATAAAATTTGCTAACGAAATCATGACAATGGCTTCACAAAGAAAAAGCTGGAATGACCAAGACTTGCAACTAGTCGAACTCTTAATGAACTGTTACACGAGATCTAGGGAGCTTCCAGAATTTGTTGAAATCTATAAATCATATATGTCAAAATTAAAGGGACAAAACACTTTGTTTGTTTCTGATTTTTTCATCAATGCGCTATCAGACAAAATAATTACCTTGTCCAACTTACAGCTTCAAAGACTCACAGAAACCTTGCTGGATGGATTTCTTGATAATCCCGGATGTGCCTATGTTATGATTTCAATTACTACAGGGCTTCTAAAAGGTGTCTCTGGTTCAATGAATAACGCAATCACAAAAGGCTTAATTACAGTCACAGAGAGCCTGAAACCACTTTTTACAAAGCTTTTATCTTTGAAGCCAAAGGATACAGAAGTCTCATCTTACTGGGCCCTGATTTATTTAGTATTATGCCTGTATGACTTGGAGGATTTTGTTGAGTCTGAATTGTCAGCATTCTTTTCAAGCGCAAATAAAAAAGACTATGACTTGCCTTCTTTCTATTTCTGTGCATTTAGAGTATTAGAGCAAGACTACGAAGCTTTTTCAAAAAAATTCAATAAGAATTTGTTCGAGAGGTTTATTGCACTGTTCAAACAATACAGTGCCAAGTCTCTTTTGATATCTAGATGGTTTGTTCTTCTTGAATACGCTTTTGGAGATTTCATACCTCAATTTGTCAACTTGCTGTTTGACTCCAATGATACTGAATATTTATCTGAGTTCTTATCAAATGACACATTACATGAACAGTACAAATTGATGGATTGTATTATCGGATGTCTTATTTCAAAAGTAGAAAAGGCGGAGAAAATAGAGAAATTTATTGGTTTGTTGAATCTTGTACCGGTTCACTGTTACAGTAGGTCTCAAAGAGAGAATTTATTGAACGTTTATACAAAGAAGATAACAGATGGACACTCCAAAGAATATAGCAGTATGATTGTAGGTGCAGTTTCACAGATCATGGAACAACCAACGTTTAAGTCAAAACTGGAAACTGACCTTGTCACAATTTATAATTTCTTGGATAACACAACCGACAATGAGCTCAGTATATCCTCATCTGGTATCATAAAACTAATGTTCAGTTCGCACTTGAAACAGGGATCTGACAAGGTCAGTTCTGAAATCCTGTTGAATGTTAGTTCAGGTGTGAAAAAAGATTTAGAGGAAATGTTTAACTGTAACTCAAAATCCAAATTGCGCTTGGCCCCTATAAAAGTCACTATGTGTCTTTTCCAAGCTGAAAAAGTCTTACTCAAAAGCTCATATCTTTTTGCAGACCTTTACCAAGCATTTTTCAAGGTTTCTCTCAAGATGCTGAGTGGCAAAACTTTAATGACTACATCAGATGTCTGTGTAGTCGTTGATGCAGTTGCTGTTATGAATTTATGCTTGCAGTTTCCAGAGGCTGAGCTAAAAAGGATTATACCAAGAGTTGGATTCCAATATCATGATCATGTCAGTGTTTCAAACAGTCTTTTTGCCTTGATATCATCTATGAAGTCAACTGACTGCGTATTTCTTATGTCATTATTTACTGTCTTATATCAAAAGTGCGACCAAAATCAGATGTTAGAGCATTTCAAGGAATATTTGGATAACGTTGACCAAGTAACATATTTTGATAGTTGGAAGTTTTTAATCACAAGTTTCAAAGATGATGCCAATAATTTGTCTTCTGTGTACTGTGATCTTCTTGCTGTTTACTTGTCCACTATCGAAAGAACGACAGATAACTTGACCGAAATTCATAGACTAGTTACACAATCTGTTTCAGCTGTTATGAGTATTGAAGATGCTTCTTTTTTCAAAAACATGGATAGTGTTTTGAGATTCACAAATGCGATTCAGGAGCTTTTGACAAACAAAAGTTCTGTGTTAACACAATACACTGTAGAGTTGATTGTTGCTTACTCAGCAAAGATAAGTTATGGTTTGCTTGATTGTGGATATAATACGCCAGCAATTAATAATCTTTATTCTGAGCTCAGCAAAATACTCACCAATACTTTAATGGTCCATAGATTTAGATTTTCAAATCGTCAGCACTTATTGATATCATCAGTTGTTCCAATGATGGAATTAATGTTCCAAAGAAATACTAATGGCTCAACTTTATCCATCGTACCGTTTGAGAAACTGATGAGTACCTTATGTGAGCCATCATCAAAGGCAAACCTATCCGTCGGCTCTGGAAAACCGGAGAATAATGCTGCAGCACTCACCACTACATTGTCGATTGTCAAGGCTCAATTGAGAAAATCACTACCAAATCTACTACTAAACTATATTCATTTCTACTTGAAATACACTGTCAGTACCAAAATTAGAGACGATTTCAATAGATGCATTTTTTTGATTTTCGATGTGTTGACTACCAACGAGCTTAATTTAATCAACCATTCAATTGATTCTCAGGGAAGAGTCATCTTCAGAAACATTTATGATGATTATAAGAAATTTGGAAAGTGGAAAGAAGATTAAATACTGTAAATAGGGTCTTTAGTTTATTTACGGAAAATAGAAATGAATTAGTTACTTGCTTATGACGAGACCATTTGTGTTAACTCTAGGAATTTAAAATTCGCAAATAGTAATAAAATTTCTGATAATATTCGATAAATTAAGCAGGTAAAAAAACAAGGTCCCACCCAACTAAAAGGAATCTCAAAAATAGGTACACAGACTATTTTCCACTGTTGCTTTGGAGTTACACCTACAGACAACGTTAGGTTTGAGTGCTAGTGGTTACAGTGGGAAACAAGATGACTCCAAACACAACACCATCAAACGTCGTGCGGGGAGAGGTCGTGCTAAATGCAAGTCTCGAGTAAGCTAGATTTTTTTTTGGCTATTTTAAATAAAATCAAATTATGGGTGATAGTTTATGTATGGTTGACAGGGAAATATCTGGAGATTCCTTAAAGCCAAATTAGTTACCATGGTTGAAATATCCGAGATTAAGGAAGAAGAGATTGCTTCTTATGTCAGTGAGTGGGAAAAGAGGAAGTATGTTCCCAAGCCTGGTGAACCAGCCTTACCTCCCCAGTTATCTGGTGTAACTGACAAATCTATTGATGAGGTTGTCAATGAGTTGAATAGACTTCCTTTATTTATGACTGAGCTAGACGAGACAGATGGAGATGGTGGAGAAAATACTCAAGTGGAGGCCTTGAGGGCGTTAGCTTATGAGGGTGAGCCACATGAAATTGCAACAAACTTCAAGAATCAAGGAAACGATTGTTACAAAGGAAAACAATACAAGGACGCTGTTTCATTCTACACAAAGGGTTTAGATGTGAAGTGTGACGTAAATGATATTAATGCATCACTTTTCTTGAATAGAGCAGCTTGTAACTTGGAGCTGAAGAATTACAGAAGATGTATCAACGACTGTAAAGAATGCTTAAAGCTACAACCAAGGAATGTCAAAGCCCTTTTCCGTTCCGCTAAGGCCTATTTTGCAATCGAAAAGTATGATGAGGCTGAACAAGTGTTGGACTATGCCATGAAAATTGACGACAAAAACGCTGCTGTAAATGGCTTGCTGAAGACAATCGAGGCCAAAAAATATTCTATTGCTCAGGCTAAAGAGAAAGCACAAAAGATAGCCGAAGAAAAGAAAAGAACATTGAAGGTTTTAGATATTGCGATAAAGAGTAGAGGAATGAGCCTGGTGAAAACAAGCCGTCCAGCTGAACTTTTGAAGGAAAATAAGCTACATTTGGAAGACAAAGACGATATTGAATCTCAGCTCATATTCCCCGCAATGATCTTATACCCAACCACTGACGAATTTGATTTTGTAGCAGAGATCAGTGAACTTACTACACCATTGGAACTTATGGAGTTAGTTTTAGACAGACCAGAGTCATTCTTCAAGGATCCAAAACATGAAAACTTTAGACCAAAGAAATTAGAAGCTTATATGGAGACATTATCAGGTGGTTTGATCAAAGTAGGTAAGAAAGCTGCCATAAATACAGCTTTAATGTCAAGTAGTCCGAAAGTTCCTCTATTCGACAAGGCTCTCAAGATAATGTTTGTTCCAAAAGTGGATTCTGCTGAATGGATCAAGATCTGGAACAAAGAGCAAGCTCTCGAGAAGAGACAACAATAAATGTATACATACCCCATAGAATAAGTATTAATAGCAACGACAAAAATTTTATAAAGCAGTGGTAAGTGCCTGTCAGAGCCCAGGACAAAAAAATGTAAGCTATCATTATATATTGAACTATTATACAACATTTTGATGTAGTTAAAATTCATTTCGCTGACATAAGCAAAATCTTTAGAATAGAAAAAAAAATCGCTTCTATTCTTTTATTAATTAGTAAGGGAAGATTAGATGTTCAGATTTCTTGTTCTTCCTATAATGTAGACAGCCTTATATAGAAGACAATTAATACAACCAGGCAAGATGTCTTCTGCAGAAGTAAGAAAACGAAAGTCACTTAGTACTGGACTTGCTGTTGCACAGAAAGTGTTTGTTAGATCCCGTAATGGTGGTGCTACGAAAATAGTGAGAGAGCACTATTTGAGAGACGATATTCCATGTATGTCTCAGTGCTGTGAATCCTGTAGTGACTTCTACAGACCAAACGCCCAAGGAGAGACTCCTATACCTATTCTTGTTAATAACCCACTTGTTTTGAAGCATAATGGAATTGGAAAGCATTACATCATCCCCGATACAAACGTGGTTTTGAATTCAATTGATTTACTTGAAAATAGCTCAGCATTTTACGATGTTATTGTTCCACAGACTGTCTTGGATGAAGTTAGAAACAGAAGTTATCCAATTTATACCAGAGTCAGGACACTTTGCAAGAACGAAGAGAAAAGATTTATTGTATTCCACAACGAATTTAAGGCTTCAACATACGTCAGAAGAGAAAAAGGTGAAATCATTAATGATTACAATGATAGACTAATCAGACAAACTGCATTGTTTTATACAAACCATTTGAAGGCACACAATATATCCATAGTTCTTCTCACTAATGATAAAGATAATATTGCAAAGTCTACAAGAGAAAACTTGTATGTCATGACTTTAGAAGAGTATGTCAAGATCTTACCAAACAGCGAAGAGCTGGAAGATCTTCTTCCTAGCAACTCTAGTTTTTCAAGAAACCTCAATGAAATTAAATACCCAGAATATTACTCAACTGCTAGACTTATGGGTGGTGTCAAGAATGGAACATTATATCAAGGTAATATTGAAGTCTCTTCTTATAATTTTCTTGAAGGTTCTATCAATGCTTCATCGTTCCCTAAACCTTTGTTGGTTCTAGGAAGAGAAAACTTAAACAGAGCTTTCAATGGAGATTCTGTGATTGTTGAATTGTTACCAAAGAGCGAATGGAAAAAGCCATCCACCGATATTGTTGATGAAGAAACCATCAATAAAAACGGTATTGGGGAAGGTGATGAAGATGGGTTTGCCATTTCTGACGAAGAAAGAAAGCTCTTAAGACAAGAAGCAACCGCTGCACAAAAGAATAGCAATGAAGATAAGAAGACTGTTCCTACAGCCAGAGTTGTAGGTATTGTAAAGAGAAGTTGGAGATTATATGTTGGCCAAATTGCTCCAAATTCTGGTAACAAAAATCAAACAGGTAATGCAGCTAAGAATTGCTTTGTCAATTTGATGGACAGATCTTTACCAAAGATTAGAATTAAGACCAGAAGAGCAAATGAATTGTCCGGTAAGAGAATAGTGGTGGCTGTCGATTCGTGGCCTGCAACTTCCAAATTCCCAGAAGGTCATTTTGTGAGAGAATTAGGTGAGATTGAAGACAAGGATGCCGAACAAGAAGCTCTGTTAATTGAACACGATATTGAATACAGACCATTCTCAAAGAATGTTTTAGATTGTTTGCCAAAGGAGGGTCATGACTGGAAAGTTCCTGAAAACTTGAACAATGGCGACCCACAATTAGCAAAGAGAAGAGATTTGAGAGATAAACTAATTTGCTCCATTGATCCTCCAGGGTGTGTTGATATTGACGATGCTTTACATGCTCAGCTCTTGCCAAATGGTAACTATGAAGTTGGTGTCCATATTGCCGATGTGACCCATTTTGTTAAGGCTGGAACTGCATTAGACCAAGAAGGAGCTTCAAGAGGTACCTCCGTATATTTAGTTGATAAGAGAATTGATATGTTGCCAATGCTCTTAGGAACAGATTTATGTTCCTTAAAACCATACGTCGAGAGATACGCATTCTCAGTAATATGGGAACTTGATAGTGATGCCAACATTGTCAACGTTGACTACTTCAAGTCTATCATCAAGTCAAGAGAAGCATTTGCCTATGAGCAAGCTCAGATTAGAATTGATGATAAGTCGCAACAAGATCCTTTAACACAGGGTATGAGAATGCTTTTGATGCTTTCCAAAAAATTGAAACAAAAGAGAATGGATGCGGGTGCTTTGAATCTTGCCTCTCCAGAAGTGAAGGTTCATATGGATAGCGAGACGTCCGATCCAGGGGAAGTTGAAATTAAAAAATTGTTAGATACCAACTCTCTAGTTGAAGAATTCATGTTGCTCGCTAATATCTCCGTTGCTAGAAAGATTTTTGACGCCTATCCACAGGTCGCTATGTTACGTCGTCATGCTAACCCACCTGCCACTAACTTTGAAGTTCTTAATGATATGCTGCGTGTTAAAAAGGGTATGAACATTTCATTGGAAAGTTCGAAGGCTTTGGCTGATTCGTTAGACCGTTGCGTTGACTCAAACGATGCATATTTTAACACATTGCTTAGAATTATGGCTACTCGTTGTATGATGGCTGCTGAATATTTTGCATCTGGTAACTACGGATACGAAGACTTCAGACATTATGGTTTAGCGGTTGATATATATACTCATTTCACCTCACCAATCCGTAGATACTGTGATGTTGTTGCTCATAGACAACTAGCAGGTGCAATTGGCTATGAACCACTTGACTTAATCCACAGAGATAAAACCAAGATGGACTTGGTTGTCAAGAATATCAACAAGCGTCATAGAAACGCTCAGTTTGCTGGTAGAGCAAGTATCGAATACTATGTCGGTCAAGTCATGAAGAACAATGAGTCTAAAGAAGAAGGTTACATCATCAAGTTGTTTTCCAACGGTATTGTTGTATTGGTTCCTAAATTTGGTGTCGAGGGTTTGATTAAGTTAGAGACTTTGGGTGATGTAAACTCAGCTACTTTTGACGAGGAACTTTACAAACTAACATTCAAAAACAAAGAAGGCGTTTTGAGAGAGGTATCTGTATTTGACAAAGTGGACGTTTTTATCAAGTCACACTTTGATGAGATGACAGGTAAGAGAAAGGCTCAACTTTTTCTCCAATAAGTAGTTTTAGGTATAAATTGTAAAGATGATATGTATAATGGGGTTAACCTCTTGCCACAACAACAATTTGATATGTCGTGATATACTTTGAGAATTTTTTTTCGCTGCTATAAGTCATTAAACTCCATTTTATTTTAATTGATCATCAAGGTTCAGTGGAGGCAATTCATAAACCAAATCGAAGCGTAACAACCAGTATTGTTTAACCAGTAATAGCAATGTCACAAATTGGATTACAAGTTCGTCAGGCTGTGCCTGCCATTGATCCTGTTATTGCAGACTATACCGTTGGTTATTATAATCATATTGCAAAAAGCACTGAAGATTCAGTTCTTGCTCAGCAATTAGATATAGAACATGAAGTAAATTTCTTGAAAGAAGTTCTAGTAAGTGCAGGTGGAGATGAGAACAAGGTTGAATCTTTAGCTGCTAAAATAACTGAGACTTTAACCAAGAAGTTGAATGAAAATATGGCCAAATTAACTGTCACTGGTGACACATCTAAGAAGTTGTTGGACATTGATCTTGTGAATAATCAACAAAGAGATATCAACAGTTCATTAGCACTTTTACAATCTACACAAGATATTGAACATACTGGTAAGAGAATAGAAACAAGGGTTGACAAGAAGAAATTACAAAAGGCAGAAGCTAAGATTGCCAAGAAGGTTGCTAAGAGAGCCAACCAATTCGTCGAATATGAAGCATCTAAATTGATTAACGACGCAAAAGCTGAAGATTACGACTCATTTTTCCTTAAAATCAATCCACCTGAGTTTGGTGCAGCTGCTGGTAAATCTAAAGACATCAAGGTTGATACCTTTGATTTATATGTCGGTCAAGGTCAACGTATTTTGACCGATGCTTCTCTTACTTTAGCATTTGGCAGAAGATATGGTCTTGTCGGTCAAAATGGTATTGGTAAATCTACATTACTGAGAGCTTTGTCTAGAAGAGAACTGAATATTCCCAAGCATATTACAATTTTATATGTTGAACAAGAGTTGAGAGGTGATGATACCACCGCATTACAGTCGGTTTTAGATGCTGATGTTTGGAGAAAGCAATTATTGAACGAGGAATCACAAATAAATTCTAGAATATCAGAGATAGACTCTTTGAAGAATGAGTTTGAACCTGAGTCTTTGGAAGTAAAAAAATTAGAGAATGAACAAAACGATTTAGTTCAGAGACTTGAAGAAGTTCACGAGAAGTTGAGTGAGATGGAGAGTGACAAGGCTGAAGGTAGAGCCGCATCCATTTTGTTTGGTTTAGGTTTCACACAAGAAACTCAACACAATCCTACCAAGTCTTTCTCCGGTGGTTGGAGAATGAGATTGTCGTTAGCCAGAGCCTTATTCTGTAAACCAGATTTGTTATTGCTAGATGAACCTACTAACATGTTGGATGTTCCATCATCTACCTACTTGGCTCATTACCTACAAACATACCCATCTACAGTTTTGGTTGTCTCCCATGATCGTGCATTCTTGAATGAAGTTGCTACAGATATCATACATCAACATTCTGAAAGATTGGATTACTACAGAGGTTCCAACTTTGACTCTTTCTATAATACTAGAGAAGAAAGACTCAAGAATCAAAAGAGAGAATATGAGAACCAAATGGCTTATAGACAACATTTGCAAGCGTTCATTGATAAATTCAGATATAATGCAGCAAAATCATCAGAAGCCCAATCAAGAATTAAGAAATTGGAAAAGTTACCAATATTGGAGCCTCCTCAAGAAGACAAGCAAATCACTTTCAAATTTCCAGATCCAGAGAAATTATCTCCTCCAATCTTACAATTATTGGGAGTCACCTTTGGTTACGATCCTACTAAATTACTTCTGAAAGATGTTGATTTAGATGTTCAAATGGATTCTCGTATTGCATTAGTTGGTGCTAATGGTTGTGGTAAGACCACGTTATTGAAATTGCTCATGGGAGAGAACACACCTATAGATGGTTCAGTCTCACGTAATTCAAGACTGCGTATTGCATACTTTGCTCAACACCATGTTGACTCGATGGACTTATCACTAAGTGCCGTTTCATGGATGAGTACTGCTTTCCCAGGTAAGAACGATGAAGAATACAGACGTCACTTAGGTTCTTTTGGTATTACTGGTTCTTTATCATTACAAAAGATGGAGTCTTTATCTGGTGGTCAAAAATCCAGAGTTGCATTTGCTGCCTTGTGTCTTAACAACCCACATGTTTTAATTCTTGATGAACCTTCCAATCACTTGGATACATCTGGTTTAGATGCATTGACTCAAGCATTAAATAACTTCAAGGGTGGTGTCTTAATGGTCAGTCATGATGTCTCTATGATTAATGATGTCTGTAATGAGATTTGGGTTAGTGAAAATGGTACTGTTAGAAAGTTCCCTGGTTCTATTGATGACTATAAGAAATACATTTTGGAAAATGCAGATGCTGCTGGTGTGGTTAAGAGACATTGAAAATTATATGTACTTATATTTTTTTATGTATTTGATCTTTTGGAGTACCAAGACAAAATAAAAAATCAATAACATCAAAACAAAAAAAAGATTCAAAACTTTATATATATACATATTTTTAATTTTAATTTTATTTCATTGCTCTTTGGTAGCTTTTATTTCTTTTTATTTGAAGCTTATCAGCTTACATGAGTGTAGTCCTACCACCAATTTCATTACTAGGTTGGCCATCAGGTAAATTTCCGTCTCTTCCATTCAAGAATTGATCATAAATCTTCTGCAGCTTCTTGAGTTCAGATTGAGAAATACTTGACTTAGTTTCACTCAAAGAGTGAAGGAAGTCCTTTTTGGTAATAACTACTTGTTCTTCCAACTTTGAGTTTGACGGCTTATCACCTTTGGAATTGGCTGATAAAGAAGCTGAAGAGTAGGCTGACAATATTTGAGAAAGCTTGGCAGACATATTCACCCTTTCGTTATAAATATTACTCTTTGTTTGCTTCACAGCTGAAACAGCTTCAGTTACTTGGAAGAAATCAATGTTATTGGGCATGTTCTCTTCTGTGTCTTCATTTTTATCTGAAGTTTCAAGCTGTAAGCTTTCCAGTTTATCATGAACCGCTTTCAAGTACGCATTATACGCCAATCCTTGTAAATCTGCACCAGAGAAGCCTTTGCATGACTTAGCAACTTCTTTCAAGGAAACTTCAGTAGCTAAGTTCATGGTTCTAGTGACACATTTCAAGATGTCCAAGCGATCTTCATAATTTGGAACGTCACAGATTACACTCTTGTCCAATCTACCTGGTCTTAGCAATGCTGAATCAATAAGATCAGGTCTGGATGTAGCTGCTAGAACATAAACTCCATCTAGACCTTCAGCACCGTCCATTTGAGTAAGCATTTGGTTGACGACTCTATCAGTGACACCGGTAGAGTCATGTCCTCTTTTAGGAGCAATAGAATCAAATTCATCAAAGAACAAGATACATGGTTTAGCAGCTTGTGCTCTTTCAAATAATTCACGAACGGATTGTTCGGAAGCACCAATATACTTGTTTAATATTTCAGGACCTTTAATAGAAATAAAATTAAGACCACACTGTGCAGCTAAAGCAGAAGCTAATAAGGTCTTACCACATCCAGGATATCCATAAAGTAAGATACCAGATCTTAGACGTAATGGACAATTAGCAAAGATAGGAGCATACTTTGTTGGCCATTCTAAAGTTTCTAATAGGATAGATTTTGCTTCTTTCAATCCACCAATGTCATCCCACGAGACTGAAGATTTTTGCAATTTGGCCCCACGAAGAGAAGAAGGAGTGTAGTTATCTAAAGCTTTTTCCACATTTTCCCATTGTAGGTTTAAGTTGAGGTCCAAGTCGTTGTCATCAGCATCTTCATCCTCGTCTTCATTTTCAAGGGTTTGTGAGATTAAATCATGATACGATCTATCTACCAATATTTTCAAATCTGATGGCAAATAACCTTCTGTTTCCACACCAATGTCATTGAGAAGTTCTGAGTGTTCATTAATACCAACATTCAACTTAGATAGATAGTGCTTGAACAACTTTTTACGAAGTTCCTTGTCGGGTGGACGTAACTGGAAATCGTCTTCAATAAGATGTGTTTGGAATACAGTAGCATTAATACCTTCTTTTGATTTAGCTGTAACCAACAAGGAGACTTTTCTTTGGTTCATTAATTTTGATAGTTGAGAAACCAATAGTTCAGATATTTGACGAGACGAACTGGAATCGGCATTTTCCATCTCTGCAGGTATAAGAGTATCCAAATTTTCCAATATCAATAATGAGGGTGAATGCCAGCTGATTTCGTTGAAAATTTCTATAAATTGATTTTTCAAGTTAGATATATTGCTTAAAGACAAGTTTTCACAAGCAATGTATTTGACAAAAAATCCATGCATATCAAAAACCATCTTAGAGATTTCTCTAGACAACAGAGTTTTCCCACTTCCACTAGCACCATAGAGCAGTACACCACTTTCAGAGTTTCTGTGTAACGTCTTTACAATATCTTTTAAGATTTTCTTCTGACCTATAACTTCTTCCTTCTCACCCTCATTATTATCTTCATCATCATCCATTTGGCCATTTTCTTCAATAGTATGTACTTTGTTTTGAGGTATAAATGACTCAGCTCTTAAGACATCTTCACCAATTTCAATCTTGGGCAAATCACTCAAATTCTCAAATATACACCAATTGTTCATGGCCAATTTACTTTCCTTTTTGAATTGAATAAAACCACCCAGGGGCAACAGTCCCTCCATCTTCGGAAGTTTGATACCGTTGGTCAATGGAGAATACCACAGTCTCAAATGTTCGTCATCAAACATAGTTTGAAATTCTTTGTTTACCCTATCCTGTTTTTGCTTTTGTTCTTTTTTACTGTCAAGAGAACTATTTTTGATTGATATTTCAGATGCAGGTAGTGTATGTGTAACGTATTTGTGAATCACAATCGTATTTGAATGAAGCTTCTCTAGCTGAGCAGGTGCAATCTCTATACACAAGAAATCACCGACTCTTGTTTCAAGTCCCAATGCAATTGCAAGGAACTCAGAAATACACGCCTGACCTGGACCAACAAGGGAACTATGAGTGAAAGTCGCCGTTACTTTCTTAGCTTCGATCATTTCATTGGAATTGTGAATAGAGCCACGAAGAGTCGTAGAAGAATTTAGCGGTGAAGTGTATGGCGAATGCCGGGCTTCGGAACTAGGATGATCACTGGTCTTATTGACAGCTCTCGCTGGCGTTCCAGGACCTGCAATCAAAGTAATCTGTACAAATTTGGAGTTTTTCAGTTGCGGATAAACAGATGGTTGATTGAAATTGACAAATATTTCATATGGATTATTAAGCTTACTGAGAGTCGGAAATTTAGTATGGGGAAGCGATATACTTCTTAGAATCACAGCTGGAAGCAAACTAGAAGAAGATGATCTCCTGCTACTAACAGATCTCCTTTGACGAGTGCCACCATTTGAGTTCGTAGTAGATGAAGTTGATGTTCTTCTGTACACTTTTGGAGCAATATGCAGTTCTGAGTCTGTGATTAACATACCATGAGATAGTTCACCAGATTCTGATTTTATTGATTTAACAATATATTTCACCACAGTATTACCATTCGGAAATGCAAGAACCAATTGGTTCTTGGACACACATCTCACTTGGTTGAGAAGTCTATCCTCAATGAATTGTGCATGTAACTCTGTTATCTCCCAATCACTGCTCGTCTCCGGCTCCAGTTCGACAGAAATAATCTTGGGAAGATCAAGCAGAACTTTAACGTTAATCTTCTTGGCCTCTCGTAGACCTAAGGACTGGGCAAACTTTGGGTCAATTTCAATTGTATTCGCCTGACTTGAGAAATGTCCCGACCAGCCGGAGTAAAATATCTTTTGTGGAGAAGAAGATGATCTGTTAGATCTTGAAGAATCTGACCAAGACAGTTCAATGCATATTGACTGAAGCAAGATATTTGTCTGCAGAAGTGGATTCACCAATGCACTGGGCAGGTTAAGCAGACAGCTATTAATCTGCCTAAAGGAAACTTCGGCCTCTACATTCATTAATCTTCAGGTTATCTTGGATGTACAACTTGTGAAAAATTCAGGCTAAATCAATCGAAAGTAATCAATCCAGAGTGATTTTTACGTTTAATCTTGTGGATTGTAAGTTAGTTGGGCTGAAATTTTGAATTGTAGCAGTTAATAATTTCTGCTCTTGATTTCAGTTCCACACGAAATGTATATGACCGCCAGAGTACTTGAGTAGGGAGCCAGCCAGGAAAGAAATTGCAAGGTGCACCACCCTAACTAACCTTCTAGACTCCTTCCCCGTGCTTCACCTTCTGAAAGCAGATCGATTAGCCGGGAAAGAGATAATGCAGGTGCACGGGTGCTGGGGATTAGATCTGGGAGAGCTCACACAGGGCTACTTCATCTTGTGGGTTAGATGGGGGACAGGAATAGCTGGAGGAATTGCATTGGACTGGCACTTCTATTCCCAATTTTGAACTAATCACATAATGGCTATACAGTATATTCTAGCGCTGAACAGACAGGGGAAAGTTAGGATATCCAAGTGGTTCTCCAATGCCTCCCAGAGCACCAACATTGCGCGTCAACAGACGATCAAGAAAGTACATAGATTGATCTCATCAAGGGACATTCTTGGGAAGGGAGCCAGCAATGGTCCAGTGGGTAATAGAAACGGGAGCAATGGTGCATCTAATGGAATTAGAGGTGGCGGATATGCGACTTCGGGAAGCAGTAACTTTGTGCTGTTTGATAATAATACTAAAAAGTTGGTATATAGACGGTATAATGGGTTATTTTTTATATTTTGCATAGAATTAAACGACAATGAGTTGTATTACCTTGAATTGATTCAATTTTTGGTGGAGATATTAGATGAGCATTTTGATAGTGTTTGTGAGCTTGATTTGGTGTTTAATTTTTACCAAACGTATCTTATACTGGATGAAATATTTTTGAACGGTGAATTATACGAATCAAGTAAGGAAACCATTATAAATAGATTGAACGCATTGTCTAAGCTGGATTGAATTTGACAATTTTGTAATACGTTATATACCACGATTGAATTGATATTATATTAAGTTACTTTACTTTTTTTTGTATTGGACTTTCTGTACAATGTTTTTTAGTTAAAAAATATAATAGATGTAAAACTTATTTTTAAAATTCCAACTAGTTAAAATGGACTAAATAATAGTATGAGTAGTAAAAGCTAACAACACACAAAAGGTTTGTGTTGATGGTAGCTAAGGATATGATATAATATAATATAGAATGAATTTTTATATATATAAATAATCTTTTATTTTCTTTACAACACTACTATTATTAATCTATTAACAATAGTAATAGTAATAAAAAAAATTTAGGAATAGTGATTAATATTAGAGTTTAAGTAGTTAAAAATGTTAGTTTAAATGGTAGGAACTGAAAAGCTTTCTTATAAACTGAACTATATTTAGTTACCCTTTGGAGCTTCCTTGTAAGAAATACAAGCTTCTTCACCCATAGAGGAGATAATGGTAACTAATAAGTCCTTACCTTCATCAAAGTCAGATTGTAACTTGTCACCAATTTCACCTTCTGGAGCCTTGACATCATCCTTGGTGTCACCATCAGTGGTCATTAAGTTTAAGTAACCGTCATCAATGTCTAATAATTGGAATTCGGTTCTGGTAACGAATGGGACTTCCATGTTGTGGGTGGATGGAGATAAATCTTCTAATTTCTTTTGGGTGAAGATATCGATAGCAACTAAATGGACCTTAGCGTGACCGTGCTTACCAGTCTTGGAGGTGGACATGTCAACAATCTTACATGGTCTACCCTTGATGACAACGAAACCGTTCTTTCTTAAAGCAGAACATTGCATTGGGTAGGTGGCGGAGGAACCAGCATCAACTGTTTCGAAAGTGTGCTACATTAAAATTAAAATAAAGAAAACAATAGTTAGTACTCGTTTCATTCATTACTATGATGTTCATTTGTGCTCCCATCTGTCACTAGTTCATATATTCGAAAAAAAGTAACAAAAACAAAGACATTAATTTTGGGCAAATAGATTTCTGAGAATTAGTCATTGGTAGGAGTTATGACAATTTAAAAATTAAAGTAATCCTACTGTATGATATACTCAATCAAACGATTGAAAACACAAATATGGATTTGGATTTGAGCAAGGTCTCGATGTAAGAGAACAAAAATCCAATCGTATTATCGAATAAATTCATGCTTAAACGATACTAAATCTTTTTTTTTTTCATCTCACAACAGATCAAAATCTTGGATTGCGGAAGGATTCAGATGAAAGAACTGACCCATATCTACAAGAAGTAGACTGTGCAATGCTTTGTATGCCTGTATATATCTCAATATTCTCTGAAGTGAAGCTGCGTTGTTCATTTAAACGTCATCTTACTCGTCACAGGGCTGAAATGGCCAACTATTACTTTTCATTCTTTTTATATGAGGACAGTGGGTGAACGCCTAGCTTAAGTAGACGTCAGTTCAGGAGGAAAAGGTACTTACTTCTTCTTCAGCGGACATTGTGTATATATATTAGTTAACTAGGGATAGTAGATGTCTAGATTGTCAAGATGTGAAAGAGGAAAAGGTAATAAACACTGTGTGCCACTAAATATATGATATCCATCCAGTTGTCGAAGTCCTCCCCATCGAGCGAAGCAGAGAAATTTTTCTTGCTGAAACTTTTTTTGTTTGCGCAGTGCACGCCCCAATGAAACCCGCGTATTTAGTGAGCCAATTTGTGGCAGGGTTATGCCTGGAACAATACATGGAAATACCGTTGTGGTCTTCTATTATTTGAATATGAAATATACAATATTTGTATATATATATATATATTTAATCCTATTTTATTCCTCATTCAGAAGCCTCGTCATTTGCGCTAAATATGGCTCGTCTCATCATCTTGAGATCATTAGTGACCTCACTAGGTCTAAGGCCTCTGGGAGCAGTGTAATACTTACGATTTCTACCAATTATAACACCACCACCACTATTAATTTTATCATTCACAACGATAACATCGGGCCTATGCAACACTTTTAATGCACTCATATCAGCAACTGTGCCGTCAATACGGTTACCTGAATCGTTACCATTGATGCCGCTTGTATTACCACCAGAACTATAGCCTGCATCTGTATCATGACCTGCCGTGTCTTGGCTGTTGTCACGGTAACTGTTGAAGAGACCAGGGCCTCCATTTTCTTGACCTGTTGAACTCTGTACTTTCTTGGAGCGTCTCTTGGTTCCATCCACATCGATATTGAAATTATCATCGATTTGAATTTCTCTCAACATTTTAGAGACTACTTTCTTCTTCTTCTTCTGTGAAATTTCAGCTAAAGATTGGGTTGGTTCAGCAGTGGAGGCCAATACGTGGCTGTTATTATCATCGCTGGTTTCGCTGGACTCACTAGTTATAGCATACAGCATAGGAGGAGGAAACTTAGAAGCTTTCTTGTTGACTTTAGAGGAGTTGTGGTTCATGATTTCCTTGGCCACAAAATCATCGAGATCTTTAATACCAAATACTTCTTCAAATTCTTTCATTTCCTTTCTGAAACTTTTATAAATTTCACCATTGTCGTTTGAACTTTTCATATCAATCCGAGTATCCATAAGCTTTGAAAACTCTTTTGGCGTAATAAGAAGAGAATATTCGTTTAATGGATTTTTCTTCTCTTGACCAGAAATGGCAGAGTCTTTCAAATCAATAATAGGTTTCCACAAACCGTCATTTCTTTTTTTCGAATTGATCTCTATTGATTTCTGATACTTGAAAAAATCATTTTGGTCAATCAAAAACTTTTTCAAGTTCATTAATTTGTAGATAATTTTGAAACTCAGCGTTCCGTAGTTTTTGATACTTTCCTCAATATATTCTTTGATTGCATTGTTTGTCTTGTAAGTAGAAATAGAGGAACTCAAAACCAGCTGATACAGAGCCTGTTCTTTCATGTCAGTAATTGACTGAGTTAATCTCTTGATTTCCTTATCACTGGTAGAATAATCCTCTTCATCTTCCGCGTTTTCTTCTTCATCATCATCATCATCATCACTTTCATGGGAACAACTGTTTTTCTGTTCAAGATCTTCCGCCATCTTATCCAATTTATCCAATTCAGATAGTTGATCAAGATACTTATCTCTCAATGATGTGTATATATAGTAACTGTTTTTGTTCTTAAATTTATCTAAGTATGTCAAATTTCTCTTTACGGTCTGGTTCATTATATTTGGATTCATTTCTTCCAAACCATCACGAGCAGTAACTGGATAGTTTAATTTAGGTTCAAATTCTACTTCCGCATTGATAACAAGTCTTCTCTTATCGTACTGCTTTCTTTCATAGTTCTCAAAAGATTCTTTGGATAATTGACAAAGAGTAGCAGCTGTGTTTTCAGTAGAATTTAAAGCTGTATCAAAGTTAGATCTTTTAACAGTTGAAAACCGTGATCTTCTTGCGGTACTGGATAGCATATCTCTCAAAGATCTTTCGTTTGGCGTTTTAAATGGTGTACGAACGGGAAATATTTGAACAGAAATAGGCGAATCAATTGATGAAGAAATAGATGGAGAAGTGGAACTTAATGGAGATCTCACTGAAATATTGCTACTATCATTGTTATGAAGAATTAATTCATTAGCCATTTGGGAAATCGGAGCTGGAGTTTCATGCTTGGCTCTCTTATCCTTTTCAACTTTATTAGAATTATTATTTGGTTTTTGTTCATTTGAAGAAGATGCAGTCGACACAGCATCAGAAGACATTGGAGTAGATGGTAAAAACACAGGAACAAGGCTTCCCGCTACTGATACGAATATAGGAGCTGCATTTTTTGAAGGGTGAGATCTCTGAATGGTCTCATCGTCTGATTTGGATCTTTTTAAAGAACTGGATTCAGAACTGGGTACTTTCCTCTTTTTGGACCTATCGCTTTGGATATGTTCTGGATTGTTGTTCTTGGTTCTTTTGTTATTTGATTTTTTTGCCGACCTTAAACCTTTTTGACTACCAGAATTAGATTCAGAAGAAACAAGCCCTTTCATTTCTGTAGATGGTTGTGGTTTTGAAGTTTCATCCTGCGTAAGTTTCATGTTTTGTGGTGTGAGAAAAAGTGTTACAACAGCTGAATTAGAAGGAGTTTGAGGTTGAGATTTATCAATGCGTATCTGCGTTTCCTCTAGTTGTCGTATCTCCGTGACATGTTCAGGATTTACAACTTGCTCATTCAACAGATTATTGGACTTCTTTTCCACAAATAATTTTTTTCTATTTACATCTTCGTGTGTATCATTGCGTTCCTTGTTTAACCGCTGCGGGCCCTTTCGAATTGGCGAAAATGTCCGACTTCTTTTAAAAAATCCATTGTGTCCATTATATTCCTGAATTACGTTGAGCTCTTGATGCCTTATATCATTGATTTCCTTATTTGGGACCTCCATGGACTCAGAGGGAACAAGGGAGTTTTGTGAAAATTTTGTATTTGGGGAGTTGAAATCTGCAACATGATAGTTTATCAGTTTGAGATGGGGCTGTGGGGTAGGGGAACTCCCTTCGTTTTCTAATGTCTGTACGTAGTCTACTGTGTTTCTAACGGTAGTTCTAGGGATGTCAAACATGAGCGCTGGTGGCTGTCCTAGATCCTGAATCGTAGTATCGTTGTTGGTGGTGGGGTTTGTTATAAATCTGGATGAGGAAGGGCTTGAGTTTATACGCGTGCTATTCATTAAAAAGCTCTTCTCCTCCATTATGGCGTCTTGGAGAGTGGTGAAAAAAGCAATTAGTGATCCCGATTCCTGATATATAGAAAGCAGTATCCAAACAAGGGGGAAGACAGGTATGCAGCACACCAAATCTGGGGCAAACCGTGGAGTCTAGCTGTTAGCAACGGTTGTGATTATCCAAGTCGATCCCAGATTTCAAATTAGAAGCGCTCAGTCGCTTTGAGGAAGTTTGGGAAATTACTCTGGCCTGAACGCTAGCAGCAGTATACAACGAGCGGCGTGTGGCAGGACACACCGGGGCCACAGCGCAGGAGGACGTACTGGCATCCTATTGGCGGAGAGGAGTTACAGGCCAGCAGAGACAACGAAGGGCAACAGAGGAAGGGAGGAAGAGGGAGCAGCAAGCAGCAGAAGGAAAGCAGGGGAGGAAGCTGGTAGGGTGGAACGGGGCAGGGGGAGCAGTTGGCGTCATCTCGCTTTACAATTTTGCGTCGTGCCTAAGTTCGTTGTCTTTTCCCGAACTGGTGGTGGTGTTGTGACAACCACAGAGGTGTTGTGGTGGGCTGCAGACTGCCCCATGCTGTTCTGAACACAGCATTAGCTTGCCTTTTATTTCTTGCTGTAATGAAGTAGAGTTGTCATTGCTTACTGTCCACTTTGTTTAAATCTTTGCAAGTGTAATTCTTGTGGAAAAATCTTTCAAAGAAGATTTCGCCTTCCCAGATCTCGGTGTTAGTGCTGCATATATAATGTAATTAAAGACTACCCATACATAAATCTGAACATTTAACTTTTTCAGGTTCTTCCAAATTTTGCATAGACTCACTTAAAAGCTTTTCAGAGTTTGCGAAATATTTTAACGTTTACAGTCTCACTCGGAAGACACTTGGTTGGTGGGTGACCTTGAATGGGGAATGTAGATATCTTACAACTACTTTGAAATTTCTTTGTTCATGTAAACTAGAAACATATCATAAAAGAGCATTAATATACACCGTTCCCTATTCATTGAAAATATATAACACAAGGCCTAATTTGTAATTACAACAAGAATTTTAAATTTCTGCACACTACCAAAATCCCCGATTTTCCGGTTTTTGACCAATGGTTAGTCTTTCAGTCTTGCCAATTGTACTGATTTTGCTTTAAAGATAATTAGTTCCTGTTAAAAGAATTTTCTGTATTTGGACAAAATTTTAGGTTAACCTGTTTCATAATAATTGTAAGGCCTATTGTTTTTGACTGTTTGGTGCTTTGGTTTCCAATGCGGAAGGCTCAAGGAATGGAGCTACGGAGATCTTATGGGGGTTATAGGACTTTGGTTGGTTTGCTAATTGTTTCATGCTGTTTGACGCTCGAATTTTATATAGATCTTAGAGATATTAAAGGAACATTCTTGTAGGCTTAATACTGTGTTTACACTGCAACAAAAAAAGTAGGTGACACGCTAACTTGGCTACGAGTTGCTCTTCCTCGTTATCTTTACCTCGTTTTAGACTTCCGAAAGGTTCTAATTCAGAAAATTACTGTATATATTTTCTTTTGATCATTACCCGCATATATGACTTATTTAGAATCAAATAAAAAAGGGTGTATTGTTCAAAAAGTAAAAAAGTATACAATAATGGCAATGAACTAATCAAGTTTACATTGCAAAAAAAAATTTAGAACTTGATCACTAACAGAATTTGGAAGCTAAAATTAATTTACTTCACTAAATTTGTAAAGAAAAAAAATCATTTAGTTGCAAACCACGCCATTGATTATGCAGAAAGTGCAATGTTATCATATAAATGCATGTATTCAAGAGTTGTATCGTAATTGACATTTCTGAGCAGCAGCACCAGCAGCTGCTGCCTCTTGTACGCAGCTGGCGTGTCTGACCAATAACGTACCACATAAAAAAGCCGCACAAGGTTTTTTGTTCTCAACAGTGAGAAACAATAGACTTCAACAGAATTACAAAATTCAGAAGGATAGAAAAAAGCATGTAATTAAAGCAAGCAAGTAATACACAGGCATGAGGAAGTAGACATACAGATAAATGAGAGGGGAAAAAGAACGAATGGAAAGATGTAAAAGCAAGGAGAAATAAAAGAAGTACCAAAAGTAGCTTTTTGGGATTGACTAAACTGAATCCATTCGATTAATCAGTTTGTATAAAGTAGGTAAGTAAATAAGGAAGTAAAAGGGAAAATAAAAAAAAGCATTTAAGATGAAGCGATACGTCTATGGGCTATAACCGTAACCCATGTTTGGAGTGTTAAGCGAGTTAATTTGGGGGAGATGAAGAGACAGGAGGGTTAGAATTGTATTCCTTGATATATCTTCTCCATTCTTTGAAGCTTCTTTTGGAAGCCCAATCTGAGCTCTTAGTCATACCTGAATCGGTACAGTCTAAGTATTCTAGTTCTTTAAACTTAACAGATTTAGAGTTGTTCAAAAAATCAAAGATATCTTGTCTTGAGATCCAAACTATTGACCTCAAGGAGATACTTTTCAAGAATTTCAAATTATTCAATTCTTTTAAAATGTCAGAGTAATTCAGCTTAATGAAAGATGACCCAACATTTTTGTCATCAATTTCACGTGTAGTATCTGACCAATAGATAGGTTTAACAACTTTATATTTCTCATAATAAAACTGTGCCTCCAATTTCTCCTCTTCTGTTGTATCATCGATTAACATAGATCCTGAAAAAGAGATTCCCTCGGGATAGTGAGTCTTCTTAAGCTTGATTTTACCTGTTGAATTCTCATAGTCAAAAGTCTCAAAATCCGTGATTGTGTAATCTATTGAAATGGATAAATTACTGAAGTCTAAGTATTCTAAATTGGTACATTCTTTGAGTAAATGTAAGACGTATCCAATGGGGATATCTCTTGAAAATGAATATTTGAACAAAAATCTATTTTGGCGAGGATGAGGGGTGGAAAAGGCTAAGTAGTTATAAGGATCTGGATACGGATCTGAAGAAACGGCTGGTCCTAATAAAGACGAACGTGTAAAGGGAGAAACCTTTGAATTGGAACTGTTTGAAGTTTTCGGATATTTTGAAGTTGAAGAGCGCTGTTGATCTAAAGAAGTGCGACGAGTAGATGCAGCAGGTGATGGTTTTGAATATGGTGATGATGATTTCAAAACTAAACTTGGATTTGATTTTAACTGTGGAGAAGAGTATGAAGGCAATGAAGGTAATGAGTTTCTTCTTTCTCTTTTCTTATATTCATTTTTGAGTTCAGTCGATGACGTGACTTTATATAAAGTGGTATCGACATTTCCATATAATGAATGATTTCTATATCTCCAATCTCTCCAGCTTCCCAAAGTTTCTTCATAGTTCCATTCAAAGTCATCATGGTTATTATCTCCATTAACATAAAATGGGTTTGCTAAATATTCCTGATATTTGGCATTGTCAACACCTGGAGCTAAATTAGACAAATCCAGTTTCTTGACCAAAAGTGCTAAGCTAGGAGTAATGTTAAGAGTATGGATGAATTGACCTAATCTGTAAGTTGAAGTGAATTTAGGCGAAGAATATAAAATTATCTTAGCCAGCAAACTTATTCTCTTGGAAACATAGAGTAAAAAGATTAAGGGTTTTTTATCCTTTGATAAATTTTCAAAAATCAATAGAATGATTTCATCAGGTAGCGATAAGAAATTGAGTGGGACTTTCTTGGAACTGGCAGAAGAAGAGTTTGTTGTCAAGGAAAAGAATGACTTTGAAGATTTGAAAGATCTAATAGATAAAGTATCTGAAGCGGCATCGAAGATTTTCTTTGTGGTAGTATTAATCGGTGTTAACAAAGATTTATATTCCATTTTTTGCTTTGTAGTAGTGATAGTAACAGAATTGTTAGAAGTGTTTCTATTGCCAGAATTGGTATTAGTATATGACCTGGGTTTGTAGTCATATTTAGTCTGTGGGGATAGCAAGGATCTGTAAGGAGGAACAGGGAGATCGATTTCTTTGGAGTTGGATGTGGATAGCATGGTTGGACCTCTCTTATCGGCGTTTGAGTGATGGCTGCTGTGCATAGTATACGAGTTGGCGGATTGGGCGGTAGTAGCTAGACTTGAGTTTGTAGTTAATGAAGCAAAAGATGTAGAAAATTTTTGTTGTCTGTTTGAGCAAGAAGATGCAGTTGCATTGAGGAAAGTTTGGGATTGAGAAGGATATATAGGGAAGGTCTGGGGAGAGTCTGGGGAGATGACGATATTTCTACTACTTTGGTCCAGAGAGTGTAGATGGGGTCTAGCTGGGTATAGCATAGAAAAAAATGATGACGATATCACAGTGGCTCTGTATGTTCAGTATTTCAGTGAAGTGAATCAGGGAACGGAAGAGGATAAAGTATGGCTATGAATATGGTTATGGGGGATGGCTATGGCTAAAGTTCCTGAGTAAGGAGGCGCTGATCTAAAGTGCGGTATGATCTCCTATCTATCGAGAAAGAGTCTACAGGCTTGCTATTATGCAAAGGAACAAGCAACTGGTAGGGAAATGCGGTAAATGGATGAACGTAGAATGAAAAACAAAAGAGTAAACACGGAGACAGCAAGGAGTAAACACAGGAGATCTTCATCAGGGATCCCCGTTAGAGGGTTCACACACACTAAACATGCTACTATGATGTTACACCCTTATCGCCTTCACTCCCCAGAGGGAATCGCAAGACAGAGCCTCTTTCCCCATTGGGTAAACACGGAACTGGTCACGCGCTTTTAGCTCTTTTTTCAATTTAGTGCTACGTGTTTAGCAATTGGGGTTTAGTAATACGCATTTAGTCTTTGGAGAGATGGCTTTAGTCCATTAATTAGTACATAAATAAATACATATAAATAGAGAAGAAAGTAAATAAGTGACTAAGTAAGTATTGTATATGAACCAGCTAAAACACTTACTTTAAGTAGCTATACAAGGGAGACCTATCCCATGAAATACTTTACGTCGGTTTCGTCGACTTTTGACGTATACACCCATTTTATCTTCTGGGCATTACTGGCATGTTTTGCTCGTGATGGTCTGACCCTCCTTACAAATTATTCAAACTCATACATCAACCCAAACGGTGGACTTGGCGGTTCCTGCTTATGGTCTAACTTTACAGCATGTCTAATATTCTCGTTTTGGTCCAACTCAGTCAACCCGTGGGGGTACCTGATTGAAGACTATTACAAGTTGGCTCATGTGGATAAGAACAACTTGGAAGTTGAACTGACAAAAAAACATTTTAGTTTGTTTATTGGATTATCAACAGCCTTTTGTGGTGGCTTCTCTACCTTTTCATCATTGATAGTTGAAGTGTTTATAAAAACAGCAGATTTTATTAATATTGACGGAAGACACCTACCCAATCATGGTTATGGAGTAATGGAGTTTTTTTCAGTACTATTTGTACAACTCGGTGTTTCTTTTCTAGGTATTAAGCTAGGTAAGGATATGAATACCCTGGTTCACCACAGAATCGAACATTTCAAAAGATATTTTACATTCAAGAGATTACACATAGTTACTCAAAGTCTTTCAATAATTGGCGTTAGCTTCTTCATTGTAGTGATTGTACTATCATTTGTCTTACATGAATCAAATAACTTCAAATACTATGCCATGTCATTAGCATTTTCTCCATTTGGTGGATGGTTACGTTATTATTTATCCAGATTCAACCTCAATAAAGTAATCCCACTTGGCACACTGATGGCGAATCTTTCAGGATGTACAGTCATATCAATAACGATGCTTCTCATTCACGGAAACGATAAATCAGGCTCAAGTAAATTGATCACTAATGAAGCACAAATACTTGTGCTCAGAGCTATTCAAAGTGGATTTTGTGGATCATTGACCACTACTTCTACATTTGTCATGGAACTATACACTATGGACTCAGTCAAGAAACACAAACAGGTTTACTCTTATCTTTTGCTAACTATTATACCTTCATTTTTAATCGTACTACTTATAATTGGCTCATACGGATGGGCAATTGGGTTGTCTGCCTGATTTTAAAATCAGTAGTTTTTTGTATTATCATCCTTTTGCTTCAGTGTTTACTCTCAATATTTGTTGCATTCTTATCGTCTATATAATTCT
Organism: Ogataea sp. yHMJ1; assembly: GCA_030571015.1. Taxonomy (NCBI): domain Eukaryota; kingdom Fungi; phylum Ascomycota; class Pichiomycetes; order Pichiales; family Pichiaceae; genus Ogataea; species Ogataea sp. yHMJ1. Next base: position 58,066 of record JAJLXB010000012.1, read on the forward strand.
CTCTTGTATATTACAATTAATTATTCGATACAAAATAAAATAAACTTGATTAATGTGAAGTTATACAATATAAATGACCCACTAAGCCGTCACTGAAGCACCCACAGTATCAGGCGTGCCACTTGGACCTTCATTTGTGTTGGTACTGGAAGATACATCAAGCTTACTTTCCTTCTCTTTATCGCTGCCCTTTTCAGTTGTTTGATCCTTAATCTTCTCCTCAACGCTTTCTTCGACTTTGACTTCAACCTGACTCAACGCCGTCTCAGGATTTGCACACTTCCATGATCCAAGTGGTATATTAAATCCACTAAAACTCCTCAGCGTCCTTGTAGCCCTGGTCCACTTCTTTGCTGGTTTACCTGATTTATCTAGTTCTACTGAAGTAGTCGCATTCATGACTAGCCCTGAACGAGTAGGCCCGGTAGCTATTCCCGCTGATCTTACACCTGCTGAATTTGCATTGATGGGGGTATCCGGACGACTTATACTACTTACAGCAGCACTCACAGTACTGTTTGTAGTTGGCTTAACACTGTCACTTAGAGTATCTGCTGTATTGGATACATCAGCAGAATTACCTTCGTCTTGCTCGGTTTTGATCTTGATGTCAACGGGTCTCATAGGCTTAGGCTGCGCAAGCGGACTGGACTCAACTGGTGCATGACTCGCCTTCTGCACTTCAGCAGCAACGGCAGATATATGTGTTTGTTGTGCAGCTGCTTGTTGAGCAGCAAGTTTTATACTGGCCTTGGTCTTCTTGGGTTGGATTTCGGTAGGCAGGTCTGGAAATTGCGAGAGAACACTGCTTGAAATTTTCAGTTTCACTATCTTAGAAGGTGCTGGTGCCATTTTTAAATATGAGTATAAGCTTTCTGGTATGTGACTTTAAAATATAGACTTGATTTGATATATATACGTGGATCATAATATCAACTGTGAAGTTGGATTATAAAAAGGCTGTCCAGGTTAGGATGTAAATATGCGACGCGCATGATTTGAAAATCGTCGTTGCGCTTCAGTATACAGTTCTCACAAGTAGTATAACTTGAAAAATCATAATTCTCTGAAATAAATATATAAATGTAATTATGAACTACTGAATACATATCAACTGTATAAAACATTAAAAACCGAAAAGATAAAACAAAAAAAATATGAACTGAATTCATGTGAATTCGGCGGGGTATAAATGACATGAACCATAAAAGAGTGAAGAAAATACATGAAAGTATGAAAACATAAACATGAGGCAATATGACAGGGTAATGTATAATGAAAGTAAAATGTACTATCAAAATCTTCAAATACCAAAGTCACCTTTCATCAAAGCATTTCTCGCCTTGGCCTTATTTGCCTGCTGGTGTCCATGTAATTTACTGTTCTTGGCTCCAGCAGGCATTTGATTTAAGGCCAAATCAGAATAGCTCTTGGTACCAGGTGCTTGTTGTCCTGGAGGTGGATAACCATATGGTTGCGGAGGATACCCGTAAGGAGCTGGTGGGTATCCATAATATGGCTGCATACCTGGAGCGCCTCCTTGTGGTGGTGGCGGGTATTGTGGGTATTGTGAATATGGCGGATATGGTGGATATCCTTGAGCTTGAGGGTACGGTGGATATGGTGGATAGCCTCCTGGAGATGGTCCACCATTGACATTGGCTGGTCTTCCTCTAGATGGTGATTGGGATGAAGGTCTTTGTTGCATTTTTAAGTTTGGAGACCATGCAGCCATAGGTGGCTGAACGTCCATGCTTCTTCCTCTCTGTTGAAGTGGTGGCTGTTGGCGAGCAACTGGCGATTCTTGGGTTGGTGTCCTCTGGTTTTGGTAGTTTGGAGAAGGACTTGGACTTCTACCAGACATACCTGGAACAGGACCAGGGCTTCTGAAGCGTTGTTGTTGCTGCTGAGGAGATTGTCTGCCAGGGTATGATTGTGGCAATGATTGTGGTGACTGCTCTCGATATGGTGGTCGCTGCTGTTGCTGCTGCTGATATGGACTTGGAGATGACTGCTGTGGAGAATAAAAGTTTTCCTTAGGAGAAGGAGATACCATTGAAGGAATGGAGTTAGGGTTGAGATGATTCATTCTTGGGGATTTCAAATTTCTGCTATTAGTACTGAAATTGGAGCCGGAGCTTGAGCCATGAGACTTCTGAGAATAATGGCTTCCACCGCTCAAGTCACCACCACTATTTGGTGGAGCTTTCCTTCTTTGCGGAGTAACATCTGATTTCAGATCAGCCCTTGGATTTGTTACACGTGGTGGGGTTTGAGAAGCGACCTTACTATCACCCAAGTAATCCAATAGCTCTTCCTCCAGATTATCGAAAGACTCTAATATCTTTGAAGTCCTCTTGTTAGATTTCAATGGAGAGCCGGGAGCAGATACAGATTTTTCTGTCTGAGGTTCTTCGACAATTGTAGCGGGAGGTTGTGTCTTACTGGGTGGCAATTTCCTTACTGAATTTTCGATAACAGGTTCGTAGTCCTTGGGCGGAGGGAGAGGACTAACATTAGGTGGTGCCTTGTGATTGCCCTTGGAATATAAATCACTGGTTGAAGTGGGCTGTCTGCTTGACGACGATGGGAATGAGCCAGGATAAGATTGTGAATTTGAGTTAGTAGAAACACCCAAAGGAACTTTTCCATTTTCAGGGGAAGGAGATGGAGAAACAGCGGTCTGGTAACTGTATGAGCTGTCTGAGTTATTATATTCAGAATTAAGACCATTTCTCTTTGTGTGCCGTTCATTATATGGTGCTACTTTTGAGGGGGATGTAAGCTCGGATGTTAAATTTTTTGGAATTGGAAGGTTGTCCTTATAACTCTGGTCCTTTGGGAGAGGTTGAGGCGAAGGAGTTGAAGAAGAAGGATAATACTCTTTGAAAGTATTTATTTGTTGATATTGTTGACATGGAGGACCCATCATCTTAGGAGAAGAAGCACCCCTGTCATAGTCTTTCGAGGGCACAGGAGGGGTTGGTAAATCTACGTTTCTTAAACGTTCAGAAATTTGGTTTTCATAATCCTTTTCTTGGCCTGTGTATTTGAGCCCCTTAGATTCAGTGATAATTCTTGCAGAAGCAGCCCTTTGTAACTTAGCAGCTTCTATTTCGGCCTCACTTATCTTTTGCTCCAACTCACGTAATTTTTCTTGTTTGATCTCAATTTCAATATCATATCCATCTCTTGTGATATCTTGTTCTTCAATGATAACCCATTTCTTGAAACCTTCAGCCAATTCGACTTCTAAAATATAAGTCTTACCAAATGTTTTCTTCTTGACACTAGTCTCTTCAACACCTAGAGATGCAAGCCAGGTCCATATAAAATAATCATCAATACTGGCTCTAGATACTGTAGCTGTAAAAAAATCACCTGGGCGACTCTTTGCATCACGATCAGCTATCATATCAGTAGACCATCCAGACACTAATTTGAATTTGAGTTGATTGCCATGTGTACCATTTGAAACCATATCTTCGTCATACATACACATACTATCCAACAATCTACTACCTTCAGATGAAAGCTTAGGAATCAAACCCGTGACATCTTTAAATAATCTCTTCAGTAATAAGTAGTCTTCTCTAGTGTAAAAAACAGTAGGGTCTTCAAAATTCAAGGTCTTACCAACACGTGCAATCAATTCAGCGGGTGATTTACTAGGGTGATTAGCTCTTAGTGTAACCATAGGAACTTCTTGGAGATACTTCGAGCTTGATATAGTACTTGCAGGAGGAGGATATGTCGAACTTTTGAGGAATGTTTGAATGACTTTTGGCATCTTATTAGATTTTCCCTTTGGTGGCATTGCCCTCAAAAATGCCAATAACAAATGAAACATGGCATCAGCAGCAGGAATCCACTCGTACATTCCTCTTTCAAATGAAGGTAAACCAGATTGCTGGTTTCTATTGGCATGGAAAGCCCATAAACCACACATCTTACTTATCTTTTTACCACTTAGTAAGTTTTCCTTAGAGTTTATAGCTATTGTGACGAGCAAATCAAAAAAATCATATGTTATAGATGCATGTGCTCCAGATGAAAGGCAAGAGGGCATGAAGTCCAAAAATGCAGTCTCGGGGAAATCCGCTTCTTCTTCTAAAGCTACAAATTTTGTGTATGTACCCCATCCAATAATGCAGTTTCCAGGAAGTCTACACCAAAAAAACTTTAGGGCACTTGCCAAAGTATATTCATCTGCCTGAAAGGCTGCTTCCTCAATTTTTTCATTAGGAGCAATTGCACCTTTTATAAATATCTTATTAAGAAATGTTTTCAATTTGATATCATGCTGCTGGGGACGGAATGGTAGCAAGAAAAAAGGTGACTTAGCTCCTTAATAAATAAAATGATCGAACTGAGTTAGTATCATGAGACTAGAAGTTTGGCTTGAAATGCAACATTCGAAAACAGCAAATGCTGAAAAGCTATTATTAGCTACTTACCTTTGGCCTTGATTTCACTTGTAATGATATGAATGGCGTCTTTTACATCTTTTCTCTGAAATTCCACATCATATTCATCATTTATATTCCCATATTTGTAATCAGTTTTGAGTTTATATGCCTGTCTATACTGATCATAATTTTCCTTTCCGTAATCCGAGCAGTAAACGAACGCATCGAGCTCCTGATTTGGTGTTCCAGGCTTTTCATTTGTCGCCTGTAGCTGTTGTGGCGGCCTAAAAGCCGGCAAAGTAGGAAGAGGTTTAGCTGATTTGGACATGTCCGTGCGTAAGCAATCGAAAACTAGTTGTCTGTTTGTTTCCCTGTATCGTCGTGAACCCCGTGAACACCGTTGTCGTGCTTCTTTAGTTGCTAGATCTGATTTCGTACCTAGATGTCAAACTGGAAACCAAACAAAATTTCGCTAAAGTGCCAAAAACAGGGCGCAGCGCTCAAAAGGGCTAAATGTAAACAAAGGGTGTGGTTAATAATAATCTACACTGTTGCTCACGCAGATAAGGTATTAATTACTATATCACAGTTACTGATACGACTTAGTGTGTTGAGTATATTTGCAGCAACTTTAAAAGACGCACCGCTAATAAAGAAAAAAAGTTAAGAAACAGTAATCCTATAAATATAACCCGTCTCTAGGAGACTCATATGTAATTGTCTTCAATAACCAGCCGCCCTACCAATCTTTCTCCAAAAGTCACTTTGTGCGTGTATTTCATCGCCAACTCTCTGAATACCACACATAGCTGTCATGGGGTCTATCAACTCAATCACATGTCCCTTTTCTAAAAGGGAACTCTCCAGCTTTTTGGATCCCGGACTTTCAATACATACCACGTTAGGCAAAAGCTGATGGTGTAATCTTGGATATGCAATAGTCTCCAATAGTGATAATTGGTAATGGTAAATCCTGATAATCGCTTCTAAAATAGCTGTTGTTATTTTTGATCCACCAGCACAACCAATCACTAGTTGAGGTAAATTAGTCTTTGGGTCCATGACAATAGTAGGTGCCGTAGACGACAATGGTCTCTTGAAAGGTTCAATAAAGTTGTAAATTGATGGGTGCAAGCCAAAAGCATTTGGGACATCAGGGATGGAGAAATCATCCATTTCATCGTTCATCATAACACCAGTGACTGGATCATGAACTAAAGAACCAAATAACAGGTTCACAGTAGTTGTGAAGGAAACAGCATTTCCATGGGAGTCCAAAACACTGAAATGGGCAGTTCCATGGGAATCGTTGTCTTGGTAAGCTGGGTGATAGTCTTTCCATGATGGAAGAGTGGCAGAATCATTAATGGCATGATAAGTTTGATTTATCCAACTATCTTCAGAAAAATGAGAGTATCTCTCATCGTGTGCCTTCTGCAACATGGCTTTCCTTTTTGAGCAATGCTCGTCGCTTTCATCACAGTGAACGTATGGGTCCCCCAAGTTACTTCTGACACTTGCCATCCATTTCATAACCTCAATTATTCTATGACTGGCCAGAGGAGAAAAGTCTTGAACAGCAGAATTAATATCATTCACGTCTGGAAAGCGGTTCAAGATGCTCAGGCCAGCTTTCAAAGCAAGACCAGATGATGCACCTGAAGAGGTATAAACAGTCAAATTTTTGTGAGTAAAGTTTTCAACTTTCAAAGCTGGTTCAACCACGACTCTATACTGAGCAAAGTCAGATGCTTGTAATATTCCACCCCTCTTTTGAGTAATATCAACCATGGATTTAACTAGGTAGCTTTCAGGGTCATAGAATATAGCGTCACTTCCATTCAAGGCAATTTGTTTCAAGGTCTCACCCAATTCACTACGTCTAATATGATCACCTTCCTTTTTAAGGAAACCTTCCTCATTCAGTGCAAATGCCCAATCCTCCTTATGGGTGTAAATATAAGGAGATGCGAATTGCAATGCCCTTTCTAGAAGTTGGTTAACAGTCCAACCGTTGGTAGCCAAGTTTGCAACTGGCATAACCAATTCTTCCCAAGACAGCTTACCTGAGCCATGTATAGAATATAATGTGTATAGACCTTTTAGTTCGCCAGGAATTGCAACTGCAAGTCCATCATGTTGTGAAGCATTTGGGTTTCCTTTGTACATATCTTTGAAAGCCAATGCGGGTGCCATTTCTCTAGCATCAATAGTTATTGCATCCTCCTCATCAAATCTCTTCGTAGTGACAAAACCACCTCCACCTATACCAGAACTAAAAGAGTTAACAACTCCAATACATAAACCAACAGTAACAGCAGCATCAGCAGCAAATCCTCCACGTTTCAAAATCTCAACACCCATTTCGGAGCACATCTCAACATCCGAAGCAACTGCACCATTAGAGGAAATAACGAGTTCGTCTTTGTCTGGTGTCCACGTGGGACCTTGTCTTATCAAGTCATCCAGAGCTGAAAAGTCCATGTGGTGAAACTCCGGTTGTTCATGCAAGGATGAAAATAATGATTTGTAATGATGTTGGAGGTTACTTGATTGACTCAGGACCAGGCACAATATTAAACTCATTCCGATAGGCAGTAGCCGCTGCCACCTAAACCATGGTCTAACAACTAATTTCTTGTCTTCATTCACCATAGCAAATAGACTTCAATAATACAACAATATACTTGTTAATGCAGTGGTTTTGGGTTCAAATACCTTGGGACAAACAGACATTCATATCAGATAATTACTAATATGATATTGGCTTCTCTTATCGGTAAGATACCGAGAGAAGCTTCTCACGTGACTATCAATCAAAGTTAAGGCGGTGTTGAAATACGTCAAAAGACGGAATTGAATAGAATTGTTATATTTTCTTTAAAGTATGTACATATAAAAGATCACTACTAAACTATATATAATAAATGTAGTGCTAATATCCCGGGGATTAAAACGCTTAATCGTAAAGACGAGTAATCATACCGGTACCAATGGTAAGGTTACCTTCTCTGATGTTAAAACGTTGGTTAAGTTCAAGAGGCATGGCACGGTGTAATTCACAAACTAACTCAACATTGTCACCTGGCATGATTGGTTGGGATTGGTCTTCAACGGTTTCTGGGTAAGTAACTCTAACAGAGACGTTAGAAGTACGGATGAATAATTGAGGAGAGAAGTTTTGGTAGAATGGTGTGTGTCTACCACCTTCTTCCTTGGATAAGATATAAACGGAAGCTAAGAACTTGGAGTGGGTCTTGATGGAACCTGGCTTGATGGCAACAACACCTCTGCTAACTTGGTCTCTTCTGATACCTCTTAATAAGATACCTGGGGTGTCACCGGCCATAGCACTGTCTAATTCCTTGTGGTACATTTCAATATCAGTAACAGTGGCCTTGATTGGTTCAGCACCACCTAATAATTCAATTTCTTCACCCTTCTTTAAGACACCTCTTTCAACAGTACCAGTGATAACGGTACCTCTACCAGAGATGGAGAAAACTTCATCAACTGGTAATAAGAATGGTAAGTTTAAGTCTCTTTCTGGGGTTGGAATGTATTCATCAACAGCAGCCATTAACTTAGTAATGGCATCAGCACCGATTTCAGGTTGAGTACCTTGTAAAGCACATAAAGCAGAACCCATAATAACTGGAGTTTCTTCACCATCAAAACCGTAGGTAGCTAATAAATCTCTCATTTCCATTTCAACTAATTCTAACATTTCTGGATCATCAATAGTATCGACCTTGTTAACAAAAACAACTAATTTTTGAACACCAACTTGTCTAGCTAATAATAAATGTTCTCTGGTTTGAGGCATTTGACCATCAGTAGCAGCAACGACAATAATAGCACCATCCATTTGAGCGGCACCAGTAATCATATTCTTAATATAATCTCTGTGACCTGGACAGTCAACATGGGAATAATGACGGTTTTCGGTTTCGTATTCAACGTGAGCAGTGGAGATAGTGATACCTCTGGCTCTTTCTTCAGGAGCTCTATCAATGGCAGCATAATCTAAGAAGTCAGCACCACCTTTTTCGGATAAAACCTTGGTGATGGCGGCAGTTAAAGTGGTCTTACCGTGATCGACGTGACCAATGGTACCAATGTTAACATGAGGCTTAGAACGGTTGAATGCAGCAGCGTAGAAACGAGGAGAGCTGATTCTTGAAGTAACTGTTATAATAATAGCAGTAAGGTTAGTATTGGAACTGCGATTATTCGGAATCAAATCGGATCAAGTGAAAGAGCGGGGAGCGTAGAGAACTTTAAAATTAATACATACAGGCTGAACGACCAATGGTACGTAAAGCGTGGGATAAAACACGAACGGACATTGCGAGATGTTGTTATGATCAGCTTATTTGTGTGAGTCTCCTTCGAATAACTGCTTATCACAGCGTCTTGCCTACAATTATACTGTAACTTTTCACTGATAGCTCCCTTTGGCTGTTCGTTTCGAGAATTTTTTTGAATTGGCAGAAATCGTGCCATTTTCACTAAATTCAACGTAAAAGTCGCGCACCAGAGAGGCAGCACTTATGCCGTATACTGTGCAACAGGCGTAACAACTCTTTGCTTCCCAAGAAGTGTACATAATACCTGTATCGATGAATGTTAAAAACATGATAAAAAATGACGAAACTTAAAAGTAAAGAATTAAGCTAAATATATACCCTATAAAAGCAGCGATTTTCTAAATAGGAGTAAGCGCCCCTAAAGCATAATTCTTTTGTTAGGCTCGTTATTCTTGCCAGCTCTGTCTCCGTCCATATCTTTATCTAAATTATCGTTATCATTAAATTCATTACCAACGCTTTCTGCGGGATTGTTCGATGACTTTAAGCTAGAAGCATAATCATTCTCATTCATTGAATCATATTCCACTTCGCTACTAAGTTCTTCGGAATCTGAGTCAAACATAGGTTGATTTGCGGACTCATTTTCTGGCACAGGACGAGAGAAGGAGGATGCCTCCAAATCTTGCAAATCTTTTGAAAGCTGAGAGTTATCTTTACTGATAAAATCAGCCAATTTTGGAGCAATAGTATCACGGTCTTCGTTATCAAGTATTGACTTTTTAACATAAATTAATGTCATGCCATCGGTCAAGTCTTCCTTCGAACCATTTGAAACAAAATCACTAATATTCTCAAATTCAAGTGGTTCAATGTCAAAGCTTCTATCTCTATTTTCGCACTCAGATTCAAAAGCGTACCACACTCTCTCTGAGCTTTGTAATTTGGAGAAAAAAACTGCTTCCTTAAATACAACACCGACCAGAATCCAAGGTTGTAGTTCCTTCTCAAGCCCTTCGGTAAGGTAACTAACATCATAAATGTTAGCAGAGCGTTTTTGCGTATTCAAATTCTGTAAACTTTCGGCAAGTTCTGCTTTGGCGTCACTAACTCTGTTGAGTATACCAGTTAGGTCATCAAAAGCATCTTTGGTACTCTGATCCTCTGGATTCTTGAGACTGAGATCTCCCAAATGGTCAGCCACAGCTTGCAAGGAAGATGAAACAGGAACACTTCTAAAAGATTTAAGTTGAAACAGTTGACGACTAGCTTTATCTAGTCGCCTATCTATTAATTTTAGCTGATCAAATTTTCTTTGCACATCCAATTTTAATTCCTCTGAGTATATTTCCGGATAAATTACCTCTTCTAACTCAAATCCATCTCTAATCGATTCTGCACCTTCAAAAACAATGGGAAGTACATCTGCAATCTTCGTAAGCGTTAATGCTGAAGAGTTTATTACCCCTTCGCCCCAAAATACGTTATGTAATGCATGATATATCGTTGTAAATGTGTCCTCAAGTTCTACAGGAATCTGACAAAAGTCTGTGGTTTTCTGTTCAATTTGTTCCTCATTGTCCTCATCACGCATTCTATTATACTCTATTTCTTCATGCTCTGCTGTGGTAATACTTTCACAAATTGTAGATGTAAATAAGGTTGAAAAAATAGACTTTAATTGAGCATTGTGATTTGAGAATAGCTCCCTAATAGTAGAAAATGCGATATTTGAAAATTCAACCATGCTTTCTGCGTCAGACAGCTGGGTATACAACTCGGGCATTTTATTTGCCGCATCTCTCAAAGTTTTGATGGACGCAAATGCCCTTTGAGAGGACGGGTCAAGAAAAGCAACTAATCTTTGTATTTCTTCCATTACAGTGGTAGTATTGCTGCATTTCCCAGATTTCCACCAATTAGGCACAAATCCGTAATCAACATCAGATTCAAAACCTAATACCGAGTTTCTAAACTTTGGAACATTTGACAGAATCATTATCAAGGCTGCCAAAAAGCTTTCAAAGTGATCATGGTTATTCGCAAGTAAAACTGGTGGGGTATCATCAACTCTTTTCGTTTTGGCAATATCAGTGAAAACATCATATGGAGGTGGAACATGTATGACTTCTGTATTACTGTACTCTATTGGTTGTAGTTGCGTGCCGTATCCATAACTAGCCATGGCATCAGTGTAAGCATTGTTATTAGCCTCAAAAGTCTCGGAAATGGATAAAGCTAATTTAGATTTGATCTGGTCAGAAACTTCAATTGGTGTAGAATCTAATCTACCGTAGCTCTGTTGGGAAGCATAGTAGGTACTATCATTCATACCATAGCCGGGTGCGTCTGTGTCTGTATATGATATGTCGTCTTGCTCAATGTTTTCCTCATTTTCATGCTCATAAACATAGTTGATGGCGTCAGAAACGTTGCCATTGCACCTCAGCAATGCCTCTTTTGCAACATTTTGAGGAATGCCCATGTCAACCAATGTTTCTATTTCTTTCTCCATCTTGATTATACTGGCCTGCTTTACTTTTAGCTAGTTCCTGATTGTCAATAGGCTAGTTATAGAGAGTCATCTCAAGTTCTATAAATCAGCCCCTGCTCTCCCAGATATTGCACGGCGTAGAGCTGAAACTTAGAAGGTGCACTACCTTGTCAAAGATTTAACTTACAATCACTGATACAAGATAGCAGCTTCACAAGAATACAAAACAACTACGACATGCATAAAGATGTCCCACAAAGTTATTGATTCCAAATAGTTATATAACAAATTACTAAAATAAAGATTACTGTATCTCTACCTATGTGGTTTGTTTCGGCTTCAAAACACACAGAACTTCAATAATCAAATAAATAAAATCAAATACAAAATAATATCACAGCAGCTCCCATACAGTGGCATTTATAAGTTCTAAAATACATCCGGCAGTCTTTCAATAACATATGCATGTCCACCAACACTCATTATAGGGATACCTGGAACTTTTCTGATTCTTCTCTTGAGATCAGCATCATTTGTGGCAACAATGTAACACTTATGTTGAAGTACTCTATGTACGATACAATCATCCGCATATGTTCCTTTATGCGTACAATGCAATCTCTGTATTCTTGGATCCTTTGCTAACGTCAAAGCAATACGGTATCTATGGCCCAACTTTTCTAATTCCGCCAATACACAATCGGTAACCATTGGAATACATTTAGCGTAGAGAGCATCCATCATTCCTCTAACAATATCTATTTTTTTCTGTATACTAAAATTGAAGAAATTGGTATCGATTATGACTTGGTATGGTGGCTTAATAGCTGTATTGAACTGAAAGAATAAAGCTGACGAAACTTGAGGAACTGATCTAACCAATTCTTTGTCATCTTCTTTCTTTTGTGCTTTTTCTTGGTTTTTGGCGATTCTTCCATCCTTCGCACTAATTGTACGTTTGACAGCTGCAAACTTTCTTGTTTTCTTTGCCTTACCCATATTTTCGTGCTCTGCAATCTCTATCTAATGTAAAAAACCGCAAATCTCTATTAAGCACCAATATTCTTATCTAAAAAAAAAAAAAAAATTCTAATGCAAGCAAAAAATAAAACCAAAACAACCGTACACAACATGCAATCACAACAAAAGATACTGTAGTGGTCAGCAGACCGACGGGCACTCGGCCAAAGGCCACCATCGGGCTGGCTCTGTGCTTTCGCGGGCCGATGCAATACTAAGAATTTTTCGACTTTTCCGACTTCTCGACTTTTCCCAGCCAGTGCTCAGGAACGGAAAATGAGCATTGGTATCTTCAATCTGATCAAAAACACAATGAAAAACAGAAAAAGCAAAAAAAAAACACGAAGCTACATAAATATAATAGGAAAATCGTATGAGACAACCCTTCTGAGATTAAAAGGGTTGGATTTGCATAAGTTCATATTTGCATACCATCACTTCGGCATTACTGGAAACTGATGTCTACAGCACATAGGGTGATGATGCTAAATTAATAATATTAATAATTGTAATGCACTATGAAGACAGTTTTTCCGAAGACAGAATTTTAAATAAAGCTATTCGGAAAAATAAATTGTTTCAAACACTTCACCCATTAGGTGACACACTATTTGCAAAATTTGATTTATGTCGGAGGACTAAGAAACGAGAGAGTGGACGTTGAGCTAGAACGGTGGCTTAGCAAGAGTCCATCTCGGCCTCCACAGAGACCCCAGTAGGGAGAATCCTGCATCAACAATAAAATTGCTGGGGCGGGCGTGAGTAACTGGGGGATGTCTATGGAGCTTTGTGGATCACACCAGTAATTTTGCGTGAGAGGAATGTGCCCCACGGGAGAACAGCCGGAAAAACGACCCACTTTTGCTCACCCCACGACTAAGCATCACGGAAAAACTATGGGAAAATTAAAAGCTTAACAATTAGTGGCTTGCTCTTTTGATACGAGCCGGAGGGACCGAAGCGCCAATCACGGATTAACTCTCTGCGGCGCTCTTGTTTCCGCAGCTGCGCTATTTTCTCATTTCGTTACTTTTCCTTGTGTAGTCTTGCACACCTTAAACTGCAACCCCTAATATAGAGAGAAATTCAAAGTATGTTGAATATAGTAATCAGTATAGAAGAGAAAGTCGTCAACAAGCTGTTTGGATCGACGAGCAATCGGTGTGGCAGGAACCGGGATTGATTGGAAACGGAATATAAACAAGGATGGGAAAAGCATTTTCTCGACTTGCAGAAAAAGAAAAGAAACGCAAAACACGATATTTTCCTGTTTCTTTGTTTGAATACCTGGCACAGACCTGTCCACCAATGAGCTCTATGCCCCCCTTAGCTTAATATAAATACCTAGCCATATCCCGCTTTACTTCACTGGAATGTTGATGTTGTACTTTTGTCATTAATATAGTATCAAGAAAGTGTTAATACAAAATATTATATACTAAAAATTATTAAAATTATTATTTTTTTCACTCACGATGACTGATACAGAAAATCATAGTGAAATATCAAAGATCGAAGAGAATCCTTCGTCTATTCCTCCTGCCAATGTATACGAAGATCAAACTCATTTAGGAAAGGCCGTTGATGAGCTACCAGAAATCAGTGCTCCAGCTACAAACTACCTTGTTCCAGCCTTCTTATCCTTACTAGTTGCCTTTGGTGGTTTTGTTTTTGGTTGGGATACCGGTACCATTTCCGGTTTCGTTGCTATGCCAGATTTTCTTAGAAGATTTGGTCAAATTAACAGCTCTGGTGAAGCTTATCTTTCAAATGTTAGAACTGGTCTTATGGTCAGTATTTTTAACATTGGTTGTGCTATTGGTGGTATGACTTTAGGTAATTTAGGTGATATTTACGGTAGAAAGACTGGTTTAATGATTGTCATGGTTATCTATATTGTTGGTATTGTTATCCAAATTGCTTCCGTCAAATCTTGGGTTCAATATTTCATTGGTAGAATTGTTTCTGGTTTGGCTGTCGGTGCCGTTTCTGTCTTATCCCCAATGTTCATTTCGGAAACTTCTCCAAAGCAAATCAGAGGTACTTTAGTTGCTTGTTATCAATTATTACTTACCTTAGGAATCTTTTTAGGTTACTGTTCTACTTACGGTTGTTACCACGGTTACGATGATTCAAGACAATGGAGAATCCCATTAGGTTTATCCTTTGCTTGGGCTCTTTTAATGATCGCTGGTATGACTTTCATGCCTGAATCTCCACGTTTCTTATGTGAAAAGGACAGAATTGAAGAAGCTAAGGCTTCTATCGCTAGGGGTAACAAAGTTTCTATTGATTCTCCATTTGTTGCTCATGAAATTGAATTAATTTACACTCATATTGAGACAGAAAGATCTGCTGGTAACGCTACCTGGGGTGAATTATTTACCGGTAAGCCAAAGATTCTTTATAGAGTTTTTGTTGGTGTTATGTTGCAATCTTTACAACAATTGACTGGTGATAACTACTTTTTCTACTATGGTACTACCATTTTTAAGTCTGTTGGTTTAACTGATTCTTTTGAAACATCTATTGTCTTAGGTATTGTTAACTTTGCTTCCACTTTTGCTGGTCTTTATGTTATTGATAAATGGGGTAGAAGAACTACTTTATTAACTGGTGCTGGTGCTATGGCTGTTTGTTTACTTATCTTTGCTTCCTTAGGTACTAAGAGTTTATACTCTGGTACATGGGGTGTCAATGCTGACCAACCAGTTGGTTCTGCTATGATCTTCTTATCTTGTTTCTACATCTTCTTCTTTGCTTCTACTTGGGGTCCAGGTGTTTACGTTGTCATTTCTGAAACTTTCCCACTTAGAGTTAGAAGTAAGGGTATGGCCGTTGCTACTGCCGCTAACTGGATTTGGGGTTTCTTAATTTCATTCTTTACTCCATTTATCTCCTCTGCTATCCACTTTGCTTACGGTTACGTGTTCTTTGGTTGTTTAGTTTTTTCTTTCTTCTTTGTTTTGGGTTTTGTTCCAGAAACCAGAGGTTCCTCCTTAGAAGATGTTGATGAATTATATGTTCAATTCACACCAGGTTTAGCTTTCTTAAACTGGAACAAGAAAGTCAAAGAAGAAAAGCCTACTGAAACCGAAAGCAATGCTGTCTAAGCACATTTTAATTCCCATTTTAACGAACTTTTTATAACCTTTATATAATGAACTTTTGCTTTGCATATATATACCTTATTTCTGATATAATAAGATGATGAACCTTCAATAACGAGCGATATAACACGCCAAACCTAAAAGAGTAATATTAACGAGTGAACAAGCGGCTTGCAACATAAAACGTGATTGTGGCATGCGTATAGTCTTTATCTGGTTTGTAGGGAAATCACATTTTGAATCACGTGATTTACAAGTTTTCCAGTAGTAGAAGATTCCCACTTTTTTTTTTTTCAGTATTCGAGAGAGTGAAGACTCGAAAGCGAAATAGGAGAGGAGCACGAAACTATGCTAAACTCCTAGTTGTATTCTGGAGAAAAGGACTCCTGAAGCACACATACATTGTCAGAATAATCACTACTACTCGACTTTTTAGTTGTGATATTGCTGGGTTTTGATTAGTCTTTTGTAATTGGGCGTTTCGTATATATTAGCCAATTTGTTTGCAAAAGCACAGATACTGCAAAATCACAGAGACCAAAACAAAGTTTCAGATCTTAGTTGTTACCATGTCGAATTATATTGTTCAGCTTGACAGTGTAGTATCAACACTGAGTGACACGTCCCTTGACAATCACTCTAAGCATGCCGTGTTTTCAGAGGTATGCGACACTTTAGAGACTTACAGTGGTGCCCAAGAGTATGAATACTTTTTGAAGACTTTAATACCAATATTTTTAAAGCAGCTTGATGAAACCCCAATAAGTTTTATTTCCAACTCTCCTGAGCAGAAACTCAGAAATTTGATTCTAGATATCATTCACAGATTACCTACAAATGAGACATTTCAACCATATGCTATTGAAGTATTGGATTTTCTAATGAAGACCTTGAAAGAAGACAATGAAGATAATGGTATTCAGTGTATGAAAATTATAACATCGCTCCACAAATCTTACAAGACCATATTAAACGATAAAGTTCAAGAGTTTATTGACTTGATTCAAAGTGTATACCAAGATATTCACCTTGTTGTTGAACAACATTTTGGTAATAGTACGCCATCAGGCTTAGCTTCAGATGGCACTGCAACTACGACAGATGCTGCAGCTAGTTCTCCAGTTCATCCAATGTCCCCAAATTTCTCTAACGAAGACACCACTTCTAAGACCTTATTCAAAGCGACCGCTTCATTTAAGATCTTAGCTGAGTGTCCGATTACTATGGTGTCATTGTATTCTTCTTATAAGGAAATTACAGATACTTCAATTCCTTTATTCATTCCTCAGATCATCAACTTGTTACGTTTACAAAGCGCAAAACAGAAACAAGCGCACGAACAAGCACAAGCAAAAGGTGAATATGTTACGTCTATTTCTCCAGAGATTACAAATAGAACCTTGTATGGTGAATTTGTATTAGGTCAAGTCAAAGCAGCTTCATTTTTGGCTTATGTTTTCATTCGTAAAACCGCATTTGCATCATTGGAACCTTATCAGAAAGAAATACCTGGCCTGATTATCAGATTATTACAGGATTGTCCAAGCGAATTATTTGCTGCAAGACGTGAACTATTACATGCAACTAAACACGTTTTATCAACTGAATCAAGCGCATTGTTCTTACCAAGTATTGACTTGTTATTTGATGATCGTGTTATAATTGGTGAGGGATTTACTGCTCATGAGACGTTAAGGCCTTTAGCATATTCCATTGTTGCTGATTTTGTTCATGTGAATTCAGATCTGACGCCTAAACAGATATGGAACAGTGTGGAAATCTATTGTCAACATCTTCAAGACAACAGTCTTGCACAAACCGTTCATATTATGAGCGCAAAACTCTTGCTGAATCTCGTTGATCGAATCACCAAGATGGAAAATAAGGTTGAGGCAAGACAGTTATTTTTAATCATGATAGATGCTTTCAGCAAGAGATTCAATTCTCTCAATAGGCAGTACAGTGTCATAATACGTCAACACGAAGAATTTGTCCAAAAGAAAAAAGATGTCAAGGAACAAAGAGCTAAATGGCAAAAGGAATATGATGATAAGTTACCTAAAGATGATTCTAAGATTGAGGTAGTGGATGAACAAACTACTAAATCTGACAGCGATTTTAAAGATGTCGACAATGAAGATGAAATGGATACAACGGAGGACAAGCAGGATGTCAAAGAAGATTTTAAGGATTCATTAGTAAAGTCAACTAATGATACCACAGAGGATGACGAGACGGATGAACTCAAGTCTTACGACTTTCTAAAAGACTTGCCGATTACTATTTCACAAAGTTCTCATCAGGACCCATTGGATACCGCTCGTTATTTATTCAAAACATTGATGACTTTCCTGAAATCAATTTTTTACGGTTTTAAAACCTCAAATTTGACTCCACCAAAAGACTACACTCCACAGGTATGGAATGAATTTGCCAGAATTGCCTCAATAGAAGAATTAAATATTTTGAAAAGTCTATTCAGAGAATGTATAACAGGTTTAAAATTTTTCCAAAGTTCTAAACCAGCAGTTATGAGTTCTGCTTTAAGACAATCGTTTGATATAAGCGGTCCAAATCTTCCGATAACTTCTTCCAAAGAAGAAAAAGATTTGATGGAAATATTTGCATCCATGTTCATATATGTCGAGCCCGCTGCTTTTAATGAAATTTTACAATCTGAGCTTTCCTACATGTTTGAAGCTATGCTAAAAAACGCAGCCTTGTTACACATTCCTCAATTCTTCCTTGCTAGTGAGATAACCTCTTCTAACTTTTCAGGTGTTTTGATAATATTTGTTATGTCAAAATTAGGTGATTTGGGTGAACTTGATATAATCAAATCGAACATTTTAATTAGACTTTTCAAATTATGTTTTATGTCAGTCAATTTATTCCCGACTGCAAATGAAAATGTGATATTGCCACATTTGAATAAGATGATTTTGGATTCGTTAGAGTATACAACAACGGCCAAGGAACCTATTGTTTATTTCTATCTGATTAGAACATTATTCAGAAGTATTGGTGGTGGTAGATTTGAGGCATTATATAAAGAAATATTGCCTTTACTCCAGGTCTTGTTGGAATCTTTAAACAGACTGATACAAACTGCTAGACGTCCACAAGAAAGAGACATATATGTGGAGCTGTGCTTAACAGTTCCCGTTAGACTAAGTGTATTAGTTCCTCATTTGAGCTATCTTATGAGACCATTGGTTTATGCTTTGAATGGTTCTCAAGAACTTATCAGTCAGGGGTTGAGAACTTTAGAACTTTGCGTTGATAATTTGACCGCTGAATATTTTGATCCAATTATTGAACCTGTTATCGAAGATGTCAACAAAGCATTATGGAAGCACTTAAGACCATTACCATATTACCACCAACACTCACACACAACATTGCGTATATTAGGTAAATTGGGTGGCAGAAATAGAAATTTCATTGGATTACACCATGATCTCAATCTTCAAGATGTTCAAAATCAGGAAATTGACGCCATTTTCAAAGTTGAAGGTGTTCCACGTGAAGTCCCTATTTCCATGACAACAGGTATTTCAACTGCTTTGACATTCCTTTCTAATATTCGCTACAAGGTTCACTACAGAGTAAGTGCTTTTAAGTATTTGACTACTGTATTGAAGATGTTTATTGATGCTGATGATATTCCTGAAGATTTGGCGGATAACATTCAAAGAGTTATTGCATATATCAAGGATGAAACAACAATTGATTCAAATGAATTCAATGACGTCAAGTTGACTCATGGTGAAATAAAAGATATCGCAAGATATAACAGACAACAAGAACTTTTGGTCAAACTCCTTGAAGCTTTATTTTTCTCAGTTTCTTTAGACGAAGTTAAAGAAGAAGCTGAAGAATTGTTAAATGGTATATGCCAACATTTTGTTTTGCTCTTCTTTGGTAAGACAATGGTTGAAGCTCACAAGGCTCACCGCCAGTTTTCCATCAACAATCATGAAGGTAAAATAGCTTTACCAGAGACTATCATTTTTGATGCTATTTCATATGCTTTGAGTTCTCACATTTCTGCAGTTCGTGAAGCCGGTGCTTCAGCTATCAAAATTATCTTCAATACATGTGTTACATTGTTTGGTGATATTGACACTGCAATCAAATTCCTTCCAATCAGAAGAATGTTGGCTAAATTTGTTCATTGTTGTTTTGAAGAGGCTTATTTTGAGAAGCTGGGAGGTTGTTTAGGTTTGCAAGCTATGATCTACGAGCTGAATATTCCCATTTCTTATTTTACTGTCAGGCAACTTGAAATATCAAGAGCATTATTTTTTGTATTACGTGATACCCCACCAGATGTTCCTTCTGAAGTTTGTACAATTGCCAAAGATTTGGTTTTGTACCTACTGAGAGAGTGCAATAAAGAAGTATCGAAAGAGGTGGTGTTCAAACAGCCATTCCAAGCGGTCGTCAGCCAGATTGTTTTTGATTTAAGCAATTCAAATGCTCCTGTTAGATCAACTGCTCAAAAAGCTCTTCATGTTTTATCCGAAGTTACTCAGGTCCCAATCGCTGTCATGATTTCTCCAAGCAAGGGTATTCTTTTGGCACCTATTTTCGGTAAGCCTTTGAGAGCATTACCATTCCACATGCAAATTGGTAACATTGACGCGATAATATTTTGTCTTGGTCTTGAAAATACTTTCTTGGAGTTCAACGATGAATTAAATAGATTGTTATTGGAAGCATTGGCTTTGGTAGATGCCGAGGACGAATCCTTGATTAGTGCCCATCGTGTCTCGGAACATAGAACTTCCGAACAGTTAATTCAACTTCGTGTGGTTTGTATCGGCTTATTATCTCTAGCACTCACTAAACCTGAATTTTCCAATAATAACCCGCAAATCAGAATTAAGATACTGAGTGTCTTTTTCAAAACTTTATGTGCGAAATCTTCTAAAATTATTGCGGCCTCTCATGCTGGTTTGAAACAAGTTTTGTCTCAGAACAGTAAGTTGCCAAAAGAATTGCTTCAAAACGGATTACGTCCTATGTTGATGAACTTATCGGATCACAAGAAGCTCACGGTTTCTGGTTTGGAGGCATTGTCACGTTTACTTGAGCTGTTAATTTCATACTTCAAAGTTGAAATTGGTAGAAAGTTACTCGATCACTTGATGGCATGGGCCCAACCTCAAACTTTGCAAAAGATTGCCTTACAGGAATTGGATAACAATCCTGTCATTCAAATTGTTGTTGCCATTTTGAATATTTTCCATTTGCTACCATCTCAAGCCTACACTTTTGTTGAAGAACTTCTTAGTACTCTTCTCTATTTGGAAACTCACTTACGTCGTCACGAGATTTCTCCATTCAGAACTTCGATTGCAAAATTCCTTGATCGCTTTGATGAAAACTCTGTCAATTTCTTCAAGAGTAAATTTTCATCAAGATCCTACGGTACCAGGTTTGCTTACTTCGTGGGATCACCAGATTCTAAAAGATTGCGTGAAGCTGTTAAGAGTAATTTTGAATCCAATTTTCTCTCAATGTTGACTGAAGAAACGAACAACGACGCTAAATGTGTCAAATTCGCCAATTTGATTGATTTGGTATATGCTCTAGCTTCACAAGATGACGATTGGTTTAAAGAGCAAATGCCTCTCTTGAAGAAATTGCTGACAATCTCATCTGAATGTTTAGTTCACAAAAAATCTACCCCTTTAACTTCTCCAATTCATTTCCAAATGGATCAATCAATTATTAAGTTAGAGAGTATTTACGTTAAGATTTTGAAACAATTGAAAGAGCCAAGTGATACAATAGAATTTATTGAGTACCTTTTCTCCAAGGATATTCAAGTGAATGATATAATCTACGATTTTATCTATGACGAGCTTATCAATTCTAAAGACGTCGGTTTGAAGCAATCTTACCTCCAAAAATGTATTGAACATTGTGCCCTTGACTCGGTTAGCATAAAGGCAAAAGCCTTTTTGATCAAGCATGTATTTATGGCTATATGTCTGTGCGAAGTTCATAGAACCGGTTCTTTGAGCGCTCTTACCAAGTTTGATGAAACATCTGCTAATTGGTTGGCTACTGTTAATCAGCATATTTGGAAAACTACTTCGGACTCCAACACTGCTAAGAAGACAGGTTCTATCGATGTATATAGAATTGAACTTTTACAACTGACGTCCCTGCTGGTGAAGGTTGCCCCAGATCAGCTCACTGATTACAGGAAAGATATTATTAAATTCAACTGGAACCTGATTACTCTAGATGACATCATCCCAAAGCAAGCTGTTTATGTGTCCACTGCATATTTTATTGCCGCTTTTGAGACTCCACCTAAACTTGTGACTCAAATACTAGTTGCACTGTTGAAGGCAAATCAAAATGATACACGTTTCTTAGTTAGACAAGCTTTGGATCTATTGGCTCCTGTTATGGAGTCTCGTATGAAACCAACTGGATCTTCAATGGGTTGGCTGAAATGGCCACGTCGTGTTTTGACAGAGGATGGCTTTAATGTTATCCAGGTGCTTAATGTTTATCAGTTTATTGTTTACCACTCTGACCTATTTTACGTTGCCAGGGATCATTTTATTCCTAACATAATAACTGCCATGGGTAAACTTACCATATTGAATAATAGCTCACCTGAAAATCAAACACTTGCAATTGATATGGTGGAGCTGATTTTGAAATGGGAGACTAGAGCTAAGGTGGAAGCTGCCAAAAGAGCTATAAAAGATATTGATGGCGATGTCAAAATGACTGAGAATTCAGAACAATTAGAAGAAGATTCTATAAAGACAGTAGAGCCTTATACCGTTCCATTTGGTCAAAGAGAAACATGCATTACGTTCCTTATCAGATATATCTGTATTTGTCAGCATAGAGCATCTGAACATGAATTGGGCCAACGTGCTTTGCATATATTACACATCTTATTATCCCCCAAATATTGGCCTGAGGTGCAAATTAAACTGGCCTTTTTTGAACGTTTCTTAGTTACCGCTGACTTTACAGCTAACAATGTTTTAGGATATTGCCTTAATGCGCTAGAAGTCTTAGGCGTTGCTTTGGAATGGAAGAGCTCAGACTGGATTGTCTCTAATCTTAGTTACTTACAAAATCTTTTGGAAAAATGTATTCGCTCTGATAATCATGACATTCAAGAAGTTCTTCAAAATGTCTTGGTTCTCATTTTGAAAGCAATCAAAAAGAACTACCCCGATACTGAAGAAGATCAACCAGAAGAAATCAAGAATTTTATTACCTTCTTGGTTACTGCTGTCAATGATGATTTGAATAATGCCAGTTCCGTTGCAGCCGGTGTCACACTGTCTTGGGCTTTGGCTAATTATAGACCCGACGCTCTAAATGCGCAGATCCCACTATTAATGCGTACATTGAGTAAATTAGTTAAAGACCATATTGCAATTTCAAGTCAGACTCGTTCTCATTCGCAAAATGATACCACTGGTACAGTAAATGATTATGAGTCAAAAATGACAAGTAAATTACTGGATAAGATTTTAAGCTTTTCAGCGATGAGAATTAGTGCACTTGGCGACCAAAGAAGAATATTTTTGTCTTTACTTGTTCAATTAATTGAAAGAGGTGTCGATAAGGAATTATTATGGAAGATTGTAGAGATTGTCAGAGGTTGGATTTTCTCTAAAAATAATGAGTTATTCCCAACCAACAAAGAGAAAGCCGGTATTCTTACTAAAATGATGGTTTACGAAGTCAAAGGTGATCCGGCATTGTCTAAAGCATATTACAGCATCATTGTAGATATTTTCAAGGATGAATCTTTGGTTGCAACTGAACTCACAGTTAGAATGGAGCAACCATTCTTGGTTGGAACTAAGCTATCAGAAACTTCTGTCAGGCAAGAACTGATGTCAATTTTGGACAAAAGTTTAGAAAGAGATATCAGCAAGAGGTTGTTTTATATCATTCGTGAGCAAAATTGGGAGTTCCTTTCCGAATATCCATGGTTGAATCAGGCCGTGCAGATTTTGTATGGGTCTTTTGATTCTGAGCATGAGCTTAAGATTGGACCAAACGAGTACAGAATATCTTCCCTACAGAGGGTGTCTGAGGTTCTCCCTTTTAACAAAAATAATGATCTTAAGGTTGAAGATACTGTCAAAGAGTTCATTGCTAAGCATACTGAGTTTTTAAGAACAAAGGTCTCAGTCAAAGCCAAGGAACTGATTGTTCCTCTTTTGGACCTTGCTTACCAAAGTCCAGAGATTATCCATAACTCATGGGTTGCATTATTCCCTGTTGCATATGATGCCATTGATTACAGAGACAAAACTGATTTCTTTCATTTATTTGTTACTTTACTTTCGAAAGATTATCATATTCGTCAGCAAGATACTAGACCTAATGTCATTTATACCATGTTGGAGGCTGCTGGTAGATGTGAGGCTTTGAAACTTCCACCGCACTTAGTCAAGTACCTCAGTTTGAATTATAATGCTTGGTATTCCGGTGTAAGACTCTTGGAGCAAATTGAATCAAATACAACTGCCGAAAGCGTAAGAGTTCGTGAAACTAACAGAGATGCTTTAGTTGAAATGTACGCCAGTCTTCAAGAAGATGATATGTTCTATGGTCTGTGGAGAAGACGTGCCAAGTATTTTGAGACAAACGCTGCATTATCATACGAGCAAATTGGTTTATGGGACAAGGCTATTGAACTATATGAATCTGCTCAAATCAAGGCAAGAAGTGGCGTGCTTCCTTATAGTGAATCTGAATATTCTTTATGGGAAGATAACTGGATTTTGTGTGCCGAAAAGCTTCAGCACTGGGATATTTTAACTGAGTTAGCGAAACACGAAGGTTTTACTGATTTACTTCTTGAATGTGGTTGGAGAGTTGCAGATTGGATTTCTGATAGAGAACCTTTAGAACAATCCGTTAAGACCATCATGGATGTTCCCACACCAAGAAGACAGATGTATCAAACATTTTTATGCTTGCAAGGATATGCTCATAACAGAGAAACGATTCAAAATGTTACCAGATATTGTGATGAGGGTATTCAACTTGCTCTACGTAAGTGGCATTCACTTCCTGGCAGAGTTACTTCAGCTCATATAACATTACTTCACACATTCCAACAATATGTCGAGTTTATGGAAGCAAGTCAAGTATATAGAAGTCTTGCTACCACCACAGCTCAAAACTTAGATGTCAAATCACAAGAATTGAAGAGAGTGTTGCAAGCTTGGCGTGAGCGTTTGCCTAATGTTTGGGATGATATAAACATTTGGAATGATTTGGTTACATGGCGTCAACACGCATTCAATGTCATCAATAAGGTTTATATGCCATTAATTCCTTCATTACAACAAAATAACAACAATAACAACAACTCTTATGCCTTTAGAGGTTATCATGAAATTGCATGGGTTATTAACAGATTTGCTCATGTTGCCAGAGAACATAACATGGCGGAAGTTTGTATCAATCAATTAACTAAGATTTATACACTACCAAATATTGAAATCCAAGAGGCATTTTTGAAATTGCGTGAACAGGCAAAATGCCATTATCAAAATCCAAATGAATTGAACACCGGTCTTGATGTTATTAGTAACACCAATTTGGTCTACTTTGCTGCCCAACAAAAGGCAGAGTTTATAACATTGAAGGGTATGTTTTTGGCTAAACTTAATGCACCCGACGAAGCTAATCAAGCTTTTGCAACAGCTGTTCAATTAGACTTGAATTTACCAAAAGCATGGGCTGAATGGGGTTTCTTTAACGATAAGAGGTTCAAGGAAACTGGTGATGTTTCCTTTGCTACTCATGCTATCAGTTGTTACTTACAAGCTGCTGGTCTCTATAAGAACAACAAATCTAGAAGACTACTATGCAGAATTTTGTGGCTGATTAGTTTGGATGATTCTAGCTCTTTGGCGGATGCTTTTGATTCACATCAAGGAGAAATGCCTGTCTGGCACTGGGTTACTTTTATTCCTCAGCTACTCTCTTCTTTGTCTCAGAAAGAGGCAAGACTTATTCGTCAAGTGTTGATTCGTATTGCCAAATCTTATCCACAAGCTTTACATTTCCAATTAAGAACCACAAAAGAGGATATGGCTGGTTTACAACGTCAACAAAGACCTGTAACTCAACCAGGTGCGGCGAACGGAAACGGAACTCCAAACCAGGATGCTGCAACTCCAAGCAACACCGCAGGAAGCCCACCAGCTAGTGGTGAAACACCAGCTCCTCAAGCCAATGCAAGTGTCGGTGTTCAACCATGGCAATATGTTGATGAAATTATGGGTATATTGAAGACTGCCTATCCGTTGTTAGCTTTATCATTAGAGTCTTTGGTTGACCAAATAAGTCAGAAGTTCAAATGTGATGCAGACATGGATGCTTATAGGTTAGTTGTTGCTCTTTATAATGATGGCGTTCAATTTTTTAACCGTCTCCCAAACCCAAGAGAGGATGCTAGACTGCCTACCGCCACAGAACAGAACATTATCAGATTTGCTGATACAGTTTTGCCAAGACATATTAGAGCTGAATTTGAAGTTGACATTATTCAAAGCAAGCCCAATCTTGAAACTTATATATCCAAGTTAAGAAAATGGCGTGATTGCTTAGAAGAAAAATTGGATAGAACCGTTGGTGGAAAATCCAATTTGGAAAAGATCTGTCCTCATTTGAGTCAGTTCCATCATCAGAAGTTTGAAGACATTGAAATTCCTGGCCAGTACTTACTTAACAAAGAGAGTAACAGCCATTTCGTAAAGATTGAACGATTCTTACCAACAGTTGAATTTGTGCGTGGCTCTACAGCATGCTATAAAAGAATTACAATTCGTGGTCATGATGGTAGCTTACATCCATTTGCTGTTCAATATCCAGCTGCTCGTCACTGTCGCCGTGAGGAACGTATTTTCCAGTTGTTTAGAATTTTCAATGATCAGCTTTCAAAGAATGTACAGTCACGTCGTCGTAACATTGACTTAACATTGCCTTCTGCTGTTCCACTTTCTCCCCATATCAGAATCATGTCTGATGAAGATGGTTATACTAACATGCTTTCCATTTATGAAGATTATTGTCTGAAGAAGGGCCAAAACAGAGATGAACCGCTAGCTTACACTATTAACAAGTTACATGCAGCATATGATCCGCGTTTGCCTAAACCAGACATCTTAAGTGTCAAGACTGAAATATTAGCAGCTATTCAAACTCTGTTTGTTCCTTCAACTGTTTTAAGAGACTTTTTCGCCAACCGTTATCAAAAGTTTGAAGATTTCTGGTTGTTTAGAAAGCAATTTTCCTCTCAATACGCTGCATTTATATTTATGACATATATGCTTTGTATCAATAGTCGTCAACCTCAAAAGATTCATGTCAACCAACACTCTGGTAGAGTTTGGACTTCTGAGATGCTACCATATAAGATTGCCAATGGAAAGACCAATGGTAGCTCCTTTGCTTCATTTAACTTTGATCCTGCCACCCAAAGAACTGCTCCTCTTTTCATTTGTCCTGAGCTTGTTCCATTCCGTCTTACTCCAAATATTCAAAAGCTTATTGGTGATGCCGGATTGGAAGGTATTTTGTCAATGCATATTGTTGTTATTGCACAATGTTTAGCTGACCCTGAATATGAGATGGAACACTTCCTCAGTTTGTTTGTTAGAGATGAAGTTAACATATGGTTCCAACAACAACACAAGACAACTGTTTCTGACTCCAACTTACGTGACATTGTTCGTGTCAATGTTGATTTTGTCATCAAGAGAGTTGCTCAACTTGGTAGTATTGATGCCAATGGACAAGCTGTTGCTTCTCAGTACATTTTAAATCTTATCTCAAGTGCTGTTAATCCACGTAATTTGGCAAGTACAGATACCTTATGGATGGCGTACTTATGATTTAGTTTTACTCTTTTTTTTATTTATCCTTTTGTTTATTTATTTCTTTTCTACTGTATTGCGTCTGATTACATTGTTTGTTAATATTTTTGTTACTATTATTATGATACAATTGCTATTTATTTATTAACTTCCTTCTGTATAGGGCCCGAGCTCAGAAGCTGTAAAAAAAATCACATGGACTACTGTTATACACTTGGATTCTGCGGTTTCCAGGATTCTGCTAAATATGAATACGTTTTTCTCTCCAATTGGCATATCAAGCTAGTCGACTCAACAACACCTTTGCTAATCCAAATTCCATATGCACCCATCATGTTAGCCATTAGCATATCTGTAAAAAGTCTATCTCCTATTACTACAACCTCACTAGCATCTTCAGCAACTTTCTTTTCTTTGAAATAATTCATGATTTCCTCGTGGCAGCCAGGCTTCTTGGTACTATGTCTCAGCACCTTGACTCCAGTTCTTTCTTCTAATATTTTAGCCTGTGCATGATCAATATCATCGTTCGTTCCTGCAGAATTGCTAACAATAATCATCCTATCTCCTGGATATTGGGCTCTCAGTTGGTCCCATTTCTCTTGATACTCCGGCCATACCTTGTCATCATGGTCTTTGGCAAAGCAATTATCCTTATCTAGAACAACAGCCTTAATCTTCGAATCGTAGTTGGGAATTACCAAAGGAACTGGAAGATGATTAAATGTTGGTACCGAGAGGTGCGGGAGGCAGAGATCTGGTTTGCCCAAAAGTCTGGCCACATTCAAAGTAGCACTGACGTTCATCTTTGACATTTGAGTAAGCTTGTAAAACGGCAAAACTACACGGCTAGCCAGACTGACAATCTTAACCAGGAAACCACTTCAAGCACTTATTTGCGGGAATCCTGGTTAGGTCGATCTCCCACAAAACTGGAAAAGCGACGCGACGAGTCTGACAAGCTCTGAGAAGCTGACGAACCAAATTCAAGACTCATTTTATTTGCATCTGGTTGATGCTCATGGCTTAATTGCAGTGTGTGAAGTGGACCCACAGCAGTTCCAGGAGGGTTACCTATTCCAGCGGTTGCACTATGTCTTCTAATTCTACTCCCAAGATTAACGGTCCGCAGAGCAGGAAGGCTAATGCCCAGAAAAAGCCAAGCGGGTACAAATCGAAGCCTAGATCTCAACAAAATGGTCAGAGAAGAAAGTCCGACTCTGATGATCATGAAGTTGAATGGAAGCGTAACGAGAAGCTAGAAAAGGATGAAAACGAGGATAGCATGGAAGATGAATCTCAAACTTGTATTGTTTGTGCAAATCCTATCAAGATTGCCTCTCTTTCACCTTGTCATCACAGAATTTGTCATTTGTGTGCATTCAGAACCCGTTCTCTGTATAACAAAAAAGAATGTCTCTTGTGTCGTACAGAGTGTGAAAGACTAATATTTACTGACAATTTGACAAAGGAAGATTATAATGATGTTACTAATAATGAAAAGGTTGTCAGCGATGAAAAATTCAAGATTGATTTTACCTCTGCAAGCGCAAAGAAAGAAACCCTCAAATTATTGAAATACATATGCCCTGTGAAAAGTTGCAAAGAACAACAGTTCTCAAATTTTAAAGAACTGAATGCTCATTGTATAAAGTATCATGAAAAACAATTTTGTTCTTTATGTGCTCATTTCAAGAAAGCCTTTGTTTCAGAGCTTGATTTATATACGAACAACGAATTAAGAGCACATGAGACGGTGGGGGATAGACAAGGTGGGTTCAAAGGTCATCCAGCCTGTAAATTTTGCAATAAAAGCAGGTTTTACTCTGATGATGAATTGCGTGTTCATATGCGTGACAGACATGAAAAGTGTTTTGTCTGTGAGCAAATAAATCCAAGTAATATAAACTATTTCAAGGACTATGACAATTTATTCAGACACTTCAAAGACGATCATTTTATATGTACTGTCAGCAGTTGTTTGGAACAAAAGTTTGTGGTATTTGCAGACGAACTTGATCTGCAAGCACATATGATTCAAATGCATGGAGATATATATGGTGGAAGTAGAAATTTGATGAGCCATAGTTTTGGTGGCCAACTCTCTACCTTCCGTTCTTCATCTTTATCGTCCTCGCAAGGCATTCCCAGTAATGATAACAATAATTCAGAAGATACTGATTCTCCAACTGTGAAGAAGATGAGACTGGAGGAAAGAGCTAGACATTATTTGAACTATTCACAGCCCGAATTCAATAAGTTTCAAGGGGTGAATAATCAGTACTTGGGAGGAAAGATAGATGCCGAGGAAGTTAAATCGCAATATGAAGACATTTTCAAAGGAGGTCATGCGGATATTATGTTGCTGTTGTACGAACTTTCTGAAATTTGTTCTCCAGGCTCATTGAAACAGAAGAATTTGTTGGCAATCACGTCTTTAGAGGCAACAAAGGCTAAAATAAAAACCAACTTTCCTTCTTTACCGGGAACAGACAGTGTTGCAGCAGTTTCATTGCATGGTTGGGGATCCAGTAAACCAGCTAGCAAAGTATATTCCAATTCCTCAGTCAAGTTTCCATCACTGTCTTCGGCATCTTCAAGCGATTCAACATCGCCTTCTTACAGCTTCAACTATGCCAATCCATCGAGCAAACCAAAACCTTCTACCCCTACTGGACCAAGAATTACTTCATTTCCAGCTCTGCCTGGTGAATCAAAGACTTTGCGTGTAGTTCCAGGATCTCAATTGAAGTCAACAGTGAAGGCAAAAGCTCCTGTCAAAAATTTCAATTCCTTGGTTTCAAATGCATCCTCTTTCACCTCCTTGAAGTCATCTTCGTCATCACCTTTTTCTTCTTCCACATCTATATCGAAAAAATCTGCAGAGCCTGCGGATGTGGTGCTTCCTAGATACTTGGACAACCTACCCAAAAAGGGTAAAAACGACAGTAAAGAGCCTTCTCCAGCTCCTGTCAACAATCCGTTATTTCCTTCTCTTCCATCTCACCCAGTAAAGACTAAACCCCCAAGAGTGAACCCAGTTAACATTTCAATGGGAAAATGGGGTAACTCTAGCAGTGCGTCATCATCTACATCCTCTTTCCCAAGTTTGGGAGGATTGGATGAAGCATCATCAGGCACTTCCACTTCAGCTTCTGAAGGTGGTAAAGGCAAGAAGAAAAAGTCAAAACAGGTTCTTTTCCATATTGGCATGTGAACCTAATTAGTCTGCATCTAGAAATGTCATTCAAATTCATTATTTAATTCAGTATTTATGTAAGTGGATCCTTTATACATAGCCATAACGTACATAAACTCTACAATAGATATCATTAAATTACCTCAAAGGGAGTAGATTCTGTTCTAGGACAGTCTGTCTACATAACGGACACTCTGGCCTTTCTTTGCACCAATCCATGATACAGCTCCAGCAGAAAACATGACCACATGCTGCACAGGTTGGATCAGTCATATAGGACAAACAAAGCATACATTTGCGTGATTCTTCTGGAATATAAGGTAGATGAGTAGGGTCGGACAGGTCAATCTTATTATTGACTAATAACTCGGGAATCTTATTCTTTTTGAACTTTTTCAGTTTTGATTTCGACTTTTCAGACATTTCAGTTTCCACTTTGACGGGGGGTATGCCAAATACTTTATCAGCTTGTTGGTCCTCTATGACTTCATTTTTCTCTTCAGGCTGATTTTGAGATTTCTCCTTGATAAACTGGGAAATGTTATCAAAGTTTTTGAATATCAACTGCAGAAAGATGAGACCACCAAGTAATTCATAATTACCCTTTGGCTGATCCTCTCTTACTCTATGCCCAAAAACATAACGCAGCCCAAAGATTCTCTTTGAGAGCTGATTGTAACTTCCACTAAAGTAAAAAAATGCAAGGTGAAGGTTGATCATATCAAGCATGTTAACATATGTCAATTTAGATAAATAGTAAATCACTGTTACCCACACTTTGCGTAACTGCGCAAACCTCTCTGGATGTTTTGCTGTTTTCTTGCTCTTTCTCTTTGCTTTCTTCTTGGAGTCTATTTCATCATTTTCATCCTCTTGTTTGGGTTGTAAACGCTTTACCACAATTTTAAAAAGGTAAGGAACAATGGCATATGATACAACGAATCCCAACCTAGAGATCAACTTGGGTAACCTCTTGCCGTTTCGGTTCACGTATATTAAATCAGTGTATTCCTCTCCGAGGGTCTTAGTTCCAACTAAAGTAGTAAGTGCAAGGTACAGCATACTTGCCAAAACACGTATTTCTTCTGGATGAGAGAGCACAAATCTTTGACCTTTGAATACTTTCAGTGTGTCTTCAAGGTTGTCTCGCAAGGTACTCTCAAAATATGAGTCCTTTTGATGCGCTCTTACTATAGCAGGAGCATTTGCAAAACTCAGGTAACTTGAGTACCTTTGCCTCAGCGAGCTACTACTTGGAGTCTCAGAACTCATATTTGTGGGTAATTTGTATCTGTTTATTGATAGTACAACTCTCTTGAAAAAAAAGCAAGTAGATAATTGGTTTTAATGGATTGATTGATAAGTGATTAGCCTATCTGAACGTGACTTGCAATATCCCCAGAAATTATACGTCGATAGTCGCATCGCATTGGGATTCCGGATTGGGCTACTTTACCAAATTATAACCAAGGTTATTCTTAGTCAAAAAGCTGATGATATATTATACAGATATAGAGCTAAAGACTAGATACAAGGGAATGATATAAATGTTAAAATTAAAATGGCAATTTAGATTGGTACTTGTCATTCAGTTTGCTTTTATTAGCCTTTTGCTTTGTTTTGGAATTCAGGTCGTTGTTGTGTAATCTCTCTTCTGCTTTCTCCCTTAACCTTCTTTCGGCGTACGACTCTTTAACAGGTTTTGATCTGTAGTCATTCTGATCTCCATTCAGCTCATTCTCCATCTCCTTAGCCATATGCCAGTCAGAATGCTCATCTGGAGACATTTCTCTTATGACGTTCTTACATTTGGGACAAAAGAGACTATTTTCGTTGTCGTCATCCTTTAGCTCCACAATGCTATTGTCGTTTTCATTTTCAATTTTGTTTTCGCTTTCGTTGTCATCATCATATGTGTCTTCTTTAATATCAATAACAAAATTGTCACTTGTTGGTGGTGTCATAGCGTCATTGCTTTTCTTCCTTTTCTTAGTCTTCATCAGACTAAGACTTGTCAAAATATTTGGAACAGCCTTCTTTGCTGGTTGGTTTTGCTGTTGCTGTGCATTCACCTTTTTTTGAGAAACATAGACTAGTGGTGGCTGGAAAGCAGTAGAATCTGTTTTTGCTTGCTTGGTTATGGGCATTGGTTCTGAGATTGTATTCGTAGTTGTATTGGTCTCTTCGATTTGCCGTTTCTTTTGATTATTGGTGAAGAAATGATCTAATGACACAGTATTATACACAAGTTCAAATCTGGTGACACTGATACTTGAATTAGTAGCTGGATACATTTTCCCCACGGAAATGTCCCAATTAGCTTCTAATTCTTTCAAAGATTTAATCGCTACATTGTAGATTGTGTCTTCTAATCTATCAAGATCACTAAGTAATGGAATCGAACACTGTCTTGATCTTAAGTTAAACTTATTATTTCTAACTGAAACTGAAACTGTTTTTGGACGTCTTGCAGAATTGCTTTCTTCATCCAATTCTTGGATTCTTTGCACTATATCACGAGCATAAATTCTATACCACGGTATAAGATCATTGTAGGAGGAGACTGATTTCCCTCTAAAGTTCTTATTTGACCCCATGGACTTTACATCAGTTCTTTGGGTAAGTGGGGAATACAGTTCTCCTCTAACTATCCTGTACAAGTTTTCAGCCAATTGTTTGTCATTTAACTTCAACTCTAACTCTTTCAATGTGAAATATTTTCGTATATATCCATTTGAGTCTATCTTGTCCGCGTCAGATTTTTTGTTTCTGTTCTTATGTACAATAACATTCATGTATTCATTTGCATCTTCATCCATATGGCCATATTCGTGTGCATGATCATCAAAATTATCATTTTCTTCGTCTTCAGAGTGATCGTCATTGCCATTATTATGAGAAGCATCATGATCTCCAGGTTCAGGAATGTTCAGCCTTTGTCGAATTATAGCACCTGCTTTACCACCCAACGTCCAAAAATCAGTGAAGTCAAATTCTGTCAAGAACTCATTTATAGCTGAATTTCTGATGATTGTTTGGTTATTAGGCTTTTTGTAACCTGAGGCCAGTTTTGCCAATGTCTTAACTCTAGCTATGCCCAGAGATGTTAAGTAACCTAACTCTTTGTAGATCATAGTTCTCAACTCTGTTCCCAACTGAGATGCAATCAATACAAAAATGTCATCCCAATCTTGAATTATATATGAGGTTTCATTGTTCAACACTTCTTCCTCAGTATGTGGGATGTAGCCATGCCATTGTAAGGAAACAGGTAATTCATCTGGTATTTTGGGAAGAAATTCTTGAGTTTCTGTGGAAGATAAATCATTAAAAAATCCAAGTAAATCAGGAAACAACTCACATGCACGCTTATAAACTAATCTCCCCATATCTAGAAAACTTTCATCTACACTAGCCTTTTCTGTCAAATCGCAAAATGACTTGATCAGTTTCATCATTTTTCTACTTTCTCGTCTATATGGATCCAATGAAACTTTATGATCTACAGGTGAGGGTAAATAGTCAGTATAGGACCACTCTCTTGAACCTTTCTTGAACACAGCAGTATGTCCAATCACTAACCCCGGACACTTCTTTTTAGCATCCTCTAAATTTGTCATTCTAGTTATTCCAAACTTTCTAGCCGCGTAAGAAACCGCAATTAGTGAAGACCATTGCACACAAACAACAGGATCGTCAAAAGTGCAACCTAGCCTTATTTGTTCAACCTGCGCAAAAAACGCATTGACATCCACATGTGCAATAACCGCCAATGGAGAAGCGTAGGCCTTTTCCTTATTATTCAAATCCAAAAAGTTTCGTATAGTATATTGAGACCCACTTGATCTGGGGTTGGTTTCCAAAGGAATCGAAGACGGCAATTCAGGACCTATAACTGGGTCTTTAAAACCATTGGAGGAGACTTTCGGACTCTCTTCCATAATCTACACTACCTCTGACTCTCAAATCCTCCCGATACCGTTGGAAATACTGTAACACACCTGCCATACCGCAGATAAGCAAGCCTAATCTAGCCAAGATGTAATCTCCAGGGCAATCCAGACGCGTTACCCTCTATCCCCGTCGACGCGTCGCTCCGGGATCTCTCCTAACACTTGAGCCCGAAAATTTTTTCTACTATAAATTAATCTCTGCTTGTTCTTCCTCTCTTATATATATTCATCCTGCAGTTTCTT
Source organism: Ogataea sp. yHMJ1 (assembly GCA_030571015.1). Classification (NCBI taxonomy): domain Eukaryota; kingdom Fungi; phylum Ascomycota; class Pichiomycetes; order Pichiales; family Pichiaceae; genus Ogataea; species Ogataea sp. yHMJ1. Next base: position 92,701 of record JAJLXB010000012.1, read on the forward strand.
TCTTAATAGATGAACACCGACGATGCAAAGCATTGTTGAGTAGTCCTGACTGCCTCAGTGAGAGTGTTTTATTTTATGAATGTGAGCAGGTTATACCACAAACGTTTGTTGTGGTGCTATCTGCTTGTGTTCATGGAATGAAATTATCTCGTTGAAAGTTTAGTAATGCTCAAACTTTTCTTATTTGTTTACAGATTCTGTCAAGATAAAGGGATTTGAAAATAAAGTATTACATAACGAAGGATAAATGAGATTGGCAAAGAAAGCTCAAAAGACTAGTATTTTATGATGACAAGCTGTCGCCCCAAACGGATCAAATCATGACCGAATCGATTTCAAAGCCAAACACACTGAAAATTCTGATATATTTACTTGTCTTTTGGTTTTCTCTTTTTCAAATAATCTCATTTATTCTTTGTCGATGTAATTTTCAACGAACTTTAGACTGGTGTGTTTGGAAATGGACTGGAATAAGTTTGACATTCAATTGGAAGTTTCCACTAACTTTTCAATTGTGACTACTGTCGTAGACGACTTACGATTTTATAGATTATTTGTTTGTAGTTCTTTACTTGAATACATAATTCAATAAAATCTTCAAGTCGGAAATATGGTGTGTTTATTGGTAGTTGTAGTCAGTAAAAGTAATTCAATACTTTATTTGCGTATTACACCCAAAGACTTGAGTCGGAGATAGATACCTCGAGACGTAAACGCGAGGAAATAATCATAATACAAAAACATTGAGAGGTATAACTTTTTGCTGGAAACATGTCTACAAGAACCTTTTTACTCACTAGTTTCCATTTCTCTTTGCTTTCTTTCCTTTCTGCACTTATTCAACACTTTGAAACAAAGTACTAATAATGGGTAGGTTAGGGTATGCCACTGTAGTCCAAGCAATTAGCCTTCCAGTGGTGATACTGGCCAGGTCAGCTGAGAGTGGCTTGCAGGAACTAGATAAGAACTTGGCAGGCATGCAAGACACTGAAATCGCCGACACAATAGAAGATTTGACTTCATTTGACAAATATCTCCCTATTTCTTACCGGGCATTGATACTTATCACATTTGGTATCTGGCTTTGGTATATAAATCTTCGAGTTTGTGCAAAATTCAATATTGATGTCACCAGAGTCTTGAAATTTTCCACGACAGAAGTCACTTCTCAACAACTTATAAGCAAAACAAGGGAATTGCTAGTCAAGTGCACCTTGGCCACATTGGCTAACTATTTCATTTACTTCTTCTTTATATGTAATGGATTTCAATGGAATCTGTTGAGCCTGTTCCCCTTGTTTGGAATAGGTTTGATTTTCTTCTTCATGCTCTACCCAGTAAATTCATCCGATAAGAAACGTTTGCTGGCAACTATACAGAGGACATTAGTGGGGAAGATTGATATCAATATCAGAAATAACGATATCTTGTTGGCTGATACTTTAACTTCATATAACAGGGTCGTGCTTGACGTCATGGTGTATCTTTCTGCTCTGATGCTGGGAATTTCAACTTTACCTAGTGATGGAACATCAAGAAGTGTTCTTAAGAGAGATCATGCTACAGTTTATTCACTTGATTTAATAATTGGTCTGTATCCATCAATGATAAGACTAAAGCAATGTCTCTTTGAGTTTTCTAAATCAGGTAGAAGAAACAATCAGCATTTATTAAATGGAATAAAATATTCTACGGCTGCGTTACCTGTTCTTGGAAACATAATAATAAGACTTGGGTCTGATTATGAGAATTTAGGTCTTTTTGTTTGGTACTTGGGATCATTCATCAATTCTACGTACTCTTTAATCTGGGATATTCAAATGGATTGGAATTTTGAGATGTTTTATAGATTTATGAAAAATGATCAAGGTAAAGAATATCTTAGAAAGAAATTATTGTTTAATTTCAAATTTTATTATTATTGTGCCATAGTAATTGATATCTTATTGAGGTATATTTGGGTTTGTCGATGGTTATTTCCAGTATCTTCATCGTCTAGAATTTTGTTGAGTATTTTATATTCTTCAGAAATGGGCCATTTCACTCTAGAAATCCTGGAGATCTTTAGAAGATGGGTTTGGGTATTTATCAAAATCGAGACAGAATATATTAAGATGATAAGTGAAACTTCAAACAGTATTGAGATACAAAACCTTGCATAATTGAAAAACGATTAATTTTATCTTACTTCAAAAAAAAACTTTTCTGATCATTATTTTTCTTTTTCATTCTTTTCCCAATTTATAACTAATAGAAATTAGAAAACATTTATATAACTTACAAATAGAATACAATACATTTAAAGTGTCTATCTAGTATATCTATAGTCAATCTCTCTTTCTTCTCTTGTATTGATCTCTCTTTTGTTTCAAGTTATTCATCTTTCTTTCATTCTTACTCAAATATCTGAACTTCTTCTTCTTAGGTTTACTCTTTGTATCTTCTTCGTCAGTGACACCGATTAATCTAGCGTATTTCTTAGCCCTCTCGATGGACTTATCAAGCACTTCTTCGGATTTGCTTAAATCAACACAATTAGATTTGGCAATCTTTAACAAATCTATCTGTGTTGTGGCATTAGGGTTATCCATTGACTCAATGGTCACTATAGACTCACCCATCACTGGAGACTCTTTATCTTGGATACTGTATACTTGTTTCACTTTCAATATTCCCTTGGTATTGTTATCGTTTACATCGTTATCTTTTCCATTATTTGTTTCTTCTTTAAATCCCGTCCATTCTGAGTCTTCAATTTCAGAATCTTCCTGTTGTTCAAAATTTATATCTTCATTTTTCTGTTTCTTATCTTTGCTCTTAAACTTTTCATCTTCTTCATCTTCACTATCACCATCAGATAAAAATCCATTTTGTGCATCATTGATCTCTGCCAATCTTTTCTGAATCATATCTTTCCTCTCTTCTCTGATCTTTCTCCTCTCTTCTAATCTGGAAATCTTGTCTTGCTCTTCGTGAAACTGTCTTGCCTTCTTCTTTCTTTCTAATTTTCTCTTATGGAACCCAGTTAAAAACTCGATTCTTGCATCTTGATCAAATGTGACTTCCTCGACTCTCTTTGTCTTTGACTTTGCAGCCTTTTGCGCATACCTCTTACCACCGGTTAAGATATCTCTATTTGGTTTTGAACCTGCCATATCGTCTTGATTCCGTAATTTAAAGATCCTTTATTTGTTAAACTTTCCAATGATTTCTAACAATAATAAAACTAAAAAAAAAAAATATTTCAAACAAAGACAGAGGAAAAGAAAAAAAAAAAAATTAGGGTCACACTTCTGGTGCGCGGATGTCTCTACTCGCTGTTTACTAAAACGGTAGGATGAATTATGGTATCTTTTTGAGGTAAGCGATTGATATAGTAATGATCATGGCTATGAATATATGTATAAATTCAGATATCAGAAAAATAAATAAAGCAAATAGGTAAAGTGGGATGCAAAATGATAATGATAATAATAGTAGAAAAGATAAAGCCTTAAACCGAAAAGGACTTGTGAAATAAATGAATAATGTGTGAAATAGTTTGATTTGCTTGGGTATAGTATGCAAAGATAAGAGAAACCATGTGAGAACAATAAGTGATGAAAAAAAAAAAGTTGAAAAGAAAACCAAAAGAAAAAAAGCCATGTATTGGAGCCGAATTATGTGCAATAAAGATAGAAACTAGTAAATATGAGAGAATATAATTTAATTGAACAAAGAATGTATGCAGTAATATTACACCTGCTTCTCATTATCATCATTTGAGTCAATACCCATTTCATTCAATAAATCTTTGATTCTAACATGTTTTTGGTCAGCTATAAGGCCTATTAAATCCAGCGCTAGATCTTTTAATTCGTTATATTGTTTCAACTGCTGTATATGTTTTTTAATGATTTCTTGTACTTCTTTCTGTGCAGTTTCCCTTTCTTCATCGCTTACCTCCAGAATTAAATCGCCAATCTTGGGTTTTTCTGTTAAGGATAGCTCTTGAATTAGAGAATTACAGTTGTCTTGTAACAGTTTTAGAGCCTCTGTTCGACTTTGTATTGGTTTGTTAAGGTCTATCTTTATAGAATTCCCCGTAATCGAATTTACTTGTTCCTGGAAGTCTGTGGGACCTTTTGATGTGTTCATTATGCCTGTTATTGATTCCGAAGCTGTGATTTCAATTAAAAGAATGCTTACTCTCCGTGAGTTTGTCTGTTTTATTTATATACTGCAAATTTGAAATTGCAGTCTTATCTTATTATTATCACCAACTGCGGGGACGCCGAGATGAAGCGTATTGTCTATATGCGATACAGGATTACTAGAGGAATGGCAAGAACTCTGAATGCACATCTACCACTGCTGTTGTTGTTTGTGCTGTGAAAAAGGAAGATGAAATGCTGAAAAGGGGAGATCAGTCTACTTCGCTGTGTATGCCTGTGCTGTTAAGAACGAATAAGCTTTGTAGTCGTAGTGGGAATGGTGGCGTAGTGCATCGATCTACGCGTAAATATCTACCAAGTGAGCCTTCTTCTATAGTCTTTGTTTTGTTGTTGTGCGCCGACTGGATAGAGTGAAGGGAGATCGGTGGAGCTATCCGAATGGCATTCTTCGCCACTAGCGTGTGTATTCTATACTATACTATATGGTTATTCTAATACCAGCTTTAGTGTATTTTAGGTACTTATGTAAATAGCCAAATATGGCGTATGGCTAAAGTGTCTAATTTATAGCGTATGCCCGATTTCATCACACGCGCAATACCCGCGGCAATCCTCGCGGCTTGCCAGTTGATTTATATTGATTTAGTCTAAAATAGAGTTGGGTTGGCTATTTATAGCACGTAGGACTTACCTATTAAGCAGGGATTTGGCGTTTATATATTGGACTACAACCGAATCACCTATTCGGTAGTAAGATGCCGAACAAAGACGGCGGAGCACCTTAGATAGTTTCATGTGCCTCTTGTTAGCTCAGGTGTCGTATATTTTACCAAGGCAGTTAGTTGTTTGTCTCTTTGGGTGTGTATGGAGCAATATTATAGCGGTATCTATTAGGTAGATATATTATGACAAATCTCAAGCATATATATAGATACATATTATACGTTTATACGAACGACAACAGACATAGATATACAAAAAAGTTATGTCCTGGACCTCTTCTTCTCATTCAATTTCACTTCAAGACCTCTCTTTCTGTCATCCAGCAACTGGATCATCTCGATGATCTCTTGACCTTTAAGCTGATCGCCAATATCGCTATAGACATTTTTCTTCAAACTTGGTTTACTTTCACTTCCAAATTTGATCACCTCGTCATCCAGTTTCCTATTCCTGTCATTGATCCATTTCCAAACATCGTACTCGCTCCTCTCTAGTAACTTACCGTTTCTGTAACCTTGGTCGTTGTAAAGGTAATTCCTGTTCATATCGTATCCATATCCGTATCCGCCAGATCCATATCTGTCGGTAGAATTTCCTATAGAAGAGCCACCATTGGCACCTCCGCCGATATGCACCACTTTATCATTGATAAACCATATCAGTAACGTGAAAAAAATGATATTCTGGATTTTAATTGAACCTGGAAGCATATCATTAATGATATCAGTGACACTAGAAATTATAGCACTAACACTTTGCAAACCTAGCATCTCGGCTATACTACCACCATTATCATCACCATTATTGCCATTGGCTTGACCTTGCAAATTGACGTTTTCTGAGTTGTTGGTATCAACCCTCTGGTTTCTTTTCTTCTTTCTTTGGCTCTGGCTCTTGCTTTTACTTTTGAATCTTTTAACACTTCCTAATCCACCACCGCTTAACTTGCCTCCCGAAGCCTTGATTCTCTTCTTTAATTCGTCAACCAAGATTCCCAACGACTCCTTTTGACCAGATATAGCACCTTTCTCCACAGCTCCCTTAATGAATGAAGAGCCAGACCATACTATACAAGTAACGATAAACAATTTTGTACTATTATTTGCAGCCCAACTCAAAAAAATCTTAGTTTGCACCTTAAACATATTACCCTTGGGGACATCGGGGGTCTCTGAGGTTTGTAAAGCAGTTATACAATTAGATGGATCAAACTTGGTGATTTCCTCAGTGATATTACATAGTGTTTGTTTAGGTCCAATTGGTCCACCAAGAGGCTTAATGTATGAGTAAAATCTCTTCTTATCGCTCATCTTAGGTATATCAGAGATATTGAAATTCTTTTGTGCAGCTAACAACTCTTTAACGAACTTGACATCATCGCCAAATAATAAGTTGTAAACAGATCCAACAGGCGCTGGAATTACCTCATCGATGATTTTGGTATCTATGGTTTCTGCTTGGTAGCCATTTCTCGTGGGAGCATGTTTTAATGGACCAACCACTGGAATATCACCAAATGATGAACCATCGCTACTACCTGATGCTCCTCCTGCACCTTCTTTGACCATGTTCTCCTCGTCAGAGATAGTTGTATCAGCATCGTCATCAGATCCTTCGCCTACTTTACCATTTTCGTCACCATGATAATACTCATCCTCGTTATCATCATCTTCTTCATCGTCGTCGTCATCACTTTCCTCTTCATCACGCTCGTCACCGTAAGACAGCATACTTGTAGATCTTTTTATTGGCTTAGCTGGATCGTAGTCGTCATCAATGTCAGAATCAGAAGTTGGATCATCTGCCTCTTCTTCGTCCTGTGCAAGCTTCATGTCGCTATAAGCGTTGGCATGACCATTACTTGTCATTCCCCATACTTTGAAAATAAGCTCAAATGCTGCATCTCTGTTCAATAAAGATGCAAAAAAATATTTATTATGCAAGGTTTGAAACTCAATTGAATTTTTGAAAATTAGTGTCTTTTTCTTCACAATATCTAGAACCTTGTTAAATGGTAATACAAACGATGTAACCACCCCGACTATATTAGAATAAAAGCAAACTTTTTGATTTGTAACAAATAATTTACCCTGGATCAATAACTCTTTCTTACGATAAGCACAACCAAACACCTCAATAATCAATTCATCATCAGCTGATGATGGGAATGACTGATGGAATAGCTCATACGTCCTATTGCTTTGCATCTTGCTGCCCAACTTCTTATACAACTCCATAGCCTTTTCGGATTTCTTGAAGGCATAGGGATGACTATTACCACCACCAGCTGTGGCGGAATTGGTCAGCGTGAGCAAAGGAGGTAATTCTTCAACTTTAGATGATGATGAGGACTCTTCAAATGAAGAAGTTTCATGATTGCTGAATATCTTTGATAATGCGTTATTGGCAATATTAGTGCTAGTCATAATTGTATTCTTTCTCTTTCTCTTGCTATTATTAGCCGTCAATGATACAGATGACTCGTCCATTTCAGTATTCCCGTTCGTCTTAGAATTGTTTTCATTTGTGTTGGAACTTTCTGTGTGATTTTCCGGTAACGTAGTGGTTGGCGCATATTGTGTTTGTTCATTATTCATAGAAGCTTCATAATGGGTATTTGGGTCAGTCGTACCAATATTGGTGGTTTGAGAAGACGATCTTGTCATCATTGCTGAGGGGGTAACGTTCCTTGCTGAAGGTAAAACGTTCATTGCCCTGACTTTACTTCCATCAATGGTATCACCAATGGGGTTGGTATATTTCAAAGGGGGTGCAGCTCCTTGTAAAGTTGTGCTTGTTGTATTCATGCCGGTGATTGTAGAAGCACTGTTTGGATTTGTATAGCTAGATGGATGAATATTATTGGTGTTCCGGTAATTGGTATTAAGAATATTATTATTATTATTGTTATTGGGGGCAATCGATCCGTTAAAAGAAGTGGAATGTGGAAGCGGGAGGTTATTATTCACTGGTGAATCAACAGGAAAATTATCCAGGGTTAGATTGCCCTTGCCAAATGTGTTCAGAACAGATTCCTTAACTGGAGCAAAATTGATCTCATGCACGGGCGAAGGACCTCTAGCTTCAACATCAAAGTTATTACCAGTAGAGACATTTGAATCGTTAGAATCTCCAGTTTGCAGACCTCCCATAGGTATAGTATTTACATCTAACTTACTGGCATTTTTGCTGCCTTCCACGCTAGAGACGATTTCAGATAAGTCGTTTTGAGACTTAAAGTGTAAAGTATTCATAATAGTAGATAATAATCCATGTGATTCCTCTTTATTATTCTTACCACTATTAATATTATCGCTAACATTACCCGAGACTTCTGTAGCAACTGTGTCTAATTTTCCCTTTAAACCTAAAGCATATGAGCTATTGTTGGAAGTGCTATTATCGTCTGTTTCCTCTTCTAATCCTTCTAATCCTTCTAATCCATCTGTTTCGTCATCCATTCCTGCATCCGCATCTGTATGAACTACGCGGATAACCCGATCTGCTGAACCATCTTTCATTGGATTAGAGAGGTTGTTGATCGGATTGCGATGAGAAGGAGAAGATCTAACCGGGGAAATAGTGGGCATATTCAATGTTCTTGGTGGAACATGGAGTTGTGAGGTGGTGTTTCCAGATGTAGAAGTGATTGAACCTAATATTGTATTGGGTGTTCCCGGCACGGATGATTTGGTTGTGGAATTATCTATGAAACTGGAATTATTTGAGGACGTGTAAGAGTTATCAGTTGAATCCCTGTTCTTGACACTGCTTTTGTACTTTTGTCTTCCAAAGATCTTTTTGATTCTCTTTACAGAGTTTGTATGCTCCATTATTTAAACCCACTGAAATTCGGGGAAATCTATTAACAGCGGTACTTGCTTGAAAGAAGATTAAGATCGCAAAGAGCAGTGGCGGGATATAGTAGTATTCCCTTGTATCTCAATTGCAGTATATACTCTTCAGTCGTCCTACAATTGAATCTATATCCGTTTTCTAAGAAATGTAGGGGTATAGTGGGGAAGAAACGGTACAATTGGGAATTTTCATTCATGCTAAATCTCAAGAAATCCCTTAATTCCTTGCTTTTTACTCCTTTGGTGGTGGGGCGGGCTTGAATCACTAATCGCTAACCACTAAATAACCACTAAAATAATGAGATTGCTGGACTTGCCATATCTGAGCGGTACTACTATTATTACTGATGCAGATTAGAGGGAAACAGTCATTAACTACAATTGGTTATATAAATCAAAAGGAAACAGAAAAAAATAAGAAGCAAAGTTGATTCAATCAAGAAATAGGAAAACGTGGGAATCGGATAATGAATTCAATCCAACCGTTTAACGGTCTTCAGCCCATTCGTTTTCTCTTCTGATAGCAGCTTCTTCATCAGCAGTAAAATCGTTGACAATGTTGAAAGTCTGTCTGATTTCTTCTGGGGACTTACCTCTGATCATTTCAGCGACAACTTTACAACCAGAGCTGAGTAATGGCTTAATGTGAAGGTAGTTAGCGGCAAGGATGATTTCGTATAACATTTCTTGGTCAACTTGAAGGAATGCCTTATCCCAAGTGTCAATTGGAGCAGATTTCTTAGAATCGTCGTCTTGATCTTCTTCTGGGAAGTTGTAGTCTTTGTAATGTTCACACCATTGGATGACTTTTTGCATGACTGGAAATCTGACGTTTGGAGTAGGAACTTCAATAGGTTCATTATCTTCGTCTTCATCATCATCATCATCGTCATCGGTAGCCAAGTTCTTCAAAAGATTCTTTATAAGAATAGACTTTTCGGCGACTTTTCTGTCAATGGTAAGCTTCTCCTTTTCGGAGGTGATGATAACAATTTGTTGCTGGGCAGCGGCGGTCATTGTAGGATATATTTGCGTGGAAGCTTTTTTAAGTGTTCGCAGTCGTCCAATACAATGATGAACAGGTAAAACCAAGAAGAACGCAGCTATAGGATGCAAAAACGAAACAGTGGGAATCAAGGACATGTTATATGCCATCTTGCCTGCCAAACGCTCCCACGAAACTTACATCTCCATCTTTTTCTCTTTCGCCTGTCGACGCGTCGCTCAGCTGGATTGGGGCAACTCTGCTTCAAACATCTGGGCCAGGGCCAGTGGGTGTATTTTATTATGGATTAGGTGGTGTATACAGGTTAATACCGACGAGTTAACAGTTCTTTGGAAGTATATTGTGCGTATACTGTGTCACTGGCTGGTTCGTATACCGTCTCGTGCTGTTACACTTTTTCTCACACCCCAGTGTCTCTCACAATGAGTCTGAATGCCTCTACTACAGCATTAAAACCCCACAACATCACAGTCAACTTCTGCTTATCCAAAGACCTTAAGATCCCATTCAAATTCAAATTACTGACAATCAATGGCAACCCAGATCTGTTGAATCCCTTGAATAAAGACCCAGAGTCAAAATCGAACTCAATCATCCTCTCTAAATACAATCAGTTGCCATCTCATGACCTTTTTTTCTCAGTTCATGTTGAATCATCCAGCAATATAATCACAGTCCCCGTGATATCGTCAATACAATATAATCACATTGTCGATACTGCAATTGGGATGGGCAGCAATGGTACAATTACTTCGTCGTCAGTGGTATCTACACCTGTAAATACTTCCAAAACAGCTAAACAGATTGAACTCCCGATAAATTATCATCAGTTGCCTTTGAACTCAAAATTGAAACTCATATTTTATAATTATAATCTCAAAACAGGCTATAGAAATAATATCGGGTACTCTGAGCTTAACCTTTTCAATATAGAAGATAGCAGTACCACCTCTGCTAAATCTGATACACACTCTACTGCAGCCCTAGACGATAGTAATGGGAACTGCACTCTGAAGAAGGGGCATCAAAAGCTCAAAATACATCTATTCGAGAACAACAATGATATTGATATCAAAAATAATGGCAATGATTCAGATATAGAGTACTCTAATAATGATACAAATTTAATGATGGATAAACTAGAAGAGAAACTGAAGTACAGAGACTTGAACGATATAAATACTACAGACTGGCTAGACCAACTGAGTTTTAGAAAAATTGAACAAATAAATATCAAGGAACAAATTAGGAAAAGCAATAGAAGGTTGAAGGACAAAAACTGTTATGTTCATCTGGAATTGAATAACTTCAATATTCCTGTTGTATTCTCCGATTCCAAATATGCCACTTTAAATTTATTAAATTTTGAAAAATTTCAATTAAATAGTAGTAGTCATATTATCAATAATAACAATAATAACAATATTGATAACTCAAATGAAGGAATTATAAGAGGATCTAGACCAAACATATCAACCAACAGATCTCCTGTTTTTGACCCTGATCAATATAGAAATGAAACCTCTGAAGACCCAATTGAGTTCAAATTCAGAAAATTGGAAAGAACACATCATCACTACCAAAATAACAATCAAATATCTCCATTGGACAGGGATATCAAACCAACTTTGAGAGTTCGTAATGACATTTCATCTATTTTGAAGAAGCAGTTCTTTGAAAAATTAAATCAAAAGGAAAAAAATCTTATCTGGAAATTTAGATATTTCCTGTTGAATAATTTAATCATGCTGAATTTCAACAAGAATTCAAATGATTTCAATAATTTTATTATTAACTTTATCAAATGTATAGATTGGTCTGACGATTATGAAGTTAATGAATTTTTGAAAATTTTGAATGATCTGGAATTACAACAAAGAAGTAGAATAGGTAATAGTGATACTGCAAATGACACATTATCTACATCTACACACTCTACAAATTCTACATCTGGTAGCTCAGCTGCACGCAAGATTATTGCTGCTCCTGCCACCAGCAACATTATTCCTAATATTTTTATCAGGGAGTTAGAAATTGTTGATTGTTTGGAATTGTTGAATTCGGAATATAAAAATCATATATTGCGTAATATCGCAATTGAAAGACTCAAAATAGCCAAAGATGAAGATTTCGAAATGTATTTTGTTCAACTAATTTCATCGATCAAGTATGAATCCGATTACATCACTATCAATGTAGATTTGTTATCCAACATCGATGACTATAATTACAACTATGATGACATCTATGATTTGACGGACTCGACAATGACCAATGGATCAAACAGTGATTACCAAATAATTGAAGAAGTTCAAAACAATGAGGACCCCATCTTGAATCTTATTCACAACCCTAAATTACTATCCAGCTCAGGTATAGAATCTCTGAAAAAGAAATTACCAAGACTGGACTCCCCGCTTGCCAATCTGCTGATTCAAAGATCTGTGCCCAACCCTGTGCTAACGAGTTTCTTTTATTGGGATCTCAAAGTTGAAGTTGATGATGAGCGTGCTAGAGAGCGGTTATCTCCGCCTCCTGTTCCAACAGCTATACCTACCATATCTGCTGATTTAGGTGCGGGTATAGATTCCAATAATACAGAAGAACCAGATCAATTCTTGCAGCCTGAGGGATTGGATGGGGCTACAGGAATGGTTTCTAGAAACAAAAAGACTACGCATGTCAGACCGAACAGGCTATCCAAGAGGAATATTTTCCGCAAGACAATGATTCATTTTATCATACAGTTAGCTTCCTCCCCAGATGGCCATGAAAAAATTACTTCTTTAAGAAACCAAATTGATGTTGTCTCCAAGATTCATGCTATTACACTGAGTATCAAGAAGGATTATAAGAAGGAGACTACACCAAAGAAGATTGAAATCTTAAAAATGTTACTTTCTGAAAAGAAGAAAAAGAGAAAGACACATCGTTCTCTTACACTTATATCAAATAATGGATCTAACACTGCGAATGGTGGCGGTGCTTGGAGTGATAGTGGTACCAATAATAATACACATACTACTACATCTTTCCCCGATCACGGTTCTTCGGAATCATTGGTCGATTTTGATCCAATAGCCTTACCATTGGATCCATCTATTGAAGTATGTGGTGTTATTCCTGAAGACGCTAGTGTTTTCAAGTCAAGTTTGACACCTTTGAAAATCACCTTCAAAACCGTCAATGGTGAGCCATACCCCATAATGTACAAGATTGGTGATGATTTAAGACAGGATCAATTTGTGACTCAAATTTTAACTCTTATAGAAAAGATTCTACTTAATGAAAACTTGGATCTAAAATTAAGACCATATAAAATCTTAGCCACTGGGCCTGCGGAAGGTTTTATTCAATTTGTTCCTAATAACTCATTGTCTTCCATTTTAAAGAAATACAACAATTCCATTCTAACGTACTTACAAACACATAATCCCGATCCAATGGCAACGCACAAGGTTAAGCCTGAGGTAATGGATAATTACGTTCGTTCCTGTGCTGGTTATTGTGTGGTTACATATCTGTTAGGAGTTGGAGATAGACATTTGGAGAACTTGCTTTTAACGAAAGATGGATTTTTTTTCCATGTCGACTACGGTTATATTTTGGGTCAAGATCCAAAACCTTTCCCTCCTTTAATGAAGCTTCCAATTCAAATTATAGAAGGTATGGGAGGACTGGATGATGAAAACTATAAGAAGTTTTGCAATTATTGTTTCATCAGTTATATAATCCTGAGAAAAAACGCTAATTTGATTCTCAACCTATTTCAACTAATGATTGATTCCAGTATTCCTGTACTCAAGACTTCTGCTGGAGCTAACAACAATCCTGGTTCAGCAGGTTCAGTAGAGCCAGATGCCAAAGGTTCCGGGTCGGCTAGTGAGATTGCAAAGTTGGAGATTATCTGGAAAATTCAAGAAAAGTTTATGCTGGACTTGACTGACGAAGAGGCAATTTTGCACTTCCAAAACCTAATTGACGACTCAGTCAATGCCTTCTTGCCCGTAGTAATTGACCGTCTCCATAGTCTGGCACAATACTGGAGAGCTTGATTTTTGTACATAGTACATAACATGTATAATAAACTAATTACTTATCGATTCATGCATTAGATCATGTTGTTAAAGGCAAAAGTTGAGCCTCATACACGTGACCTGTGAACTTTATCTGGCTCTTCAAGAGTGATGTTTAAACGCCTGCCTACTTCGTCACTGATTTTATAACCTACTCCTCGAAGTATCTGTAACCAAAGATAAAAATTATGATATAGAAGGATTCAGGCAAATATGAGAAGTGTAGTAAGGTCCTTGGTGCCGCATGTGCGGCGCCTCCATACTTTAAATCGAGTTCTTAACACACATACTATTCCTCGTGAAATAAATAAAGAAGATTTAATTTCTCCACAAGAGATACCGCCTATAAAGCAGATATCCAATGAGATAAATGAAACTCGAAGTGAACAAAATCATTTGAAGAATGTGACTGACAGTATATTGGAGACACAAGAGAGCGTTTCAGGGGAGAAGATTATTAAGAGTCATCATCATGCACTTAGAAAATATCAACAAGAGTGTATTGACATGTGTCTATCATCATTGGTTTCTGGGAAGAAAAGGATAGCCGTTAGTTTAGGAACCGGTGGTGGAAAAACTGTAATCTTTTCCCATTTGCTTGAAAAGCTTCCTCCAAATACAGCGTCGGGGGGCAACAAAGTTCTTGTGCTAGTTCATAGGAAAGAACTGGCTGATCAAGCGGCAGAGACTATACAACGTACTTATCCAGAATATAAAGTGGAGATAGACATGGCCAAATTTCAAGCTACTCATGGCAAAGATATAGAAGTTACGGTAGCGTCTGTGCCTACTCTGGCAAGAAGTAAAGGAAGATTGGAGCTGTATAATCCTGATGAATATAAGGCAATAATCATAGATGAATGCCATCACGCTGTTTCTTCATCATACAAGAATGTGCTTTCCTATTTCAATGCTGACCACCCGAAGAGTGATATTTCTGTGATTGGCTTTAGTGCCACTTTGAAGAGACACGATAATAAACCATTGAAGACAGTCTTTGATGAAGTAGTTTACGATAGGGGAATGAAAGATCTGATTCAGGATGGGCATTTGTCCGATTTCAGTTGGGCTAAGGTATCAGTTGCATTCCACTTAGACGAAGTTGAACTCACTTCCTCTGGTGATTATAGAACTGAGAGTCTGGCTAAAGTTGTCAATACCCCAGTGATTAATGAGTTAGTACTACGTTCCTTTTTCCAGTTCAAGCAAGATAAGAACTTCAAACACTCCCTGTTTTTTTGTGTGAATGTCTCACACATGAGAGATTTATCGGCATTGTTTAGACTTAATGGAATCAATGCCCATTATATTACTGGAGAAACTAAAAAGAGTGAAAGAGTAAAGTTATTAAATGAATTTAAAAATGGTGAGATTCCAGTTTTGATGAATTGTGCCGTTTTTACAGAGGGAACTGATATTCCGATAATTGACTCTATCTTTTTGGTAAGGCCAACCAGATCAACTCCACTGTTGGTTCAAATGTTAGGTAGAGGATTAAGACTTCATCAAGACAAGGAAAAGTGTTTTGTAGTTGATTTTGTTGATTCTGCAACTACGGGAATTGAGTTAGAACCTACACTAAAAGGAACGCATTATAATCCTGAGATGGATACTACTGGTGTATTTGAGTCTGATCGGGGTAGAGGAAGTGGTTTATCACCGACTGATCTTGCAAGACAAGTGAAATACATTGAGGTTGAAAACTTTGAAGGATATGAGGAGTTGTTACTCAGAACTAAAAAGCCAAGCGAATATAGACAACAAAACGATATCAGCATATTTGCAAAGCATAAATATAGGTGGTCAAGTATAAGAAAGAATATTTGGGCTTTCCATGTCACGAAAAATCAATATTTCAAGATTGAAAGAGATAGAAACACCAACATGGGCACTTTATCCTTGGTTGTAGTTTCTATCTACCTTGGAATAAAGTACCCAAAGACGCATAAAATAGCATCAGATCACGACTTGAACGTATTATTGCAAGTTTTTGAGGAAAAGTTGGAAAAGTTGGATAAAACAAAAATCTACACAGAGACGACTCTCCGTGGGAGGATTACAGAAAAGCAATTAGCATTTCTTAGAGGCAAATTGCTGGACATTGCAATCAAGTCTCCCAGAATTAAGTTAGAAGTGTTTACAAAAGAATTAGATGACTTGTTACCCCAGTTATCTAAACTAGATGCTGCAAATCTGATCTTTGGATACTCAGTTGCTGGTAAGTCTTGTCTACAGATATTTATCAAGAGCAAATTCTTGAGGAAGAAGGAGTCGATAAATAAGATGCTAGAGTAATAGGGGTGAACAATGTATATAGTACTGTTATATAGATAACAACATATAATAAAATTTTCCAAATCTTTAGAAATTATAGAATTTGCAAATAGCGCTCGTACAACAAAACAAGTCAAATAATAACACGCTCGCCTGTTTTGACATGGGGATTTTGAATTTCCTGGTGATTTGTAATTGATATATCACAACAGACTGTCGATGCTCCATGTATACTAGAACAACACCCATTGAATAAGCATATACGAAGACACAGAGCTAAGAGCTTTAAAGATATACAAGGTTTAGCTGCGCAATATGAAGGTATCTTTCCATATTCTGATCACACTGTTTCTAGCCCTCATAACTGCTGCAAATGAGGTGATAGCGGAGACAGCAGAAACGATTGCAGAATCAACTGAACACGACATAATACACACTCCAGACAGACATATACAGCCTTCCAGACATACGAATAACTGGGCTGTTCTTGTTTCAACATCCAGATTCTGGTTCAATTACAGACACATGGCAAACGTTTTAAGTTTGTACAGGACGGTGAAAAGACTGGGTATACCCGATTCGCAAATCATTTTGATGTTAGCAGATGATATTGCATGTAATCCAAGAAACGCATTCCCTGGGTTTGTCTTTAATAACGCAAATAGACAATTAGAATTATATGGTGACAACGTGGAAGTCGACTACAGGGGTTATGAGGTCACTGTTGAGAACTTTATCAGATTATTGACTGATAGATGGCCAGAAGATCAACCAAGATCCAAGAGACTCATGACAGATGAGCATTCAAATATATTTATATACATGACAGGACATGGTGGTGACAACTTCTTGAAATTTCAGGATGCTGAAGAAATTGGCTCTCATGATATTGCTGATGCATTTGAACAAATGGCCGAAAAGAAGAGATATAATGAAATTCTTTTTATGATTGACACATGCCAAGCTAATACTATGTATTCTGAGTTTTATTCTCCTAATATAATAAGTGTTGGATCAAGTGCTCTTGATGAAAGTTCATATTCTCATCACTCTGATGTTGAAATAGGTGTTGCAGTTATTGATAGATTTACTTATTACACACTAGAATTCCTTGAAGAAATTGAAAAGGACTCAAATGCCACATTACAAGACTTATTTGATTCTTATACGTTTGAAAAAGTTCATTCAAATGCTGGTTTCAGTACAGAGTTATTTGGCAGAAACGTATCGGAAGTTTTAATTACAGATTTCTTTGGTAATGTCCAAAATGTCGTTGTTGATAAAGTTGAAGATGATCTATTATACATTGCAAACCATGATGAAGAGGGAGAAATACTGAAAGCAGAACCAATTGAAACAAAGGAAAATGTGACTTTTGAAACAAATCCAATCAATGAGTATTCAAGAACAAAAATTGTTTCAAACAAATTCAAGCCTATAAATTTCAACGATTCTCAAAAGATCAGCTCTACTTCTGAAAACCTATCTAGCAAAACTTTGACAGCACTGTGTGCCTTTGGAGGTTTAGTAGTATTTGCGGCTAAATACTGGACGTTTTAGATGTATTTATATAGTCCTTAATGCCATGTAATGTGAATTTGAACAGAGTAAGCGTAGAGTGTGTATATATAAAAGTATATGGTTACAGAGATTCTGTGATTATGTCAGCGCGGTTTACAAAATATATAGTCAAAAAAATCTTTCTTACTAACAATGTTTAGCTTTAATCGTTTGTTAAGCAACATTTCACAGTTATATTCCAACTACTCAAAGAACAGTTTCTAATTCATATTGAGATATACTGTTACTTATAGTATTGTGAGTGTATTTTTTTCTTAATAATCGCAAAAAAATGGAGAACTCAGATGCCATAATCAAGCTGATAACGTCGCTTTCATCATCTATAGATGAGATTAGCACAGAACTCGAATCATCAGACGAAATAATATCAAAGTCATTGAACGAGATACTGAACGAGATCAGTGCTTCTTCAAATGATGTAAACCCTCTTGAGAAGGCCAAAGTGTATAATCTGTATGCTTATGTGATATCGTCATTGTACTTCATATACTTGAAATCATCTAGTTTGAAAAAGATAGATGATCATCCCCTAAAGCAGGAACTGGATAGAGTGAAGTCATATGTTAAGAGAACTGCAAACATAGAAAATGGTGTTACCGAGGAACAGGAAAGAATGAAGGTAGATACCGAAGCAATGAAGAGAATGATTCAACGCCAGTTAGGTGGATCTGACGAGCCAGCCGTTAGCAAAGTTCATTTCCAAGGTAAGCTAACCAAATTTGACGAAGAGGACAAAGATAAGAACAAGGAACAGATAAAGCCTTCAAAATCAGGTAAGTTGCCTGTTATTTCTGGCTCTGCCAAAGAGGATATGAAAAAAATTAAAACAGAGATGACCAAGGATAACTCATCGAAGCAGCAAAAGAACAAACGCAACAACGCTAAGGGCAAGAGTAAGGGGATCTCTAAGAGATAAGCTGTTTATTCTTGAATGAATCTAAATACACATAGATATATAACATAGTTATAGTTACTGTAGAATAGAGATATAATATAATTATAGAAACTAACATGTAATAACAAAATCAATCTATATACAACATCCTGCAGTGTTGCGTGGGAACATTACCCTCGCCTGGACACTCTCGATATGGAAATTGAAGCCTAGAGGCACGATAAGCTTGCATGGGTGGATACGATGAGGAGCGCTATGATTAGTTGTGTTTGGGGTTTGGTTTGTGGGTTTTGCAGCAACCGGATCTGATAGATTACAAGTATACGGTACGGAGATAGTTTATTAAGAGACAAATAGAGTTGTAACTGACACTTTTATCCACGTTTACTTTGATTGATACTCCCAGTTCGTGTTTATCTTGATCTTAAATTTACTCCAAATTGCTCTTTTTGCGTTTTTGTTGATAGTCTTGTGCTTTTCTTCCATATTTCACCGTGTTTTTCATTACTACCACATTTGGACCACAAAATTCACGTCATGTTTGCCAGTTTTAGAAATTTGGTGAGAAAGCACCAGAGAAAGTTCATAGTTGCTACTAGTTTGGCTGCTATATCCTACTTTTTATCCAACTACGTTTCACGGAAAATACAAGAGTTTCAAAAGAAGTTAAAGGAGGAGAACTTTGCTAAGGAACAGATCAAAAGAAGATTCCAGCAAACCCAGCGTGATTGTTATATGACATTCCTTTCGTTGCTTCCTGTATTAACGGAACCAATCTATGATGATTTGAATGTTGAAGAGATAACCAAACAGCTTCAGGCCAAAAGATCAGAGAGGCAAAAGTCCATCTCGGAACCTTCACAATCACTACCAAATCCAACAATGTCAACAGTTTTAAGTGATGACTTCTCAACTGTTCAACAACAAAATGATCAATTCCAAAGAATCTTAGGCACCCCTGTTAACCACAAATCAAAGACCCAGTTATGGGTTGAGTTGAAGATACAATCCATTACCAGATTGTTGACTTTGTTATACTGTGAATCCTTACTGATTGTGTTTTTGCACTTACAGTTAAACATTTTATCCAGAAAATCATATTTAGAGACTGCCATAAAACTGGCAGCTAAGAATAATGGAATTCAAATGGTCGATAATACAGGAACTAATAGTGGTATAAGTGGTAGCAACGCTACAAGACTTGGGGGAAGTCTTGGAAGCGATGATTCAGATGGTGATGATGACGACAATGCTGCAGAGCAAGCATTTTTATCATACAGTTGGTGGATTTTGAATAGAGGTTGGATTGATATCAAGAAAAAAGTTGAAAGTAATGTTGAAGATGTGTTTAATGAAATTAACCCTAGACAAGAAATCACTATTGATGAGTTTGGCGCATTAATAAGTAAGGTACAAGGCAAGATTGATCTTGATCTTTCAAAACCTACTGGTTCTAGCTCCGCATACTCTGCTATAGATGCTTCTGATTTCACTTTAATTGGTGAGCAACACAATATGAATTTTGACCAACAAAATTCAACTCTGGTGAGGAGTTTAATGCCGCCAAAGGAAAAGGAGTTTTTCCTTTTGGAACAAACCAGTTCATTAGATTTTTTGACTAAATTCAATAATGATCTTTCAAACACTGAAAGACTGGATAACTTGATGTCTGAGATGACTGACTATTTAAATAATGAACAAATCGGCTCAATTGTGAGTTTACTTGTCACTGCAGGTTTGACAAAAGTTTTTGATAACATTGTAATTACCTTGGTTGAAAAGGAAACCGTATCACCAAAGAAATCACAACCACAAGAATCATCTAAGATACATCCTGACCAAATTCAAGACCCATCCAAGATATTTGAACTTCCAGAACCACCAAAAACCAAACTGGCTGCATTATTAGCTCTGATCACAAAACAATCAAATCAATTGATCAATAATTCATTCGATAATGAAATCTTGTACGCTTTGAATAACCTCCCTGAGTTACATGATCTTAGTGCTAGTGTCTATTCTAATTATGATGCATGAATGAGTTGTTTGATACCACATAAAATATAATATTATTATTGTCCTTATCATGATTATCATTATTTATTATATACTTACAGACAAATCCTCTTTTACCATTTTCTTTTCTCTTTTTTTTTTTTCCTTTTTATTTCACTTTTTCTTTTGAATTACCTGTAATAGGTAGTCAGCGGTTATTTAGGTAATTTTAATTATGCTTTTTTACGTCTACATCTTATATCCTTTGTATGAGGTTGTCGAATTATATTACTGACTTCTTTAGTAACTAATTACATAAATTTTGTATATATAGGAGTTTTTCAAGCGTCGGCAAATTCTAGGAGGATAGAAGCGTTTTTCAATCCGGTGTCACCAATTGTTTTGTCAAATGAATCATACAAATTCTCCCTCTGAGAAGTCAGTACAAATTCTTTACTTTGTGCTTTTTCAAAATTGAACTTGACAACTTCGTAAATTACTTTGACTGGATCAGACAACTTGAATCTCTTAATGATTTTCTTTCCGTCATCACCTGATCTGATCTGTATTCTTGTAGTAGTAGCAGGATCAGCTGGTGCATCTGGATGATCAACAGGCTCAATCAATGCAAGAACTTCTTGGTATGTTCCTGCTGTATCAAGTGTATCAAGTGTAGGTGTTTCTGGCTCCTCTTGCTTTGCATTAGCACTATAGTCCGTTGTGCTTTCAGTATGAGGAATTGGTTCCACTGGAACTGTCTCTGATGAAAGTGATATAACATCAGATTCCTCTCCACTCGAGTCTAAATCAATTGGATCCATGATTGATCTGCCGCCTTCAATTATAACATCGTCTTGATCTTCGTCTTCATCAGCTCCTTGGTTCATAGACTTTCGCATAGCTAACTCCAGTTGCTTCTCCTCGGACAAACTATTGACATCTATTTTGGATTTGTGCTTCACGAGAGGATTATTATGACTCTTGTCCTTCTCTAAAGAGAACTTATCAAGGAACTCAACCACTTGTTCAATAAACTTGGGAATCTCTGGATTTCCGCTCCAAAGTTTCAGCCTTTCACCAGTCATTGGGTCTAAGATTGAAATATGTGGATACTCTGAAAATGGGTAAAGATTAGAATAATGTTGACCATTCACTGAATCATGATGATACTGTAAAAACATGAAGTTTTCACGGACTATATCCTTTATATCTTCATTTGACCAAAAGTCTCTATTAAGCATCTGGCATCTGAAATCAGACATATCTTGAATATTTACCATTATCCATTTCTGTAAACCACGAGCCTTTGCCCTTGCTGACTCAAGATCGGACTTTTCAATTAAATCAAATGGAGGACGAAACAAATTAGCAAGTCTCCTTTGTGTTGCTGTCTGTGGTTGCTGTTGTTGCATAGTTCTATTTACACTGTTGGACGATCTGTTTCTTCCAACATAACTCCGTCTTCTTGTTCTTCTTCCTGATCCAATGTAGTTATTATCTTCATCCATGAGTTCGTATTCTTCATCTTCACCGAACACATTATTATGATTGATGCTTGGCATGTGACCATCGTCAGATTCATCCTGATCAAAATCATCATCGTCATCGTCAATAGTATATGTTTGTCTTTGTCCAAATATACCAGAATCAGAAGATCCAAACATCGCACTGGCTAAATTGGAGCTCATTCCACTTCCAATTCCATTTCCATATGGGTTGAAACCTCCAAAAGAAGGAATCAACTGTTCACGAGTAGGTGCAATTGGTGCTCTTGGTTCATTATCTTGTTCCTGATAAATTGAATTCTGTAGGCGTTCAGCAATGTCTTGATCTGTTTCTCCTGGGGAATCAATGTTACTTGCACTGTTGGTTATGTTTCCCGAACCAGAGTTGCCGGGCAAAGAACTTCCATGCTCATAGTATAATGACACAGCAGATTC
The DNA here is from genome assembly GCA_030571015.1 of Ogataea sp. yHMJ1. Lineage (NCBI taxonomy): Eukaryota > Fungi > Ascomycota > Pichiomycetes > Pichiales > Pichiaceae > Ogataea > Ogataea sp. yHMJ1. Next base: position 115,202 of record JAJLXB010000012.1, read on the forward strand.
CAAGTTACCACCAGACATCTCCATGAAGTTTTCCGCTATATTTCTATCTTCCACAGATGTTATCTCCATAAAGAGATCGATTTCACTCATTGTGTTTATATTTAGGTTATCCCAGTTGTATTAGAAGGTATTGTGTTAAATGTATAATATTCTATAAGACAAATGGTATAATGAATGAGAAATATTTCTTGAGAGACAATTGAACTTGCAATGGGATGCTTTGTCTACAGAACTAGGATCCAACCTAGCTCTACGATCATATTCAAAAGGAAGCTTTTTGTACTTTTGGTCTTGGTGCGCGATTGTGCTTTTTACGGAGGGCAAAGATGTTGTAAAGAGTGATCTTTACCAAAAGATATGGGATCGATGCTCATAAGTACACGTGTATGTAAGTAAGTATGTATGTGTAGGTATAAGTATAGATATGTGTTTCTTGTTGTTGAAACCATGATTATGTCCAGTCAGTGAGAGCAAGGAGGGCTTCAATCGGTGATTCTTTTGATGCTTCATCTTGTTCTTGGTTGTTTTCAACTGATTTCTCACCTCCTAATTCATCATCCTCTCCTATCCCCAAATAATCAAAGTATTCCTTGTCCAACTGTTCTAAATCTCTCAAGATTTCCTGTCTCTTCGCTTCCCTCAACTCTTTTGAAGACGCCTTCATTTGAAAAGCCTTCATTTCATCTTCAGCTCTCTTCTCAGAATTTATCAAATTGATTTGGAGCTCAATTTTGTTCTTGATGACTTCTTGTTTTGATTCATGATCTTTTAGCATTTGATCAAAACTCTCTTTAAAGACTGGAACATGAATAGCTGGCGCCTTCAAACCGTGCACTCTCGGTATATTTTTCTCGCCGTACTGTACTTCGATGCTGTTGTCTTCATCACGTTCAGGTAATTTCTTGGTAAGTCTTTCCTTGTATGATACAAAATCCTCTTTTAAAACAGTTGAAGTCTCGTCTATGAATTTGATAAACTTGTTTGACCTATCAACTCTTGTTTTGAATAGTATCAGTGAGAGATTTTTAAATTCGTTACTTAACAAATTCTGGAAATGATTAATGTTTTCTATCGAATTTAATTTGTTAATCTCCAAAGAACAGAAATCATCAAAAGTTGAGATATCAAACATTTTGTTATAGTCCAAATCGGTAGAATCCAAAAGAATCTTTCTGGATTTATCGAGATGGGCTGATGCGGGTTCGTGAAACATATGTTGTATGTCTTCTGTAGATAGTTTTCTTCTTTTCTCTGTATGGGAGGTGGTTTTGACGTTGTTTGCTGTTTGATTAAAGTCATTGATTTCTTCAATCTCGTTATCATCGTTATCTTCATCTTCATCTTCTTGTATCTTTATTTCAGGTGTCCTCTTTTCCTCCTGCTTAACATTCCGACTTGATGGTCTGTTATTAGATGAAAGTTTTGAAATGCGTAATGTCTTTGGAGAGCGAGATTGAGATGGAGAAGAGCACAATTCTTGGGTATTGGCTCTATTTGATGTATTTGATTTCTTTCCTTCGGCTTCGTTCCGTCTCTCTTTCCCATTTGTATGAGATTTATCAAGAGACCTTATAAAACTTATATCAATAGCGCCAGGACTTGCTCTGCCGCTTTCTTTTAATCTCTGTAATTGTTCTTCTGGTTTTAGAGGCTGACCAGGTCCAGCCTTTGCATTTTCATTGTACGATAAGGGTGCGACTTGTCTTAATCTAGGAGCATGCTTAGACAATTCCCAACCACCACTCAAGTCTGAAGCAAGTAATTTCTCTAATTTTTGCAGTTTATGGTTTGCAGTTGGATTATTTATCGTATTTCGACTCACTGGTGAGCTTTCCTTTGAGTACCCCTGTATACGATTCCCATCAAAGTTTGCCTTGACAACTTGAGGAGTAATTTCAAGTGTACTATGTCTTGCTTTCTTGGTTCTGGAAGTGTGTGAAGGTGTTGGTTTTGACTTCCGAAGTGTATTATCACTAGGTTTAGATGAACGCGCTGGTGCTGCTTGGGGAGTATGAACCGAACGGCTATTGCCTTCATTTGGAGCAATCAAAGGGTTGTTTTGCAAACCTGCAAAGTAGCATGTCATTAAGTCGCTCATTGCCTTAGTGTCTGTTGGTGCTGTGGTGGATGGAACCCTACAAAATGAGTTATAATCGGGGCCTCAGATCAGTTTAACACACTTCAATTATCAGTTATATGCACTATCTGCATAGAAAAAAGTATATGTCGCGATCTGTGTGAATCGGTGTTGTAATAAGCGTTTGGTGGTGTACGGGTTGAACGTTTACTCACAATAATAAAGATCACTTAATGGTTATGGAGACCACGTACAGGAATGGAGAGAGTTATGAGTGTGTATAAGGAATGGTACATATACTTCCCAATACAATCTATATATTCACTTGAAACAGATCAGGAACCTCATACATCATATATTAATATACTTACTGAAATAACAGAATCACAATGGGTGTTAAGTTTGTACTGTTACTATCCAAACAGGGAAAAGTTCGATTAAGTAAATGGTATGTAACCATTTCTCAAAAGGAAAAGCAAAGAATATCCAGAGAGTTGGCTATGATAATACCATTGAGGAAGTCTGAGATGTGTAATATTTTGGAGTACAAGGACTCCAAGCTGGTTTATAAAAGATACGCTTCGTTATTCTTTGTAATTGGCATAAATAACGAAGATAATGAATTGATTACATTGGATCTGATACAAAGGTACGTTGAGATCATGGATAATTCATACGGTAATGTGTGTGAGTTGGATATTATATTCAACTTCCAGACAGCTTACCACGTACTGGACGAGCTGCTAATCGATGGCGTTGTGCAAGAGTCGTCTGCAGGGGAAGTACTGCGCAGAGTAAACCAGCAGGACCAGCTTGAAATCACCGAGGCCACGGGTGCCGCATACTAATATATACGTGAATCTGAGTAGATAATAAACAAAGATAATTGAAATTAGTAACACAAAGGAAGTAAACAAAGTAAATGTACCCTAAAATGGTAGGACATAAACATAGACAGTGCAACGTCGATAAAGTGTGGTCCCGTGTAAATAGTCGCTGCTCTACTCGGCCAATCAGAGCGCGCTGCTGCGGTTAGCGAGCCCTGTCGATGAAAGAACGCAGAGAGGGAAGCGATCGTTGGAGGAAGAGGAAGAAGAGAGAGTTGAAGAGAGTTTTAAGGAATCAGTAACATGGTGTACGGTACTTCTACATAGTTATATATCCTGGCTGTCCATCATCAATCACACAATGTTAGCTGCAAGATTATCCCTCAGAGGTATGTAGCCGAAAATTCTCAACTGAACACTCAAGCACAGTCCCTTTTTCCATCAGCACCAAATCAGCAACGTGTATAGATTCAATGTATAAAAAAATGATATAAACATCCATCACAAGCCTCCATCAGACAATCTATTGCAATTGACCAAGTGGGAGCAATCACAATTACAATTAAAATGGAAATTCCACTTCAATCTGTTTAGAATTGAGTTGATTTCAACTGTTTGGCCCATATATTTACCTTACAGATTTTATCGGATGTAAATAATAAATGAAATATTTATTAAAAAATCAATCACTCACATACATTGACCTTAATACAAGGAATAGAATCACGATTAATTGTTTTGAATCAATCAATCGATTAGTTGATGAATTTTATGAATTGAATTGGAATGAAATTGGAGACCTATGTTTTGAAATTCAACATTGATTATATATACAAAAACCGCAATACTAACATATCATCATTACTTATTTAATATAGCTGTCAGACCATCTACCGTTAGATCAATTGCTCCAATTGGTTTACGTTACATGTCTACCCCAACTGACCCAAAGGCTAAGGCTACCTCAATCGTTGATGCCTTACCAGGTAACTCCTTCTTATCTAAGACCGGTATCTTAGCTACAACTGCTGCTGCATCTGTTTACGCTATCTCAAATGAATTATACGTTGTCAACGATGAAACTATCTTATTAATCACTTTTGCTGGTTTCGTTGGTTTAATCGCCAAGGTTGTTGCCCCATTATACGGTGAATTTGCTGAAAACAGAATCAAGCACGTCTTAGGTGTCTTAAACTCTGCTAGAGATGAACATGTCTCTGCTGTTAAGGACAGAATCACTCAAGTCTCTAACTTGAAGGATGTTGTCTCTACCACCAAGGCTTTATTCGAAATGTCCAAGGAAACCGCTGCTCTTGAAGCTGAAGCTTTTGAATTAAAGCAAAAGGTTCAAGTTGCTTCTGAAGCTAAATCCGTCTTAGACTCTTGGGTTAGATACGAAGCTCAAGTTAGACAAATGGAACAAGAACAATTATCAGCTACCGTCATCTCTAAGGTTCAAGCTGAACTTGCTAACCCTAAATTCCAAGAAAAGGTATTGGCTCAATCCGTTGAGGACATTGAAAAATTATTTGCTAAAGAAAAATAATTTATTATTAATTTAATTAATTAAATTTTACTTTAACTTTAACGCTCCATCTCTATTTCCACTGTTTTTTTTATATTATTTTTATGATTTAAATAACTATATAAAATATATGAATATCATTATTACATTACATTAAAAGGAATTGAACTAAATTAACTAGATAATTTTCTCTTGGAATTTTGGTTCCTCCAATACTCTTCTTCTTCCTCAGCCATATCCCCAAACTCGTCATTTATATCATCTTCTTCCTCTTCTTCTAAATCATCATTGCTTCCACCCTTATCAATTGGGTTCTGGCTTGACACTTTCAAGTCTTCCTGGGCTTTTTTTCTCTGCTTTAAAATCAAATGCGAAGGTAATACAAATTCCTTCTGTATCTTCTCTCTTATCAAATCCCCTGAACTAATAGCTGCCTTTTCCACTTTGCCACTCACGTCTTTAAGTTTGTAAAACTTAGGCTGTGGATCAACAGGCATGGGTACTAAAAGTGCAAATTCTTCACCTCCAGTATACTCAAACCTATGCTCTTTGGGAATGGGTATAGATAAATTTGGAAGGTCAGAACGTGATTTAAGTGCTTGTCCTAATGGGTTCCATTCTGGTTCGTAAAATATCGATTTCTTGAACAACTTGTCCGGTACAGTTACTTCTGCCTGCTTAGGGGGTAACTCTGGAAGCTGTGTCGCTTCTGTTTCGCCTTTCTTAACATCGTCACTTACATCCAACCCCTTGTGCTGGATTAAAAGCTTCAAATCGTCTTGAAGCAATCGCAGCTGTTTCTCTTCATGGAACGGTAACTTCCCACCACTTTCTATCTTTTTCAATTCTAGCCGCTGTATACGTGACTTAAGTCCTTTTGTATCATAATTCTTGATCTTATCTATCCGCTGAGCTTTCCTGTTTTGCTGGCTTCTTTTAATATCTCGCTGTTTTTGCTTCTTGCCTGTTTTGATGGTTGTTAGTACTTGCTTCGTGAGGGGAGAATTCACACTGTTGCCAAAGATAAACTTACGCTCTGAAGCTAAGGAAAAATTGTCTCCATTTGCCATCCTTCAAATGTTAGGTATAATCTGTACTGGTGAACAAAGGATTGGTAAAAAGAAGTTTAAATAAACTCACTTGATCTTGGTCTGATATATTTATCTCCAGTCGATTTCAATTTTAGCGATTAGCATCTCAAGAACTGTGAAACATCAATCTGAACATTTAACAAACAGCGGTGTATTCTTCAACTCAGCACAGCTACTACAGCCTGTCAAGTGACAACATAACGATCAAAATCCACAGTACATACAATGCCACCTAAAGCTACCAATGGCCAGGCGATGCAAACACCCTCTCAGTCTCCCAATGCTTCTCAATCGTCATCACAGACGAATTTGTCGTTTGCAGACGTTCCAGTGACTTCTTTAGAGGCTATCAGACCCAGACTTACACAGCTTACGAGGTCCATACGGTTGTTTGAAGACTCCATGCGTCAGGCCACTGGGAATGGACCTGCAGGAACTGCCCAGGCGTCTGTGTTGCCATCATGGACGTACCTTCAAAATCAATACAATGTGATACTTTCACAATTAACGTCTTTGGCTAAGGTCCTGGATGAAAACAAAGCTATATTAGCACATACCAACGTATATCCCAACACAGAATTTCCAGCTATTCAAAATGAAGGTTTATTGACTACAATGTTGAGAAAGAAGCATTTACCGGAGATAGTAGAATGGATTGAAGAGAGTTATAAGATCACTGAAGAGTTTGAATCACGTAAAATGCTTGCTTCAGGACCGGATTTCTCACTCAAATGCTTGAGAGAGACACAAGCATTACTAGGTGATTATAATTTTATGGGATATTTAACAAAGGAAGAAGAGGATAACGGTGTTGGTTTGCCCAAGGAGTTTCAAGTCCAAGATGTTGGTTCGAGTGGCTTACAAAAATCTGGAGATGGTGAAGGTTTGAGTTACAACGACGTTTACAAGTTCATATATCAAGGAACGGACTCAAAGATATTTATAGATTAATTGATTACTTGTCATTATTATTATTCATTTCATTGTATTGATATCATCATTGAGGAATATAAACACGTATAGATATGTGCGAATAAATAAAGAGAAAAAAATTGAAAAAAAATTTAAAAAAAATGTAAGTAAACTTAACCAAAAGGTGAAATCAGGTAAGTGGGGTGAAAGCAAGAACTTTGTAGCGTATGTATAAGAGCTATGTCGGGTATTTCGATCTTCGATATGTACAAGTGAGAAAGAAAGAGGGAAAATGCTATTTGACAGTTATGACTTTCCATCTCTCAAATCAATAGATTATGGTCATGATTAAAAATATGATGAGTATGAGTATGTAGTTGCGGTGAATAGAGAAGTTGAATATGATAAAAAAAACAATTTATAACTTATAACTTGGATAAGACGTTAGTGAAGAGTTCCCAAGAGCCAAACATGATAATACTGTTAGGAACGGTTCTTAATAAATGTGGGGTCAAACCTCCATACATTGATGCAAATCCTTCTTCTTTAATGACTAATTTGAAACATTGTAATAAACCAGTGTATTTCGGTTTACCGTTTTCCAAAGAAGGTGCTTGTCTCAGTCTGGTTCTGACAACTTCGTGTGGGTATGTTATCAGAGAAGCACAGAATTTAGCAAGACCAGCAGATCCGGATCTGGCACACCAGTCAAAGATCTCATCTGCTGTAGTTCTTTCTTTACCAGATTTGACAAAGTTCTCTGCTCTGTTATTAATGAGTTTCTTCATTTGTTCGTATAAAACCCATTGTAAAGTAGATTCAGCAGATCCTAAGTATGAGGCTGATAATCCAGAATATAATTTCAAGAAACCTTCATTTTTCAAAATCTTTACAACACAGTCGAATGAGTTCTTGTATTGCTTTGAAGTGGCTCTATCCAATTGCAGTCTTGTCTTGACTAACCAAATAGGATTGGTGGCGGTAGATGTGACAACACCAGCAGTGATACCACTGAGCAAGTGAACTAATGAACTTTCTTCACCTTTGAAGAAATTGTCACGAATAACGTCTTTGGAATACCCGTAAGTGAAGAAGTTGATAGATCTAGCAGGAATAACTCCGACTAAATTAGGTCCAAGACCTTTAAATAATGCTGTGAATCCTTCATATTTGTAAACGTTATTCAATATTCCAAAAGTTTCACCGATGTGAACTTTCATTAATCCAAGTACATTTCTACCTGTGAGTCCCTGAGCTTGTGTCTTGTAAACGTCTTGGTAAACACTTGATTGTAAACGGGTTTTCACAACGTCAAATGGCGAAGTACATATGGCACCGCACATTCCTCCTAACCCACCGGATACGAAATGAACCCATGGTGCTACTCTTGGTTGATTCTCCAATTTCTGTGTGCTTTGTTTTATATCAACACTTTTTCGAAGTGTAGATGATTTCTCGTCACTTGTCAAATATGGAAGCGATTCCCTGACTTCGCTTTCTAATTTCTGCTCCACTTCTTCTATCTGCTTCAGTTTCTTATCCATTATTGATATCCTTCACCTTGCTCTATTGTTATTATTGTCTGAGATGCTCTTTAAATGATATTTCCTGGAATCCGCAAATTGTGTCTCAAATCTACGGAAGATAATGTGCTGATTTCTAAAAATTTTTAATGCTCAAGTTTTTGGTGGAGTAGCTATAAATGGATATGCCAGTTTTAAGGTGTAATCTGCATGTATTGCATGTGCATTAATCTTAACTCCAGAATTAAAGTTGCCCTTATAAAAGTATTTTTCAAAAAATTTTCAAAATATTCGAGGTTAGCTTTTAGCCGTACTTGACTTTACTAGATACTTCAAAGAGCATTTACAGTCTTGAAACCACATCACTTGCCTTCATAACAAGATATATATCTTCTTGAGATGATGTAGTTACATATGATGATATATTTAAAACAATTAAAATCTTGAATGGGGGACTAAAAGTTTATTTTAACGCAGTATATAATTAAATAGTTAAAAAACGTATTAGCTTAGATATAAGTTTCATAAGCAACTGGAGCTAAAGTGATTGGGGAACCAGAAACAACCTTGGAAGATCTTGGACCAACTGGTTGTCTCTTTAATTGGTAAGCTTCACCGGAAGCCTTAGCAGCGGCCTTCTTGGCAGAGTTTTCCTTAACTCTGTCTAAGAATTCTTGTCTACATTTGGAGTGCTTGATGTGTTCAATCTTTAAGTTAACTCTCTTTTCAATGTATCTGTGACCGACAATCTTGTTGATGATGACACCAACGGCAGTCTTAGTGACGTTGTAAACAACACCGGTCTTACCGTGGTAGAATTTGTGTGGCATACCCTTTTGGATGGAACCGTTAGCCTTGATGTCAACGATATCACCAACCTTGTATGTCTTCAAGTAGACGGTCATTGGTAAAGCACCGTGCTTCTTGAAGTCACGACTGAAAGCGTAACGAGTTCTTGATCTTAAACCATGACTGTATTATTAAATAAGATAAAGTTATTAAGTTAGTATTTCCATTTTTCAATAGCTGAAAGTTGGGATAACTTGGTAGACAAAAATTGGGGAAATGAGATGACTGTAACTACTTTGAAAATGATTAAAAGAATTCATTCATCAGAGACAGGATATTCATAGACAGATATTAATGACTAATCATGTTAATATAATTCAATCTGCATTTTTCAAATTACCTTGAAAAATATTGTCCAAATATATACTCTTTTTAACTTTTCTATTTCAAAATAATCAAACTAGTTCCATTCTGAAAACTTTTCATATTCCAAATGACAACTGAAAACTATGAACGGTGTAATTTTTCAAGTTAAATACCCTTGCTATGAGTTAACTTCACTTGCAAATTATCTTCAATAACTTTCTAATGAGATAGACACTTCAAAATTCACTGCTACATTATAATAAATGTCTCCATTTGATATACTATTTTTCTGTTTCATCAACTTGCTATAACGTATACTTCGTAAAAAATCCTTCTAATAATTCACTTTATGCAATTTTTCATTTTTCAGTTGTGATTTCATCTTTCCATATAGTGTCTCCGTGTGCGTCTGGATTTCCTGACATACCTTTTACCCATTTTGAATGATTATAATTTATGAATAAGCTAATAAACAAGATGGTCTATGTATGTAACAGCTTGTACTATGTGGGTCTGATCACTTGTATAGTTAACTGCAATTATCTAGAGCACAGCATACTACACAGTACGTACAGTAAGCTCTCTCCCTTTCCTCACTCTCGTCTTTCTCAAATTTTTCTGACTGTCCCAATCGGGCAAAGCGAGCGGTGTGCGGTGTGACTGGCTTTCTTACTTCTCTCTGTTTTTCCCTCTGGCTGGCTCTCTGTTCAAAGACTGGCAGTGTGACTGTTGAGTGTGTGCCGGTGTCTAGGTGTGTAGACCCAGTATGCTGCGACTGTGTGTGTTGTTGTGATTGTTGCTAGAAGTTCTATAACAAATACTTTGAATTACAGAATGATACTGGATTGGCATTCATGAACTCATTAGAGTGATTGGTATATTTCTACTTTTAGCTAACATACTGAGCTTTGTTCCACAAATCAAACTAAACTTTACAATACCCCAGGAAAACTATGAAGTAGCCGTAGTGTTACATAAGACTCCATAAATTTAACTAGCACAAAGGTTAAGACGATCAATCAATTAAAAACTATCAGTATTTACAAGTAGATTTGAATAAGCTTTTGACGTATACTATCAAATCCTTGAAGTGTAAATCTTACCCATCTAGAGGATAATGCGTTCTTCTTGGGATTTTTTTTAATTAAATTCCTATACATAAAATATGACATACAATACTAAATCTTCCAATCATTCTTTTTGATAAATTTAATTTCGAGTAACTTAATTTACTAACAGTATAATTAAAACAGAAAATCCCAGTTATATTCTAGATAGAAATATAAAATAAAGTAAATAAATAGTACACAAAGTTAAAATAAAAATTAAAAACATCACATTAATTTTTTTTATTCAGTTATATAATCAAAAAATTATATAATTGAATTGAAAAATATTAGTAATTAAAACAATAAAAGTTTTTTGGTTGTTGTTGTAAAGAATAGAAAGATATAAATAATTTGAAAAAAGATAATAATAAAACACTTAAATCAAATAATTTATTCTTCGTCATCTTCAGCATCTTCAGAAGACTTGTTTTGAGTTCTTCTCTTAACTCTACCGGCTCTTCCACCACCGTATGGGGAAGTTGGGGCAAAATCAATGTGCTTTTGGGAGTCTAATCTAACCATGAAAGATGGGATGGTAACGATTTGCTTACCGACAGCAATATGTCTTTGAGCAATTAAAACTCTAGCGTGGTGGACAGACTTGGCTAAACCTAACTTGAAGACTTGGGTTTGTAATCTTCTTTCTAAGAAATCTTCGATTTGTAAAGATAAGACGTAATCTAATTTCATCTTGTCTTCAGAAAGGATACCAACTCTCACTAATCTTCTAATTAAAGCATTACCTTCAAATAATCTCTTTGGGTCCTTTTCGTCTCTAGTTAATAAATCTCTAGCAGCTCTTCTAATCTTAGATAATTGGAAACCAATTCTGTAGATTTCGTGCTTGTTCTTTAAACCGTATTCACCGGCTAACTTTAATTCAGCATCTAAACGAGCGGATTCGTAAGGTCTCTTTGGGACGGAGTAGGTCTTGGAATAAGTTCTTGGAGCACCTATTAAACGAGTTAGTTATATGAGTTTCAAATAAATAGTGGAAACTCTGAACATTTTACAATCAGTTTTACAATTTACTTTAATAACATTTATACAAGAGAAGAGAAAAGCATAAGACAAACTATTCCGACATGAAACTGCAACATGCATATGTTCAGGCTTTGAACATATACAAAGCAATCAGTCATGCAGTATTAAAAATTGATCCTTTACCAATAATGTAAAGTTATTGGCAAGGACAACATGTAATAATATACATTAGCGACAACGTACACTCCAAGTAAATGGAGTAGAATAGCTTAGAAGTGTCGGGATTCAATAGCTTATCATAATACGTTTGTCTTCCAAGTATAATAGAATAGTTCATCATAATATCTTCTCTAATTCTGTATAATGAATTAAAAAGTAGATTGTATATGATTGAAAAAATCATAGAGGACCCGAAAACCTCAATTATGGCATTAGCTTTTAACCAGAGGTTAAGAGGAATGGAATAATTAGAAGTAGTTGTAAAAGTGTGAATGTTAATACATACGAGGCATGTTGACTAATTATAGATTGAGATACTAAAAGAAAGAAATCTTTGATATGAAGTAGTAGTAATAAAGTAGAAAGAAGAAGAATTTGTAGGTTACTTATACCTCTAACTAAATATTTCATCGCACAGTTCTCGAATTGAAAAAAAACTGAAAATTTCTTAGTAGTAGTTATTTTACTAGCGGTGTGCCGTGTAATACAATCTCGGACTACACCTCGCACCGCTAAATAACTACTACTCTTCAAATTGTCGTGGTTTATTATACTGTTTTACAAAACAGTTACAATTACAATTACAATTACAATAAGTGCTTTTTGTTAAGAAAAGAAACCAAAACATTTAATCAATTTAAATTATTTATACATTTTAGTTAATCGATAAATAAAGGATGTAAACCAAATTCAAATAAGATAAGGAGAGATCAAAACCCATTGCAATAAATAATTATACATGATACGACATGAAATACGATGAGATAAAATGCGTTATAAAGACATTAAGAAATGAAAAGAAAACAACTGAAAACGTAATCTGATTATAGTAAAATGAAAACAAAACAAAAAACACAATCAAACAATGCAAATACTTTTTTTTTTTTTAATTTTGTAATAATATCACTTATACGTGTTGTCTTTTAGCTGATGGTTCAGAACTCTCCTCTATATCATCGTGGTATTGTCTGATAATAGAATCGACATCATCGATATTCAATGGTCTAACATCACCCATTTGTTTAATCTTATTAGTGACATCCTTGATTTGGTCATCAGATAAATTAAGGTTCAATTGCTCAACTCTTGATTTAATGGCGTTCCAACCAGTTAATCTGTTGGCAAAATGAATATATCTAGTTAAACCGAAATCAGCTGGGTTTAAGATTTCGTAAGTAGATGGGTTAGCTAAGATAGCCTTTGCGTGAATACCGGCCTTGTGGGTAAAGGCACAGAAACCAGTAATTGGGTTGTTGAATGGGATGTTAACTTGAACAATCTCACTTATCAAAAGTTCCAAGTCCCTTATTTTCTTAATATTATATTTGGATGTAACGTATTCTTTGTCAGCGACAATCATTCTAGCAATGAAACCACCTAATGGTACAATACCATTACGTTCACCAATACCTAAAACACATGTGTCAATGTATTTAGCACCAGCTTCTAAAGCAGTGTAGGCATTAGCAATGGCACAACCGGTATCGTTATGGAAATGGGTTTCGATATCACAAGAAACAACGGATTTAATTGTTCTAATCAATTCGTAAACTTGTCTTGGGTTAGCACCACCAACGGTATCAGCAATACCAATTCTGTTGACACCTATCTTGTCAACAGTTGTGTAAATGTTTAATAAATCAACGATATCTGATCTGAAAGAATCTTCAGTGGAGAATCTGACCTCTAAACCTTTAGATTTAACGAATTCAATTACTTCGATAGCAGATTTGGTGATGAAGGACATATCCTTACCATGAGAGTGTTCTCTTAAGAATTGAGAAGTACCAATGAAGATATTAACACCATCGACACCGGTCTCTACAGCCACTGTAGCATCGTGCATATGACATCTTATATGGGTTAAAATCTTGGATCTTTTTAAGCCAAGTTTACAAATGGCTTCGACTTCTTCTCTGGCTTGTTCAGAAGCAACAGGAGAGGTCAATTCGATGTAATCAACACCAAAGTCATCAAGGGCTTTAGCAATTTTTAATTTGGATTCTAAAGTGAAAAATGCATTGGCAAATTGCTCACCTTCTCTAAGGGTAGAGTCAATAATTTCGAATTTGGAAACGTTTGAAAGGAAATCAGAAGGATTTGGTCCGTATGGGTTCGACATTGTGTAAAATGGGGAATAAATATGCTGAATATGTATTAAAGTACTAGAATACGGTATTGAATGTTATCTAATAAAAGAGGAAAATCAAAAATTGATTAAGTGAGTCAGCGCTGAAAAATACTGGAATCGATGTTTTGAAACAGGAGAAATCGGAGAATAGCGATAAGTCTCGAGAAAGTAGATTATTCCTTTATTGGATTAAGATCTGGAGCAATTGACTAACAGAGAGTAAAACAAGGGACTGGTTGAATTAAGAAGAACCAGAAGAATAAAAGAGTAAAGAATTTTCTCAAGTAGAAGTTTAGTAATATGAAGTGAAGCAAAAAAGAGGGTATATATAAATGCACGCGGCCCTATGACATACTCATGGTACTCATCATAGTCATAGTAGTCATTCCTGAAAAATTTTAATACCCACCGGTGACTCAGCGTGAATCAGAATCAAAATTGCTAATCACTGGCTGGGGGGATCGCGCGGGCAAAGAACAAAGGAGTGGGTCAGCCAAAAGCGGCAATCCCGCCCGCGCTTAGCTTCCCGGCAACGGAGCATTCAGCTGGAGCAGGTATTGTCGCGGTGTGGAGCTTGACTTAGCTGCTGTTTGTCGTACAGTACAACACTGGTTTATTATGCGTGCACAACACTGGGGAAACTACTAGAATTGTCAACAAGAAATTTCAACAATAGGGTGCACGCACGTACCGTACATGTCAAACCAGAAATTTTTAACCAAGCTTGCTTGTGTTGGGTTTTTTGCTCTCTGGCCACAACTACACCGACAACACAAAGTCTACAAAGTTCGGATATCACAGTATTAGTTTACTAATACAGACTCTATTCGTATATATATATATTTATATATATATCCAAACTCACATGTTTCAACTTATCACTTCTTTAATCTGCTAAAGTTTACATTTTTAGTTTATCTTGCAAACATTTAACTATGCCAAAGATCTCTAAATCGCTAATTTCAAACCCACAAATCTGCTACAACAAGCGTTTGCAATCAAGCATACCGAAACTTAGATTTAAACTCAACTGGGGCAATAACCATAATGACGATATTAGTTCTAAGACTGCTTCCTTAACTAAGGCCAAGAATATAATAAAGGAAAAGGGTAAAGGTTTCAGGCATTCTACATCCCCCTCAGGTCTCCCAATCCATAAGATCTTTAGTAATTCGTTCCCTCTTTCCATTCGTGAATCATTTGAGCATTATATAACCCGAGGAAAACTTGATTTGATCCAGCAAAAGCTCATATCCACTTGTCTTGATTCTTCAATCCCATTTGAAATAATCAAAACTGAAGTCAACTCAAAGGGTGATTATATCAATGAACTGTACGTTAATCCTACTGAAAATAACGGAGATGAGAAACACGTTGTTATGATTCATGGATACGGTGCAGGTTTGGGGTTTTTCATTAAGAATATTGAGAAACTAGCCAAGGAAAGACCTAATTGGCATATTCATGCTATTGATCTTCTGGGTTACGGATGCTCTTCAAGACCTGATTTTCCCTACCATGAACCACGTTCCAATTACAAATTTATTGAAAAATGGTTTGTTGACTCTTTAGAGACTTGGTACTTGAAACGTGGCCTTGAAATTCAAGGAAACAAAAAGGATATTCTAACGATTTCACATTCAATGGGCGCTTATTTCTCTACGTTGCTTAACATCAAGAACCCAAATTTATTCAACAAACTGATCTTGGTTTCTCCAGCAGGTATATTACAGCCACGCAACCCACCATCTATCCCACTATGGTTTGATAAATTATGGAACTTGAACGTATCTCCCTTTGTCCTCGTACGTAACTCGGGACCATTGGGGTCGATGTTCACGTCGGGTTGGACATCAAGAAGATTCTCTAAAGACGACACTGTGTTGAACAAAGACGAACAAGCAGCAATGCATCTTTACTCATATGCGATTTTTAACGCCAAGGGTTCAGGAGAATATATGCTGAACTACTTACTTTGCCCCGGTGGTGTGCCACGTAACGAGTTGATCAACAGAGTGGCGGGTTTGCAATGTGATAGTACGTGGATGTACGGATCGCATGATTGGATGAATATCGACGGTGGGTTCAGAGCTAAGGAGATGCTTACGAAGAAAGGTTTGAGTTGTGATGTCCTGGAAGTTTCCGATTCAGGACATCATTTATACCTTGATAATTTTAAAGATTTCAATGAATTAATCATAAATGAAATGGATTCTTTGAATTTGAAAAAATAAACAAAATTCACGCGTACAATATTCAAGATAGAATTATAAACTATTAAATTAAAACATGTAAATATATAATATTAACAATACTAGTAATACTGATCTGATTGATTTCAATCGATATAAAAGGATAAAAAAAAAAGCTACATACATACGTAAAAAAATGGTAAGTAAAATAAAGTGAGGGGGTAAAAGACAATAACACATGCCAGTGGGTGAAATTAAAGCCATGACTATGGGAAAACAAAAAAAGACAAATCCATGAATCATGAAAAGGTGGGGAATGAAGGAGTCGTCAATTAATAATAATAAAAAAAGTGTATGATTGGATATTAAGTACAGAGAAGTAAAACTTACCAAATCATAAAGAAATGTGCCCAAATGAAAAAAAGATTCAACTTTAGTTCTTGCTGTAAACTTCATCAACTTTTTCCTTTACACTATCGAAAATCTTTCTTCTTTGTAATTTTTGAGCAGATGTGACAAATCCAGATTCTGGAGTCCATTCGTGGTCAACCATAACAATACCTTCAATTAACTCAATACCTACTAAATTATGTTCTTTACCAGTAGTTAATAAAGATTTGTGTACTTCATTAATAACCTTTGGATTATTCACCAAGTGAGACAAATCTAATTCAGTGACACCTAAAGACTTAGCTAATTCAACTAATTTAGCTTCATTTGGAACAACAATGGCAATTGGCTTAACTTGGTTTTGATCAGCATAACAACATAAATTAACAACTAATGAATTGGCTCTGTATGAAGATTCTAATTTTTCCAAAGCGATATATTCACCATTAGCGGTCTTGACTAAATTCTTCTTACGGTCGATTAATTTTAATTGACCGGTAGAGGTCCATTCACCGATATCACCAGTTGAGAAATAGTTTGGATCGTAACTGAAAGCTTCAGAAGTTTCCTTATCGTTTTTATAGTAACCATGCATAACTGGACCACCAGAAATTAGAACTTCACCTTGATTGTTCTTAGCAAAGTAACCGACATTAGGAACATCAATTAATTTGACAGTAACGGAACCAACCAATGCACCTGCAACGTCATATTCAAAATGGTATGGGTCAAGAATACATGTGTTAGCGACAGTTTCAGTTAAACCGTAACCAATTAACATTGGAGCAATAACTGAAGAAATGAATCTTTGTGTAGCACCTGACACTGAAGAACCACCGTTCAATAAGATTCTAATATGACCACCAGTGGCAGTTCTAATTTTTTTAAAGATTAAATTGTCAATGATTGAGGAACCTGGTAAGGAGTTTCTAGTTAAGAAACCCTTTGCTTTATAAGAAGCCCAAAAGATCTTTTGAGAGGTAGATGGTAGTTCTTGAATCTTTGAAATGATACCTTTTCTAACTGTTTCCCAAACAGTGGCAACACCGACCATAACAGTTGGTTGGAAAGCTCTTAAATCCGAGTCACAGTTTCTAACTGAAGCATCAGTTAAAGTCTTGACATTAGCATAACCTAAGATACCACCCCAGTAAAAACAGACTAATTCAAAAACTAATTCGAAAATGTGGGCTAATGGTAAGAATCCAATAACTCTATCCTTGGTGGTAATAAATTTATTATCGATATTAATGGAGACACCACCAATACCTGCAACGATATTATCGTGGTTTAAAACAACACCTTTTGGAACACCTGTTGAACCAGAAGTGTACATAATACAAGACAAGTCATTAGAAGAAGGTGGATGAACATCGATAGTGTCCTTATTGGCCTTACCTAATGCCAAGATATCATCAAAGGAAATGATTTGAATATCTGGTCTAATTGATTTAATTTGATCAACGGCTTTCTTAGCATTTGAATATAATTTTCCGCCAAATCTCTTGTCTGATTCAGAAATATTATGAGAATGAATAATGAACTTAATCTTTTCAGCTTTTTTCAAAGGGTTAATTAATTTAGGTAATAATTCATTATCGGTAAATATGGCAACAGATTCAGTTTGGACTAAAGAGTGGGTTAAACCTTCTTCACCTAAAGTATCATAAGCAGTAACAATTGGAATGTTTTGAGTTTGAGTGGCTAAATAGGTTTGCATCCATTTAGCAGAAGTAGAGGCAAAGATATGAAGTTTGTCTACGTTACCTGGAGTAACACCTAATTTAACCAAACCTTTACCATAATTATGTATTAATTCAATCAATTCGCCAAATTTCAAATATTTATAATTGGATAATTCATAATATTGCCATTGTTTTTCAACTTCAGTTTCTTCACCATTGACGATTTTCTTTACTTTCTTAGTTTCAACGTGAATCTCTTTCAAATCTCTCCAACCGTGACATTTTAAATCATCACCGTGCATTTTGGCAACTTCCAAAATATATTCGTAAACTGTAGAGCATTTCAAGCCAATTGGTCTTGTAACTGCTCCGTCTTTTACTTTGTAGAATCTTCTTGGTGCAGTTTCACCTTCCTTTGCAGGTCCGACTGGAACGTTAACTTGGAAGGACATTTTGTGGATTATTTTTTTTCTGTTTTGTTTTGTTTTGTTTGTGGATTATTTTATGAGTTTTAAAATTTTCTGGGTTTGAGCTAGATGGAATTATGAGGGCAAAAGTGTTAACCGGTACTTTGTTAAGGACTAGTTGTGATGCCTGTTATGATGCCTGTTGGTATGACTATGCCGATGACTACTAATTGGTTCAGAAAGGAAGCTACAGGGATGCGGTGGGGGGCAAATTGATGAAAGCAGAAACAAAACGAAGGCCGCCGTGGTAATTTTTTTTTGTTTTGTTAGTTGCTTGGCCCCATCGTTCTACGTTCTCCGTACTCCGTTTCTCACTTTTTGCTCTCTTTTCCTCTCCGTTCCATAACCTTCTCTATTACAAATTCACCTTGGGACTCAGACCGCTGTGATATAAGTCTGTATATGGCAGTATTAGTGTATGTATTATATAGTATATTTTGTTAATGTTGTTTACGTCTATATGTATTCACTCTTATCCTGTAGTAACTCTAATATAGCAAACTAACTAACTAATTTAGTTAATTGAAAGGCGGGGTTGGGGTATCCCATCAATCCCGTTACACCCTATGTGATTTCACATGGCTTCTAACCTTTATCATTTTGGCCTTGTAGTACTAAGATATCTAATATATATATATATGCACAACTGTATATAGTATAACCTATAGGGATCTCTGTATCCATCAACATCTGTATATTCCTATAACATTTACCCGCTTCCCCCCAGCTCAACAGAAAAAGTTTGTTGGGTGCGCTGGTCGCTGCAGTGCTGGTTGGTCTATCTGCCCTGCCGTGGATTCTCTACTACGCTTTCTCAATTGTTTATGTCTCACGTCTCACCGAAGCCTTTGAGTTTTCCAACCTCATCATTACTAAAACTACAACTTTCCCCCCAAACAATTTAGTTGGTACTTTAACTTCTCTGATTTTGAATTCTATTGTGTCAATAATATGATAAATAAAACAGTTGCATTGTATG
Organism: Ogataea sp. yHMJ1; assembly: GCA_030571015.1. Lineage (NCBI taxonomy): Eukaryota > Fungi > Ascomycota > Pichiomycetes > Pichiales > Pichiaceae > Ogataea > Ogataea sp. yHMJ1. Next base: position 134,468 of record JAJLXB010000012.1, read on the forward strand.
TAATCTCTATTGAACTATTCGTTGGTTTATTGTAAAATATATGAGCTTTCAATCTGTTTGAAAGTCTTTGTTAATCTATTTTCATACGAAAAAAAAAAAAAGAACATGAAGTGCTTAAGTGTAATTAGACAAGGCACATTTTCATATATATTATATATAACTGGTAGAAAAAAAATTAACAGAATCCTCCTTATCAGGGGCTCGAACCCTGGACATTTCGGTCAACTTTTTTACAGATAATAATCTTATAATAAAAGCCGAACGCTCTACCAACTGAGCTAACAAGGACTATTACGGCCAAAAATTTTATAGTTTTAGATCCGACAATTAGAAAACTTTTTAGTTGGTGCACGACCTTAAATTTTTTAAGTATAATCACTTTAAACAGTGATTTATCATCTATGTACACACCTTTGAATGTGATATTTTGTAGTAAATTTATCAAAAGTACAATCAAATCACAAGGTTGAAATTTCAAGATGTGTGCTTATGCCAAAAAATTGTGGTTTTTGTTGAGAATATTTACATCTCACTTTATCCAAAAGGATCTAAAGTTTAAATTGTATTCAAGTCTATTAAACTGTATTAATCTCTATTCAATGATTATCACCCTATTTTATCTTAATAACTGATCTGTAACTTCTAATTGATCGCCAAGATGAGAAGTATCTCCATAAATTTGAATTATACTCTTACTTTGATCTTCCTTATTCACATCAATAACTGTAACCGAGGTATTAAATGGAACTTTACTTGAAGATTCAGCAGTATGAGGATTTACTACATAATTCAAATCATTTATCAAATGCTGTATGAAGGCATTTATTGCTCCTCCATGTGTACAGACCAGAACGTTTTTATGACTCTTTTCGTTTGAATCCTGTATGATTTGATCCCATTCATGATCTAATCTCTTTAACAACTGTTCTCTATTCTCTCCTAAATCTTTGAAATTCTTACCGTATTTCTCCAAAACGTCTTTCAATGGCATTCCTTCCACGGGTCCCATGAACCTTTCTCTTAAATTAGATGTTCTTCTGAATTTATCATCATTAACGCGGCTTTCTAAATCTCCAATATCATGATGTTTCGTTATCTTAGATATGGTCTCTATACATCTAGTTAAATCAGATGAAACAAAGGAGTCAATGGGAAAAGAACTGAATCTTTCACCTACTCTTTCAGCTTGTGCCATACCTGTGCCGTTCAATGGAACGTTTAAATGACCTTGCATTATCTTATTCTTATTATGTTCTGTCTGACCGTGTCTCACTATGAAAACACGGACAATTTTGTCATCTGTATTGATTGAATCCTGAACTGTCATGATGAGTTATAACTCTTCGTGAAATATACTTTCCCTAATGATCTTCTTTTTTTTAGGTATACTGTGACTCACTAAGGTAGATAATAAAATAATATATATATCAAATGTAGATTGTAGATTAGATCTACTCTATGAGGCTTACTGTTACCCGCTCGACCTAAAAAGTTTTCAAGATTTCCACGAGCGACTTAGAGACAGTGAGACAACATTTGAGATTCAAGGTTGAACAATTATATTGCAGTGAAGATATCATTATACGTACATATTATACCAACGCACTCTACCAATCGATACTAGACGCAGGCGAGCCATGTATTCACTAAGAGCACAAAGTACAGTCCTCTTGCAGGGCTTCAAGGGTACCCGTTCCATCTCCTCATCAAGAGTGAATAATGGTGTCATGGATTACTTGAAGTTTTTCAACAAGGGAAAGAATTCCAAGGATTTAATTAGAGAAGGTGAAAGCAGAGAAGTCCAAGAGCAATTACAGAAAAATGCCGTTGAAAAGGGTAAAAAGATCAAAGTCCTTGGTGTAAACAACCCTAAATACTATAATAAGAAACTTGTCTCTGAAAAATTAATAAATGATGGATTCTTGATCCACAGATGGGTACCAAAGGATACTGTATACTCCAAAAGATTAGCCGAATTAGAACAAGAAACCATTGGCAATGACGCATACATTCCAGTTTTGGAGAAATTGTTATTAGAGATATATTCCACTGTCCACCAATCTAATTTAAACACCTTAACATTAGAAGAATTCCAAGGTATCAAATTAGATGATTTGAGCCTAAGATTCCAATTCATCAAGGACATTCAAATTAACTTTGGTTTAACCATTTCCGATTTTGAGTTAACTCATTTGAATGACTTATATAAAGTCCGTCAATTGTTAGTCACAGAGTTGAACCCATCTAAGATCATTAAGAACGAGAAATTACCAAATGCAATTTACTTGAACAAAGACGATTTCAAAGGTTCTAACGTGTCTATTCAAGATCATGTGTTTGAATCAGAAAAGAAGAAGACTATGAAGAAGTTGATGAAGAAAGCTAGAAAGAATGAAATAAAAGCTGAAGCTAAATTTATAACAAGACAGGCACAACAAAGCATATAAATCAATCTAGAAGCATCATAGTCGTATAACAATGACAATGACAATCACAATCACCACCACCATCATCATAGCATATAATATAATATATAGTCTGTTAGCTTAGTTAACTACTGTCTTGTATATATAACAATCAATTAGATTAATAAAGAATCACATATTGGGTATATTTTGGGTATTTAAATAATACTATAAAAAGAAGAGGATACAACAAAAAATAAAAATGAGTAAGAAGTAGTAAGGAAATAGTATAGGTATAGGTATAAAACATTAAAGTGGAATTAAAAACACAAAGATAAGAAGCATCATTGATGATTGTCACTCATTGAATTGAAAAGTCAAAGTTGAAAATGTGTTTATTTTCTGCTTAAGCTGAAAACCACTACTATGGAAGCAGCTAAAGCAAATAAAGCTCCAGGTAAAATCAATTCTTGGATGAAGGAGTTATCAGCACTTGAAGAACTTGCACCTGTTGTTGCCTTCTTAGATCTTGTAACATTACTCTCTGACTTGGAAGTTTCAATATCTGGTCTTTGATCTGGATGATGGATATAAAGGTCCAACTTATCAAAGAATAAGTTTTTAGCCCATGATACACAGTCTTTTAAGTCTTGATTGGAAGTTATGGCAATCAAATCGCTCTCGTCGTCTAAGTAAGAAATAGAAAAGATTTCGCCTTCACTATCAAAAGATTCTTCAGAAGATTGGTCATTGACATTGAATAAAATTTGCTTTTCTTGTTTGGATAACTTACTGGTGATTAATTCTCTTAATCTTTCAATACCTTCATTTGGTCTCAAACTGATTCTATGAGTACGGCCTAATGGAGACTTGAACTTGAATACATATGTTTCATCAAAATCAACTGTTACTGGTGAAATAACAGAGCTTGAGCCACCAATCTTTTGAGCCATTGGACTACTGACATCAACGCCGACAAAGGATATACTATCTGAAGGCTTAACAGAATCAATATTAGCAGAGTTGAGACCAAATTGGGCTAATTCGGATTGTGTAACATCCTGTGCTAATTCACTATGTTCAATCATTGATGAATTAACAGATTCAGTATCGTTATCCAAAGCAGTCCAAAATTTGTTCCATGCTGGTCCTTCAGATTCCATTGAAAACTGGGAGTCGGATGTATTGTGATTGCCTGAGTTGACTGATTGCATGGACTTGATTTGATTTAATGTACAATAAGTCAATTTTAAGACTTCCACGATACCGACTATTTCATTAGAATGAACATCTACAACAGGTAAATTCAAATATTTTCCATCAAACATTTTTCTCAAAGCTTGATGAACGGATAAATCACTTTGAGCAAAGTCAGGTTTAGGAGTCATAACTCTGATAACTGAACATGTCTTTGGATCAATACCTGCGGCAATAACTCTAAGGACAACATCCTTGGAGGTAAAGATACCAGTAACTTCTTCATCCTTTGCAGTATCTTTCACTAAAACAGCTGTTGTCTTGTTTTCTTTCATTAAAATTGCTGCATCATAGACACTTGTCTTCAAATCACAGTAAACTGGGATAGTACGATCGTCCAAGACGCTTCCCAAAATAGGACCATTGATTAATCCCTTAAGATTTTCAAAATAACGAGTCACATGTAATGGTTGACCATGGTTACCACCCATTTCGGCGTTAACATTTTCCATTGCATCATATAATTTCTTGGAGGATTCATACATTCTTTCTAATTTAGACATAGCTTCATTGTAACATTTAGTAATATCCAAAACACCAACAATTTGATTTGAATCGTTGATGACTGGCAAATGTCTAAATCCACGATTGACCATTAAAGTTAATGCATCAGAAGCCAATGTAGAAACTTTACAACACATTGGGTTAGGTGTCATAATTTGATCAATTGTTGTCTTGTTTGCGTTTAAACTGGAGCCTACAATTCTGAAAGCCAGATCTTTAGCTGTAAAGATACCTAATAATTCTTCATTGACATCATCAACAACAAGAACACAATTTTCCTTAGTAACTGACATCATTTGAGCGGCTTCATAAACGGTGTTATGTGGTTTACAAATAACTGGGTCACTTGGCTTTAAAGACATGACTGATCCAGCAGCGTAGTTTACATTACGCTTTTTTGGAGAACCATTTAAATTGGATGATGTTCCACCACTTGAAGTTGATGCTGGAATAGTGGTGAAGTTGGACTTCCTCTTCAAGTCGTTTTCAATTTTTCTTCTGATGGCATCATCTTTTTTGCTTTGTCTCTTTCTTGTAGAATCCAAGACGTCACCTGCTGGAGCGGCAGCAGCAGCAGCAGGATTGGAAAGAGCAGACTGAGACCTTCTAGTTGGCGTGGTGAACATTTTCTTAGATGAAGCTGTGGAGTACCTTGTCTTACCTTGATATCCCTGCAGTGGTTACCAATTAGGTGCTTGAGATAAAAAAGTCTCTTAATTAGCTGTAGTTGAAAAACAGGGGGAGGAACCTAGAGCAGGAACCGTAATGGATAAACACCCAGCATGCATGGGTCTACCAAAGAGAAAGGGTAGGGCAAGATCTGATGTTTACAGTCTTCCGCATTAAGTGAAACAGAGAAATTTATATAAGCACAGCCCTGGAAATAATTTTGCAACCAATGTTAATGTTGTATTGACGTTGTATTGGTGTACTAGTGTGTTAAATTATTGTTGTATGAGTTAACTGATGAACTTTTTAACAAGATGTTAGACCAGATACAAAGAGTGAGGACTGAGAGGAGAATGAAAGGAGGCAGCTGGCTAAATGTGATCAGTCTCCTTTATTGAAATATGCAAGTTCTTTGTTGTTGTTTTTTGTATTTTATATTCTGGTTACTCTTTTTTTGTTACGTAGGTTTATCTTTGTCTCCTGTGAACAGTCATTAGTTAGCTTCTCATTGATTTATCAAAAATATGTTTCTGTCAGCATCACTTAACTTTGCTCGTAGTCTTCCTGGTTACGGGTATTTCACCAAATTTATGGAAGACTTCTTGATTGAAGTTATTAAGACAGCGCCTATTCCCAATCATATCGCCTTTGTCTTGGATGGAAATAGAAGATATGCCAAAACCCAAGGGTTGGCTTTGAAAGATGGGCATACTGCAGGTGCTGAAACTTTAGCTGAAGTCTTAAATCGCTGTTTCAAGATTGGTGTCAAGGCTGTAACAGTATACGCATTTTCAATTGAAAACTTCAACAGACCTCAGGAGGAAATAGATACTTTATTTGATTTGTTAAAGTCAAGATTAATTTACTTGAGTGAGTCTGAAGGTGTCAAAGTGACTAATGGGGGATTGAAAATTAAGATAATTGGAAACAAATCTTTGATTCCACCTTTACTGTTACAAGATTTGGAGGAAATTGAAAATAAAACTAAAGATTTCAATGATCGTACTTTATTTGTTGCATTCCCATATACATCAAGGGATGATATCACTCATTCCATATCTACAATTATTGAAAAAGTGAATAAAAATGAAATTAATCCTGCTGAGATTACAGAAACTACCATTGAAGATAACTTCTACTGGGTCGATGAAGCTCCCAAAGTAGACATTTTAGTGAGAACCTCGGGTCATACTAGATTAAGTGATTATATGTTATGGCAATGTCACCAAGAATGCGTAATAGAGTACGTTAATACACTATGGCCTAATTTTAGGTTTTTCAATACATGGTGGGTCATTTTCAAATGGGGTTATTACAAAAATTTAATTATCAAAGATGCTGAAACTATGGAGTTAAAAAAGGCAAATCCTGAAGCTATAAAGAATCGTTACCAGGATAATCCAAAGACTACATTCAAGCATCCACCTTTTGCTTCAGTCACAAAGATGTAACCTTCTTGCTCGTCTGAAATTTGTTGCACTAACTTCAATTGTGATGAACTACACTTTGCTGAATCTATTTGCTCAATATAAGTCAAATCCACTTCACTAAATTACTTTGCTAATAAATACAAGAATACAAAGGTATCTTTAATAATGTTAATCCAGATTCAATTCTGTAGAGTATAACTATTTATATATCTGGAATGCTATATGAAACCTAAAGATCTAAAAAAAAATTCAAAAACCAAAAACCAAAAAAAAACATAAAACATAAAAAACATAAAAAACAAATAAAAATTTAAATAGGAACTAAAAACAATTAATGGAAATAGTGCTTCTCCGGAGAATTGACACTTTCCTTTGTAAATGATTTGTATCTGCTAAATGGATCTTTTCTTTCTAAATCGTGTTCAGGATTTTGAGCAAATTGAGAGATATTTCTGCGACGTATATAGATTCTCTTGATCCATTTCCACAATTCACAGAAAAGCAAAAAGGCGACAGAAAATGCAATAGCGTAACCCCATTCTTTTCCAATACCCTTATGTAAGAAGACCTTGTCATTAATAACCGGAATGTAAACAATTGGAAACAAAGTGACAAATCCAGCAATTACTGACCAGAAAAGAAATTGGTTACCCCATAAATGGTGAAACACTTCAACATATGGTCTTTCGGATTCAGGGTGCATATTGAATAACGATCTACGTAAATCAATTACTTCCCAAGCAAGTAACAAGGCACACCAAGTCATTACAGCAAAGGATGCAGAACGACCTTTAAAAACATAGTGGCATGATTCGGAATATTCAGAATTACAATCCACACCTAGTTCGCCATGTCCTTCACCATATATAACTGATGTGAATGCACCCATACAGCAGATGGCAAGAAAAACACCATATGCAAACATATCAATCAATATTTCCCAAGTAAAAACATTAGTCTTAGAGTCCTTTGGAGGTTTAGACATTACATCTGGAGCAGCTTTCTCAAGACCAAGACCCATAGCTGGGAAACACGAAGTCACTATAATAACCCATAAGACTTCAACTGGAGATAGTGGAAAGACAGAGTATCCTGAATCGTCAAGAAATACCAATCCAACCATCAAATACAAAGCTTGTCCAACGTTCATACCTAATAATTGCATCACAAACTTTTGAATGTTATCTCCCATTCTTCTACCTTCTTCAATAGCATTCAAGATGGAAGCAAAGTTATCGTCCGAAAGAACAATATCTGAGGCATCTTTTGCAACATCAGAACCATTAAGACCCATAGCAATACCAACATCGGCCTTCTTCAAAGATGGAGAATCATTGACACCATCACCAGTCATGGCACAAAACTTGTTTCTACGATGTAAGGCGTCAATTAATCTAACTTTAGTCTGAGGAGCACAACGTGCAATAACTAAAGGCAAAGCAGGCAAGGCATCAATTTCATCATCTGATAAAGCGTCAAATTCCATAGCAGTCATGACCATGACTTTGACCATTTCTGCAGAATAATGGTACAAGTTACGAGGCAGAATACCAACTTCTTGAGCAATGGCTCTAGCTGTGGAAGGGTGATCACCTGTAGCCATTCTAACATTAATACCAGCCTTGTGACATTGTTTAACACTAGCAGCAGTTTCGGGACGTGGAGGATCATAAATACCAATCAAACCAATAAAAGTCAAGTCTTTTTCAACTGTATTTCTATCTTTCTTACTCCAGTCATCATCTAGAGATTCCTCAGAATCTCCAAAACGATTAGCAAAGGCTAAAACTCTAAGTCCCTTGGAAGATAGAGCATTCATGTTCTCTTCAATCAGCTTCATGTTTTCCTCGGTTATAGGCTCAACCCCTCCTGAAATTGGACTAACCCAATTGGAGCAGCATTCTAACACACGTTCAACCGCACCTTTAGTGAAAATATTAACTTGGTCATTTTCATTGTCCGAATACACTGAAGTCATACGCTTGATACTTGAGTCAAACGGGTATTCAGTGAGTTGGGTGTATAAGCCATCCTCATTGACAATCTTATCAGTGGAGTAGTTCAAACGAGTAACAAAAACTTGGATAGCAATTTCAGTAGGATCACCTCTAGCTCTCCAAACGTCAGTAGCTGTAGCCTCGTCATATTCTTCAAAGACTTTAGCAATATTGGCTAAACTTGCAGTAAAAATCCAGTTCATGAAGAGCTTTATATTAATGGTAGTGTTACTAATATCAAAGTCACGCCAGTGGTTAACATCATGTTCATTGACTTCAACCGGAGATCTCTTAATCCATTCAACTTTTCCTAACCTTGGATTGAAAGGTGAGTTTGAATCAGTGACTGCAAAAGTTCCTACTCCTGGAATCCAAACATTACGAGCAATCATCTTACCTTGAGTTAAAGTACCTGTCTTATCAGAACAAATATCATTGATAGATCCTAAGGCTTCTAAAGAATCCAACTTTCTAACAATGACATTCTTTTCAGCCATGACTCTAGCACCAACTGCCATTGTGATTGTAAGAACAACAATTAAAGAAGATGGAATCATAGAAAGAGCAACACAGACAGCATAAATGGCAACATTTCTGTTAACATGGAATGACTGAGAAGCCATAACAACAATAGCAAAGACAACAGCCACCCCAAACAAAGCAATGGCCAATTCAGAAAGTTTACGACTTAAAGGAGTACCCTCAGTAGTACCTAGAAAAGCACCAACGATACCAACGACAGTCTTGTATGCTGCCTTAAGGTAGTCTGTAAATTTTGGATTGGGTTGTTCAACTTTATGAACATAAGACTTTTGGGAGTTGTTTAAAGACTCGGCAATCTTACCGATTTCAGTTCTCAAACCAGTATTTACAGCAATACCAGTAGCTCTTCCCTTAGTAACTGTGGAGGAAGAGAAGGCCATGTTGATTCTGTCACCAACCGGCACAATTTGAGAAAAGGCTTCGTGAGGGTTCTTAGCAATTGGTAATGATTCACCTGTTAACAAAGCCTCATCGGTTTCAAAATTCATAGCTTCAACAATTCTAAGATCAGCTGGAATAGTATCACCGACTTTAATCAAAATAATATCACCAGGAACAACTGTTTCGGCTGGGATAGTTTGATCGGCACCGTCTCTCAAGACTCTTGCCGATGGGGTAGATAATGACTTTAAAGAGTCCATTGTCTTTTCGGCCTTGAACTCTTGGATGGCACCAACAAAAACATTTAAGCCAATAACAAATGTAATGACACCACCACTAATCCAGTCTCTAATAGCAAATGCAATAATCATAGAAATGATAAGAACTAAAATCATAGCATTGAAAACTTGATGGATTAAAATCTTTGTGATTGAGATTTTTGTACCTTCACCAAGATTATTTGGACCATAAACCTTCAGTAATTCCTCTGCATTAGAGGAAGACAGACCATTTTTTAAGGATGTCTTGAAGTGTTCAGCACACTGTTGAATGGTTAGCAAGTACGCATTTGAACCAGTATTTGATGCTTCAACGGTTGTAGTATTAGTTAATGTTCTTTCGAATTCTGTTTCTTCTTCTTTCAAGTTATTAATTTTTTTTTCCATGCCAAAATAAAGAAGTATGAGTATAATATTTGAAGAAAGATTTTTTTGATTTATCTTTGGAAAGGTTAAAAGAGTTAATTAAAGAGGAAACAGGTCTAGTCTTATATATTGCGTTTTGGTGATATCCCTAATGAAGTTGTTTCCCTTGCAGAGATAACAATATATTGAGCCGCACCCCCAACATTTTTCCGCTTTGGGAGAGCCTACGTTAACATCGAAAAAGGGCCTCTGGCACACATTTAGGTATTTTCTACCTATGATTAGGATTTCCTGCGAATCCCAAGGAATCGATCCATTGGTACTTTTATCTGTGTGATGTGGCAACTCCATGAGATATGGGGTGGATATAAACCGTTGTAATGGGTGGTTATCTCCTCCATGCTCGCTAAAAAAGGAAATCCGAGGCTGAGCCGCTTGAAGTCGTCCCAAAAGTCTTGGTAAGCAACTTGGAAAGTCATGAATTATGTCATACCAAGTATACCAAGTGGTCACTGTGCTGCCCAGCGCTCTATGATTGGCGCAAGTTGCATGTGGGGAGGCTGCTTTCTTGGAAGCTTCAAATTAAATATACGAGATGATAAACCAAGATATATATAGCATGATGGTACGATAATTGTATGTGGGTCCACTATTGAGACACGCATCATGATTGTTGTAAAACAACATCTGTACACCTGCACGTGATTTTGTAGCTTCTAGACGGTTAAAAAGTGAAGCGCGTCTTCTTTTAATAATAGAGAATAAGAGGAATAAACGAAGGTACGAGAAGATAGATAGATACGGGGTAGGGCCACTACGAAGCACTAAGAAAAACCACAAAAAAAAACCCTATATGAGCAGTATTAAAGAAAGCAAGTTGGCCTTTTCGCCAGGCCCCTCAGTTGGAGATTTGAATTCAGAGGATTCAGATTTTGAAGGAAATAAGTTCATTTATAACAAATACAAAAAGCTTTTGATAGAAGATATCAAGAGATCTGCAGACTCTATTACAAAACAAATGAGTCAACTTCAAAACTCCTTTGACAAGGCTATTCCACTAACCACAGAATTTGAGAGCGCTGAGCGAATCTGGAAGTCATTTAATGACCCATCGATGTTCAATCCTGATAAAAACGATGATTCTAACTCAGATCTACAAGATAAAGAAAACAATTAAATTTCCATAAGCATTGGGCAAAGGGGTTTTATGATAACTACGGAAGTTGTCTTATGTGTCAGTTATCGTTATGTACGTATATATTAATTAAGGAATAAATTTAAGCAAAAAATTAAGCAATGCGTAAGTGAGATAAGTATGTAGCGGAGATTTCTATTGAATTTAGTAGGATCAAGTCAAGGCGCAAATGCCGAGTAAGCATAAAAAGTATAGCAATAGCGAGTAAACTCAGTTTATTTCTTCAAATAAGAGTGAAGGGAATCAACGTGAGCTCGTTTGGATAACCCCACTCTGTATCTTGGTGAAGGAAGTAGTTTGATGGGTTTATTAAGGCGGTCCAATTTGGGCAGTATAGGTGTAGTCGTGGTAGCGGTATTAGGAGGCGTCTCTCCTGTAATATAGCAGTTTTTAGGTTCATTAAGCGTAAAATCTTGTGTTGGTGTTATTGTAGTTTGCGAAGATAAATTTTGGTACCTTGTTGATTCTGATAAGATTGTTGAATTGAATGATTGACTTGGTATTGGACTGGGACTCTGCAAAGTAGGTTCAGTAGGCACATCATGAATCTTATCAGACATTTCAGAAATAATGGAAGTTACGAGTGGTTCGTTGACGTTTTCAGTTTCTGCATGATTCTGATTTTCAATAATTTCATGTTCAAGTGTGGTATCCTGTTTGACAGCTTTTGATTCTAATATGTACTCTGATTTGTGTTCCGTGTCTCCTTCTTCTTGACTCATCACAGTCATCGCAGCACCTTTCCTTAGCGCTCGTATAACTACATATATGTTGTCATGCGTGAGCTCCATGTCCGTCTCATCTTCTGAGGAGTTGGGTATGTGATCCTCGATAAGACACGTCTTGGACCGTTTCAACCGCTTGGTCTTCTTATGTTTGCTCCCCGGTGCAGTCTGTGGCCGCATCAGCTGCATCATCGGGGGTTCCAACACCTTCCCTTCAATCGACATCTGTTTCATTTGTATTCCAGTAAAGAAGAAAGGAACTTTTGGTCGCTGTATAAACACACATATGTACTCTATCAAGCTGTTATCGTGATAAACTCTAGATGTTCCCGCTCTACTCGCCCTCTACGCAATTAGTCCCCTACAGAACAAGAAGACGGCTGTGCTCGGAGTCGTTCGTTCTCTGTCTCTTAAGTGACCCCATTAGATTAGCATGACTCTATGGCTTCCCACGGAGTCTCTATCCTCTTCTGGCCAATTTTTTCACACCCTGGTTTCCGCCAGTAGCACTCATCTTGTTTGGTATTGTTATAGCAGTGCTAGATAAGCTCTTTGCTGTATCTCCCAGCGTGTGTAATCCATCTACAGCTCTTTCTGCTATATACTAGAAGCGCCACAGGCACCCAATTAGATACTGCAGACTAAAAACCGTCTTCATTTTATCCGAAGACTGCACTCCGAAAACGGCAAGCTTCATCTGCATCAGGCCAAATTTATCTGACCAGCCAGGAAAGTGACACATTTCTACAATCAAGTCGTTGAAAAGCACATAAACAAAGATACAATATTGCTTCTTAAGTCTATAAGTATCACTATACAGTGGTTTCCGCGTCATTTTCACTATCTTTTGTTCATCATTTTATTCCTCTATAAAATTCAAATCATAAATAAATATATTTAGCCAACCCAAATCGAATAATTTCAAATCAACAAATTCAATATCAAAAAGATTCATTTCATTTCATAATGTCACCTTCAAATGACGAGAATCGACATGATCGATATACAGCTAATAGAACGTCCAATAATAGCAATAACAGTACTAATAGTACTACCAGTACTACCAGTACCGCTTCTACTCCAACAGCATTTCACCCAAACCATAATGATTTAGCTAAAGAATTAGGTCTTAGTAAGGGCTCAGCTACAACCGCTTACTCCCATAGCAATACAAACCGGACCCACCAGGAAACCGATATATACAATAACAGCAACAGTAACAGTCACCCACATAGCCATAATGACTCCTCTATAGATTCTTCCAAAGTCAACTCACCTTTGTTATCCTCGCTGCCTTCTCTAACTGCACTTACTTCAGCTATATCTATTCCAGGTCAAACCTCTACAATCAACTTCTTTGATTTCCCAAAGGCAAATAGTTCAGGCAATACCACAAACTCAATGAACCCAAGTAGCACTTCAAATTCAACTAATACCAATAATTTTGCATTGGAAGATGATCAGACATATTCTAAAATGAACTTGATTATTGTTTGCGTCGGACTTCCTGCTCGAGGTAAGTCTTATATCACCAAGAAATTACAAAAATATCTCAACTGGATGCAATATGAAACCAAGATCTTTAACGTGGGTAATGTTAGAAGACAGGAACATGTTAAACCTAGTGATTACCCCGTTCAAGGACCAACTGGCGCATCTACTACTTCTGTCACGCCTACTCCAACTCCTACTCCGACCCCAGGTCCTACTGTCGATACTAATGATGGTACTTCTCATGATGCTAATTTCTTTGATCATAATAACCCAGAATCTTTTTATAAGAGAGAGCAGTGGGCTATAGAGACTTTAAATCAAGTGATTGACTATTTACTCTCAGGACAGGGAAACGTCGGTATTTTCGATGCTACAAATACTACAAAGGCAAGAAGAAGATGGATTATTCAAACTATAAATAATCGTACAAAGGGAACGGTGAAAGTCATGTTTTTAGAAAGTATATGTGATGATCAGTCGATTATTGAAAAGAACATAAGGTTAAAACTGTCAGGTCCTGATTACAAAGATATGGATCCTAATCTTGCTCTTGAAGATTTCAAAAATCGTTTAAAGAACTATGGAAAAGTTTATGAAACCATAGATGATGAAGAAGAAAAGGAAAATGAGAAATATGATATTCAATATTTGAAAATTATTAATGCTGGACGTAAAATAGTTTCTTATAATATCAATGGTTACTTAGCCTCTCAAGCTGTGTTCTTTCTGTTGAACTTCAATTTATCAGATAGACAAATTTGGTTGACAGTGAATGGTGAAACTGAGGACTCTCTTTTGAATATAAAAGGTGGAGATAGCTCTTTAACTAAAAAAGGTGATAGATTTGCTAGAGCCTTACCTAAATTCATTGGTAAAAAGAGACAGGAGTTCAAGTTGAGAAAATTAAATCAAGAATATATAAATGATTTATTTTTCAATCATCATACTGAAGAACAGAATAAAGAATTGACAAATGCAAACGATATCAACTCGGCAGTTGCTGCAGTAGCGACACCTTCCTCAGCGGTTAAACTTGAAGGTGGTTTCAACATATGGACATCCACTTTGCAAAGATCTATCCAAACAGCCAGTTACTTTCCTAGTGACACTTATGAGCTTAAGACCTTTAGAATGCTTAACGATTTAGGTTGTGGATCGATTGACGGAATGTCTGATACAGAGTTTCGTACAAAGCATTCAAATGACTATGTTAATCAACTCAAGAACAGGTTGTCTTTCAGATTCCCAGGTATAGGTGGTGAGTCGTACCTCGATGTGATTTCTCGTCTTCGTCCAATGATTATAGAATTAGAGAGACTCAAGGATCATGTTTTGATTGTTTCCCATCGTGTGATTACACGTGTCTTATTGGGCTACTTCATGAACTTGTCTAAAGAAATGCTTACCGAATTAGACGTCCAACATGGGTTCGTGTATTGTATTGAGCCAAAACCATATGGTCTTCACTTAAAGATCTACAACTATGATGAGTTCACAGATGATTTTTACGAAGTTGATGAAATCGAATTTATGAAGAAGAAAAGACACAGAGGAAGTATGTCTATCAGTACAAACGTCAAGGGTAGAGTCGTTCTTACTGAAAAACCGTCAGATTCCGCAATTGCCTCCTCATCAAGTGAAGAGGAAGAGGAAGAAGAGGAAAATGATTTCTTATCCGATGATGACGATGCATCTAATAGCAGTACGTACGTCCCAGCACCATTTGAGAGAACTGTATCTCAGTCATTTGAATTTAAGAACGACTCCGGATCATCAACACCAGTGCGTGGAGCCGAAAAAGAGCTTGATTTCAATTTCAGCCTTTTGTCTTCTCCCTTGAGTCAACGCAACTCCAATGTTAACGTGCTCAGATCCAAGGATAGGAACGCATCCTCATTTGAAGATTTGAACTTCCATTTCAGTAGACCAGGGGGCAAAAGCAGATCGCATAGGAAAACTCCTAGTATTGGCCAGCAAAAAACGCATACACATACACATGGCCATATAACCGAAGCAAAGCAGCAGAAAAGTTCTATTACTTCATCCGCATCGACGCTGGAAGTTGATGAGTTTGGAAACGATATTGATGTCACTGTAGCTAAGATCTTGTCTAACAAAAAACTACTAAAACGCTTATTACAAGCCATGTCTATCGAAGAATAGAATGTATTTGTACATAAAATATTTATCAACAAATTTATAAATAGATAAATAAATAAAATAATTAAATGACATAAATCAGGTTTTACATATACTGCCTATACTATTCTATGGCTAGATGTGTCTGACTAAAACAACTGCACAATTTAAATTTCTCAGAAACTAATTTTCCCTTGAGTAACTGCACTAGGAAGAGACTGAGGAGTGATTCAGTTAAGTGAAAGATGTATTGTTGTATTTAGCTTGAAGATATTCCACAGTGCTAGAGTACTTTGGAAACAGAATACGTGAAATTCATTGCTATGTTTCAGAATTTGATGAGATCAAGGCTTCTCGTGCAGAGCAGACTTACCTCTAGAGTTTTAACTAAACCGAAATCTACCCCATTCAACTTCCATTTTAAATACCAAAATGGAATCAAGAGATCATATGCCACTGTCAAGACAGATAACATTGACTGGAACCCAATGAGCACATCTAAGAATTTAGTGAAGGGTCATGAGCTGACAGGAAAGACTTCTCGTAAAGTTGTCTTTTTCATCCTCTGTTTAACACCAATTGTCACTTTTGGTCTCGGGGTTTGGCAAGTCCGCCGTTTAGAATGGAAGAATAAACTTGTCGCTGAGTGTGAAGATAGACTTACATATAAGCCTTCTCCTTTGCCTCGTAACATCAAGGCTGAAGATATACACAATTTTGAATATCGTAAAGTCTTGCTCACAGGTCATTTTGATTACGAGCGTGAGGTATATGTTGGTCCAAGACTGCACGATGGTTTGAAAGGATACCTTGTTATTTGTCCTTTTGTCCTTAGTAACGGTTCTAATGTGATCCTTGTTGATCGTGGTTGGATTTCAGACGACAGAGTCATCCCATCAAGAAGAAACTTGCAGCATTTGTCATGTCCTCAGGGTGAAATTACAATCAGTTGTGTTTTGAGAGTCCCACCAGAGAAGGGTATGTTCCATATGGATCACCAAGAAAACAGCAGATTATTCCATTATGTTGATATCAAGGCTATTGCCAAATATACTGGTGCTTCAGAGATTTTTGCCCAGGCTTTAGAGGATTTTGGTGATCATCCGGAAAGATTAGCAAACAATGAATCTAACAATAATCAAGTCGGTACTAAGCCATGGTGGAAATTCTGGAGTTCATCTTCTGGTCCAGTTGCTACATTTTCATCTTCATCCCAGACCGAATTGGGACCTAGTGATCAAATGATCAATGAAGTCGCTTCACCTAACGAACTAGATGCTACAGCCGAATACTCTCCTTTGCAATTCATAAACGCTGGTGTTCCTTTAGGTAAAGTACCCAAAATTGACTACAAGAACAATCATATGCAGTATCTTGTGACTTGGTTCGGATTGTCATTTGCATCTGTCATCTTGCTCTTTTTAACCATAAAGAAATCAAAGTTTGTCAACCCTAAAGACGAGAAACTGCGTCATGCCAGAAAGATGCTTGGGCATTCCTAGACTTACATCCTTTATTTAAATGGTACCAAACACCTTTTCTCTCTGCACTTCATTCTACCGTATTACCATATCTTGTATATACCTCTATCTAGTCAACCATCTATATAGTATTAAGTATCCAAATGACTAATCGCCGGTACTTTACTTTAATCTCAATGAAAAGATTCACGTGCAAAAAAGACCCAAACAAAAAATCAAGGCTCAGTCAAAAAATAGAGAGGAATGATCTGTTGGACTAGCAAACGCAATTGGTTCTGTTGCCATTGCCTTTCTTGTACGCATTGCTATCTGTATAAAAGCGATTGAATAGTTTAGGAGTTGTATCTATTAGGTATTGAATTTCTTTGAAGAACTAATACTGCTTAATTATATTTGACAATTACAGGTTTACAATAATCTTTTGGTCTACAAAATGTCAAGCTCGGGAAACAGCAGATCATCAATACCAACCCCGAAGGTGAAGGAATTCGACACTTCTGCCCTCTCTGATACCTCTGATACTGAAGACAGAGATGGGGTGATTAGACCAGGTTTGAAAAACCGCAGGTCATCTTCCATGTCCTCTCTCTTTTCATTAACTGACTCGCCTCTTCCTCCACCAGATGAAAAGGATTTTATCGCATTTACTTCAGACGAACGACATTTATCTTTGATTAGAAATTTACATATGGCTGATTTCATCACTCTGCTCAATGGATTTTCTGGTTTCTACTCCATTATTTCATGTTTGCGGTTTACCCTTACAGGGAAGACCCATTATGTTCAAAGAGCTATCTTTTTTATATTGCTTGGTTTGTTTTTTGATTTCTTTGATGGTAAAGTTGCTAGACTTAGAAACAAATCTTCTTTGATGGGACAGGAACTTGATTCTCTGGCTGATCTGATTTCTTTTGGTGTTGCTCCTTCAGCAATTGCGTTCTCCATTGGTTTACAAACTACCTTTGACGTACTGTTACTGACATTCTGTGTTCTCTGTGGTTTGACTAGATTAGCTAGATTCAACGTCACCGTTGCTAATTTGCCAAAGGACGAAACTGGAAAATCGAAGTACTTTGAAGGATTACCTATTCCAACTTCTTTATGGCTTGTTTCGTTGATGTCTTTTTGTGTTTTCAAAGGCTGGATTCTTGAATCCAGTTTGATTCCAGGTGGAGTTTATTGGCAAGGCACCTTTTACGAATGGCATCCAATCAGTTCTTTGTTCTTTATCCAAGGTTGTCTTATGATCAGTAAGTCTTTGAAGATTCCAAAGCCATGAGTCAATGAAAAGGAAAAAAGACCATATTAATTTTTTCTGTGAAATGCACCTTGTGGCTAATTTCTCCTGAAGTAGAAAAATAAGTTAAATAATTCATATCCTATATAACCCTATACTATTAAGACTATCTGAACGGCTTCCTTCCTTTGACTGACCATGTATCTTCAGTAGAACGGTTTCTCGTATTAGCCCTAGCACTCTTGAACCCCGTATTCACTCGCTCTACCCTAGTAATTCTAGGTGTTTGAAATTGTTTAGTTATTCTGGCTTCTGGGATGTGGGGCACAAAGACAGATGATTCGTTCGAAACCATGGATAAGTTATTACTACTTGTACTTCCGGGTCTAGATGAAACAGGCGTTCTTGATTCCAATTCTCGTATTCTCTTCAATTGTGCGGTCTTTCCAGAACTCCGCAAAAACTTAGTATGCTTAGCAACACCACTTGCCGGAGTTGTAGGAGTCTGCATAAACCCAGTTTGTCTTCTATTTATGCTTGGAGTTCGTAGTAATGATGCTGAACTTCTTGGGAGTCTGTTGTTAATATTGCTGATAGCTCTACGATTTCCCAACAAAGTGGATTGTAATCTATGTGTCTTCTGTGTTTTCTGAGAACGTATCTTGCTTACCTGCCTGGATAACTTTATCAATTTAGCTGTAACTTCTTCTAGTTCCGCACTACTCTCTTCCAGTTCTTCCTTTTTCTTTGACAGTATATCATCTCTTTGAACTTTGGTTTTTGCCACAGCAGTCTGGTTAAATGCACAACACCAAGCATTGATGTTGAAACCGTATATGAAAGAAGCAAACGACTCATTGAAGTCACTCAAAGAATTATGGGCATTTGCCAACTTTTCTGTCTGCTCTGACAGTCTTAAAAACCCATTCACCAGCTCTGCTTCTTGTTCAGGTCCAATGGCACGGTCTGGTGTGTCACTATAGTCATTTGGTTCCAGAGCATGCTTGTGGATCACGGGAGTCGCACTACTGAATCTTCGACTTGTCACAATCGGAGTGTTTGGCCTTCTTTTATTTGGGGATTCGTTATTTACATCTACCAATGACCTCCTCTCCTTTTCAAAGTAAATATTTAACTCTTTGTACGGGCTAGATACGGGCATCGAATCGAGTTCAAAATCATCATCCTCATCGCGTTGGTCTACCTCAATATTTTGCTTGACCGCACTTCCAAGTACCAGACCTGTTGTATAGCTACCCATAGTCCTACTCTGTATTCTTGGAGTAATTGTCTGTTTTTGCATGAAAGCAATATGTGGTAAAGCTGGTTAGCTGGTCCACTATAGGTTGCAAGGATCTTCTATATTCAGGCTATTTCTCCGGGAATCTAAACAAAAACAAAACCCAGATGTATAAATTCATCTGTGCACCTTTTTCTTAAAGCGTGACACTTATTAACGTCGCAAACTGCTTATGCCATATCGGACCCTTATTACTCACTCACTCTCTTCCGAGCAACTTCCTAAGTACAAACATCAAGCTAACATATAAATTGCTGTCCTTATGGCCATCAAAATCAGATCTACCTGAGCACCCTCACTTTCAGCACTCTTCTGCGATGCCCCACACCTCTGCCTTTTGGAAAGCTTCCCTTTCGCTTCACCATCCCCGTGATTTTGCAGGCGATGCGCGAGTCACCAACAGTGGAGAATTAATTGCGTAATTTATTTTGAATTTTTCAGCTTTTCGGTTCTTATTACACACCTTTTCTACCTCTTTCCTCTGTCACTACAACCATCCAACAACTATAGTTATAGCCATGTCGATGAGAACATCTGTCCGCAGAGCTGCCGCTTTAGCAGCCAAATCTTTGCCAAAAGCTGTTTTCCCATCATTAGTCGTTCCTAGATTCCCAGCCGCTTCGTCAAGAAGATTTTATGCAACCAAAGAAGTCAAACTCACAGCTGAAACATACCCTAACGTAACCAGAGATCCAAGATATGGTTCATTAACTGCTGAAGATGTTAGCTACTTCCAAGGCATTGTTGGTGAATCTGGTGTTCTCTCAAATGAGGACGATTTGGTGTTTTTCAATGAAGATTTCATGAGAAAATACAGAGGTCAATCTAAATTAGTTCTTAAGCCAAAGAATACCGAACAAATTTCATCCATTTTGAAATACTGTAACGAAAAGAAACTTGCAGTTGTTCCTCAAGGTGGTAATACCGGTTTAGTTGGTGGTTCTGTTCCAGTATTTGACGAAATTGTCATTTCTTTAGCTAACCTCAATAACATCAGATCATTTGATCCAAACACTGGTATCTTAAAAGTCGACGCTGGTGTCGTTTTAGAAACTGCTGATTTATACTTGGCTGAACAAGGAAGTGGGTTCATTTTCCCATTAGACCTTGGTGCTAAAGGTTCTTGTCACATTGGTGGTAATATCGCCACAAATGCTGGTGGACTAAGATTAATTAGATACGGCTCTTTACACGGTACCGTGTTAGGATTAGAAGTTGTCTTACCTGATGGAACTATCTTAGACTCCATGCACTCTTTAAGAAAGGATAACACTGGTTATGACTTGAAACAATTATTCATTGGAAGTGAGGGTACTCTTGGTATAGTAACCGGTGTCTCCATTTTATGTCCATCAAGACCAAAGGCTGTCAACATTGCAATGTTAGGTTTAGAATCATATGAAGCTGTTCAAGCTACTTTTGCTAGCGCTAAGTCTGAATTATGTGAAATTTTATCTGCTTTTGAATTTATGGATCGTGAATCTCAAGTTCAAACCAAGAAATTCTTGAAGTCTGATCATCCATTAGGTGAGGAAGTCGATGGTGCTGTGCCAGAATACCCATTCTATGTTTTGATTGAAACTTCAGGTTCCAACAAAGATCACGATGATGCTAAGTTAGAGACCTTCTTAGAAAATGCTATGGAATCAGGTTTAGTCGCTAACGGTGTTGTCTCTCAAGAAGAAGCTCAATTGAAGACTTTGTGGCACTGGAGAGAAGGTATTTCTGAAGCTTCCACTTACGATGGTGGTGTTTACAAATACGATGTTTCATTGAAATTAGATGAAATGTACGACTTAGTCATTGCTGTTCGTGAAAGATTACAAGCCGCCAACTTGTTAGGTGAATCAGATGAATTCCCTGTTGTTGATGCTGTTGGTTACGGTCACATCGGTGATGGTAACTTACACTTAAACGTTGTCGTGCGTCGTTACACTAAGGAAGTTGAGAAATGTTTAGAGCCTTTTGTTTATGAATGGATTTCTGAACATAAGGGTTCCATCTCTGCCGAACATGGTCTTGGTTTCCAAAAGAAAAACTACATTGGATACTCCAAATCTGATGTCGAAATCAAGTTAATCAAGGACTTGAAAAACCACTACGATCCAAATGCTATCCTTAATCCTTACAAGTACATTTAATCCTTATGAAATCAATAGAATCCCACTTTAAATAATTATATTCTTCAATACATATATAGAACTCTTTGAAAAGAATACTTTTAATCCACAACAAATATTATAGTACTCAATACAACAACTTAAATATTCGTATTTTTACACCCGTGCATCCCACCTGTGCACCACTTGTGCTAATGAGGATCATTAAGAGAGATTTGCAGATATCAAGTGGTTGCGTGGTCTAGTTGGTTATGGCATCTGCTTAACACGCAGAACGTCCCCAGTTCGATCCTGGGCGGAATCATTTATTTTTTTATTTTTTTCCTTGTAAGGAGCTAGTTTATTTACTCTAACGATTCAAACAGTCACACTCACCTCTGTTACTCTACTGTTGTCTTTTGTGTACTACTATTAAGTCTATTTGCTAGAGCAGGCCACGAAACTGTTTAACAAACAAAGAGTCATCATCAAACACAACATATTTTTTGTATTGAGTCATAATAAAATAAAACTCTTTACAAGCCTATAATTAAAAAAATAATATTAATTTTAGAATCTATATTTTTTACAACTTTAATTTACATAGATCACAACTTTTCTCCTGTACCCCTTACAAATTGCTTACCTCTTTATATTTGATTTGTGGGACTTCACTAAAGATAAGCTATTATCTTATTAAAAGCCGCTTGTGTTTTGATAGCCGCTAAAGCATCAAGTCAAACAGAAATTATCGCTTGAATTTGAGGAGCTCACTGCCTATCAGGATGATCCCTAATGTCACGTTAAGGAGAAGAACACTTAGTTCAACAAATGATAAGACACTACGAGCTTTCCTGCCCAAAACTTGAAAAAAATAGGAAGTGGTTGACGCCCCTCTTGCTCAAAAGTGGAAAAATAGGGAAATTGTTCAGCCCCCCCCTTGTGAAATTCAGGAGAAATTGGATGCGAATAAACCCAAACAATAATAGCAAATAATGGTTTTCTACAGCAAATCATGCATCAAACTATTCAGCCATGGATTAAATGTGTCAATCAACATGACATCGATTACAATAGCATCAATGATGGCCATTCTGCGCATTGAAAATGTTATTGGGTTTCCTGTTTGAGTCAACCCAATTTTCAGAAAACATTCAATCTGTTCAGCTTGCTCAGCCAGTGAACTACAACTTGATTACAATAGTGAAACACAATAGATAACATATTGAGGTGTAGCATGTCTGCTCGTTCCATAATTGACTATGAAGTATATACTGATGAGCAAGAAGCTGAAACCAGCCCGCACCCATAGTTGCCTAATTGGGGAAGATTTTTGATAAGTGGGGGATAAGAAATCATTTAGTTGTATCTGGCTATTGTTATCAAGATTATGGATTTGTTTGCACAATAAATTTTTTATTTAAAGAGTCTCTTTTCCTTATTTATTGTGTTGTTCCACTTTCAGCATAGTCACAATGATTCTGTAGAATCCTTTGTATTAACGAACATAACATGGATTCAGATTTAGAGAAGAAAGAGGTAGGTGTTGTTACAGCTGTTGAACTCACCAATGTTCAGTCTATTCTATCAGCTACTCAAGACGCCATATTACATATTTCCGATAGAGATGCCAATGTTGGTGCTTTGTATCTAGCAAAATACTCATAACATGCTTATTATACCGCAGCTGAAGCGAGAAGGTCCCTATGGAAAATTGACTGCTCTCCATTGTTCTGTCTCAGCTTATAGAAGGGCTAATACCCCGTATATAATGAATGGAGGTGAGGATGGTGTTAGAGATCAAACTAAACTAGGAAGAAGAAATGCAGATGGCTCTTTGAGGTGGATCTACTTGCCAGGCTTTTGTGAGGTTGATCTGAGAAAAGGCGACGTGATTATGATAAAGACACTTGGTGGTGGTGGTTTCGGAGCAGTTGAAGATACTTTTACTGCTTTGAAGCAGAATGAAAACACTTCTTACACACCTCTAGCTGGAGGAACTCTGGCAAATATTTCCTCTACTGCTGCTACATCACAATAGCTTTAAAGCTATGGCACTAATCGAACTGAGACGCACTTTATAACAAAACTAAATAAATAATATATATCTGTATTATGAATATCTAACTAGAAGAGACCTTCGATGTCACCCTTTTCGTTCACTTCAACGTTCATAAAACCGGCATATGTAGAGAGACCAGGAATTGTCATAATTTCAGCAGCTAATGCATAAAGATATCCAGCACCAGCACTGATTCTAACTTCTCTGATTGGAACTGTAAATCCTGTTGGGACACCCTTCAACTTTGGATCGTGTGACAAAGAATATTGGGTCTTGGCAATACAAATTGGTAAGTGGCCGAAACCTTGAGCTTCATATCTTGCGATTTGTTCCTTAGCTAAATCACTGAGTTCAATATCTTTGGCACCGTACATCTTGGTTGCGATTGTGGTTAGCCTTTCTTCGACAGTACCTTCCAAGTCATATAAGTATTCTAGAGGCTTGCCTACAACTGATTCTGTTTCAACTGCATTGACTAAAGCCTTAGCCAAGTCAACGGAGCCAGCACCACCTTGGGCCCAATGGTTAGACCTAACAGCATCAAAAGCACCTGCCTTAAGAGCTTCTTCTTTAATGACATCAATTTCCCTTTGTGTATCGGTGGCAAATTGGTTAATGGCAACAAGAACTGGAGCACCATATGTCTTAGCATTTGCAATTTGCTTAGCTAAATTAGCACAACCCTTTCTTAAGAATTCAATATTTTCAGTAGTGTACTCTTCTGGAAGAGATTGACCTGGCTTAACATCTGGAGCACCACCATGTAATTTCAGTGCTCTTGATGTAGCAACAAGAACAACAGCATCAGGTCTTAGACCAGAAGCTCTACATTTGATGTTGTGGAATCTTTCACCACCCATAGTAAAGTCAAAACCGGCTTCAGTAACAACAAAACCTTTTGGAGATGAAGGTGAGTTCTTTGGTCTACCAGCAATCTTTAAGGCAACTCTATCAGCAATGACAGAGGAGGCACCGATAGAAATGTTGGCAAATGGTCCAGCATGGACAAAGACTGGAGTACCTTCTAAGGTTTGCATTAAGTTGGGCTTAACGGCATCCTTAAGTAAAGCAGTGATAGCTCCTGCACAACCAACATCTTCAGCAGTAATTGGTTCACCAGCCTTGTTAGAACCAATAACCATATTACCAACTCTGACTCTCAAATCTGATAAATCTTTGGACAAAGCTAAGATGGCCATTACTTCAGAAGCAACGGTGATATCAAATCCAGTCTCTCTGGTGAATCCTTTTTCAGTAGCATTTTGACCAACTGTGACCTTTCTCAAAAATCTATCGTTGACGTCAACAACTCTCTTGATGGATATAGAAGAAGGTTCAATGTCTAATCTAGCAAATCTAGTAGCTTCTTCTTCAGTGAGATCGTCAGGGTTAGTCTTGTTAATGCCTAACTTCTCAAGTCTTTTCAACATAGATGGAGTGAAAGTTCTGACTCCCTTCTTAGCAGGAACCAAACGACGGTATAAAGACTTATCACCTTGAGTAGATTCATGGAACATTCTGGTATCAATTGCAGCAGCTAACAAGTTGTTTGCGGCACCAATGGCATGAATATCACCGGTAAGATGCATATTGAATTCATCCATAGGAATGACTTGAGCATAACCACCACCAGCAGCACCACCTTTAACACCAAATGTAGGACCCATAGAAGGTTGTCTGACATTAGCAATAGCTGGTAAACCCATATGAGCACCAAGAGCTTGAACTAAACCCATAGTGGTGGTAGATTTACCTTCACCTAATGGAGTTGGGGTGATACCAGCAACCAAAATGTAATTACCATCTTCCTTCTTTTCCTTAAGTCTGTTGTAAACATCTAATGAGACCTTTGCCTTGTAGTGACCGAACTGTTCTAATTCAGATTCTTGAATACCAAGTTCTTCTGCAATTTCTGTAATGTGCTTTGGAATTTGAGCTCTTGAAATATCAATATCAGAAGGAACTGGATCAAGACAATCCAGTGGTAAAGGAGCAGACACTGCGACGTGGTTTTCAGATTCAATTTGATTTTCAGCAGCCTTTAAAACATTATCAACTAACATAGCAACAGTCATTGGGCCTACTCCACCTGGGACAGGAGTGAGGAAGGAAGCAACGTTCTTGGCAGACTCAAAGTCAACATCACCGGCAAGTCTTTCGCCTGACTTTTTGGTGGAGTCAGGAATGTAATTAATACCGACGTCAATAACAATTGCGTCTTTCTTTAGCCAGTCACCTTTCACAAAGTTTGGTTGACCAATGGCAGCAATAACAATATCAGCTTGTTTAACGTATGATGGGATGTCTTCTGTCTTGGAATGGCAAACAGTAACAGTACAATCAGCTTTCTTCAATAAAGCTGCAACAGGAGTACCAACAATATCAGATCTACCAATGACAACAGCATGCTTACCCTTGAGTGGAACACCAGTTTGCTCTAAGAGTTTCATGACACCATTTGGAGTACATGGGACAAAAGCTGGCTCACCACCTCTCTTTGCTAATTCACCAGTATTGAATCTGTCAAAACCATCAACATCCTTAGAAGTCAAAACACTGTTGGTTACCTTGACAGCATCGATATGTTCTGGTAATGGAAGTTGAACCAAAACACCATGAACAGAAGAGTCTGAATTAAGCTTTTCGATTTGATGTAATAAAGTGAATTCTGGAACATTTTCAGGAAAATTGACAACATTACAGTCAATACCAGACTCTGTAGAAGCTTTCAACTTCATACGAACATATGCTGAAGAATCTGGTCTGGAACCGACTTGAATAATGGTAAGATTTGGTTTGAAATCTGGGTTAGTCTTTTTGATATCTTCAATTGCCTTGGAAGCGTCAGATCTGATTTTCTTTGCTAGACTGGTACCGGATAAAACTTGAGCAGCCAGTGCAAATGAGCCACTTGAGAACAATCTGTAACCAGCAGTAGCACTTTTCTGAGAAGCAAGAAGCTTCTTAGAGTTGGATCTCAATGCTGTTCTGATGGAACTTCTTAACATGTCGAAATTCTGAAAAGTAACCTTGTATCGGTGTTAAAAAAACAAGTAACAGAGTAAAAATGGGCCAAAAGAAACTCAGCAAAAACTTGTTACACACAAAAGAAGGTCTTCAAGTAGATACCAAGCAATTTTGGAGATGATTTGTTTTGAAGAGCTCTGAATGTACTATTGGAGGCATTATATCTTCTGAAGATGACTCCAAAAGATTGGAATATTGTTAGGCTAGGAATCATTTTTTTTTTATTTTTGTGTTATCCACGTCTCTAGAAATTGCTTAATTGGCCCCACGTTGAACGAGTCACCAAAGTGACTCGCGCTGATGTGTCAAATCGGAAATTCAACACTGTCTGACTCTGTCGGACATCTGAGTACAATTCTCTGTATCGTTTCTTGGGCAAAAATGTAAATTTTATATCTATAAAAGCATGCTTTGGTAAAAAGGCATGAAAGTGACTCGGTTATTTATCTATGTAATCATTGGGCTGCGCCATAACCTCCACCACCAGGTGTGTTAATTTGAACTCTGTCGCCTACTGCAATACTGAGGATCGCCTTGCCACCAATGTTGGTTGGAATGTAAGAACCATCCTCTTGCTTTCTAAACCACAAATTCAAACCTCTTTCACCTTCCTCACCACCGTGCAAACCATATGGAGAAAATGTTCTTCTTTCAGACAAAATAGAGACTCTCAATGGGACTCTAGCTGTAATTTCTCTGATGGCACCATCACCACCAGTGAATTTACCCTGACCACCTGATCCTCTTCTGATTTCCCATTTGGAAACGATGACAGGTGTTCTACTTTCAACAACTTCAATATCAGTAGTTCTGGTGTTGGTACAGTGGACATTTGTAGCAGAAGCACCGTTATAACCTTCGCAAGCACCGACACCACCACCTAAAGCTTCACCTGTGGCAAAACCTGGTTTAACTTCTCCAGTCAATGGATCCTTACCACCGACACCCCAACCAAAACTGTTAGCACAACCCTGAGAGGCAGCACAGCAGTTGAAGGCTTTCAAAATAACATCTGTTACTCTTTGACCAGAAATTGTAGAACCACAAATAGCAGCATTATCACTTGGGTTGAGGACAGTATTCTTTGGAATAAAAATGTTACAAGGTGTCAAACAACCTTGATTTAATGGGATATCTAAATCAATCAAACATCTAATGACGTATAAGACACAAGAATGAGTGATTGCAGGTGGAGTATTCATTGGGTTGAATGCCTCGGGACCAGTTCCAGTAAAGTCAAAGTTACCTTCACCCTTTTCACCGTCAATTGTAAGTTTAAGTTGGACCTTAGTACCATCATCGAAGTAGTCAACAGCTGTTAATGGCTTGTCTCCATGAATTTTATATTGATCTCTGAAGAACTTTCTTACAATCATTTCCGCATTGTATCTGATAGCTCTCATGTAAAATTGGATAAAGGTCTTTCCATATTCACCAAATAATGATTCAACTAACTTAATACCGGTTTGATTAGCACTGATTTGAGCTCTAAGATCACTCAAGTTATCATTAATCTTTCTAGTAGCTGAACAACCTGGGAAGTTCGCAGCATCCATAAAGATACTGACAATACCTTCTTCATCAAACTTACCTTGGTTAACAAGCTTGAATGATTTAATAGAGACACCTTCCTGCCATAAATGCTTGGTGTTTGGGGCCATAGCAGTAATACCTGCACCACCAATATCAGCATGATGACCTCTTGAGGCACAGTAGAAGACAATCTCACCATCGTGGAAAACAGGTGTAATAACAGTTAAATCAGGCAAATGGGTACCACCTGCCTCCGGATGGTTGGAAAGCAAAACATCACCAGGCTGTAATTTACCCTTCCAAAGGTTGTGTTGATATTGAATAGCATACTGCATAGAACCTAAATGAACTGGGATATGTGGAGCGTTAGCAACAAGTCCTCCATCTGGATCAAAAATAGCACAAGAAAAGTCAAGCCTTTCCTTTATGGAACTAGACATAGATGTTTTTTGTAAAACTCTACCCATAGTTTCAGCGATAGCCATAAATCTGTGACCAAAACAGGTTAATAAGATAGGATCAGCTTTACTGAATGGGGTGGAATCAGTGATTTCCTCATTATTGGACTCTAATTTCTCTTGGACATCAATAACATCAACAACCACATGATCACTAGTAATTGTGGCAGTAGAGAAAGGATCAATCAAAATAGTCTGGGTATTATCAATCAATAAAGCTGGACCCTTGATTGTGTTACCAGGTTTTAGGTCATTTAATTCAAAGACTTTACTGTCATATTCACCTGATTCAAAACAGATCTTTTGAGTCTTGTTGTATAAGTTCTTTTCAATTGCACATACCTTGGTTAAATTCTCAAGCTGTTGTTTAACTGTGACCTCTCTGTTATTTTCAGATTTAAGTATTCCTTTAACATGAATTGAGTTGATGAAAATTGGAATCTTGGCATCCAAGTTAAAACCGAATTCTCTCTTGTGAGCATTCAGGAAGTTTTCCATGAAGTTATCACCTTCAACCATGAGAATGGTATTAGACGATTTGTACTTCATACCTAAAGATGGAATGTAAACAATGTCAGAGTCACGTGTAGCATCATCTTGTTTACTTTCTAAGGTTGCTTTAACGTCCTTCTTTAAAGATTCAATTATAGACAGAATTTCTTGGAATGATCCATCAGAGTATTCTTTAATAAATGGTTGACGGACATCGTATGTTAAATCAGCAACAGCTATACCAAAAGCAGATAAAATAGATGAATACTTATGAATCAAAACTCTCTTGATATCTAAGTTTCTGGCAACTGCTAAACAGTTTTGGGAACCGGCACCACCAAAGGAAACAAGATCGTGTTCTTTGGTGACATAACCTCTAGCTTCAGTAATGTGTCTGATAGATCTAGCCATTGTTTCATTGGCAACTTTCAAGAAACCAAGAGCAACACCTTGTGGTGTGATTTCCTTTCCAATATCATTACTGATGATCTTTGACAATTCTTCGAATTTTTGAATGGTTACTTGTAAATCTAATGGTTCTTTACCGCTCTTTCCAAAGATGTGAGGGAATCTTGAAATATCTAATCTTCCTAAGAATAAGTTGGCATCAGTAACAGTCAAAGGACCACCTTTTTTATAACAGGCTGGACCAGGATGTGCACCCGCAGACTCAGGACCAACATGGAACAAACCATTTTCCCATTTCAAAATAGAACCACCACCAGCGGCCACAGTATGTATATTGAGTTGAGGAGCAGAGTTTTCAATACCTGCAGTCATGTTTTCTTGACTAATATCAAAAACACCCTTTTCCACTCTGGAGACATCAGTAGAGGTACCACCCATATCAAAACCAATGATAGGAGAGTCTTCAAGACAGGTTTTTGATAAACCAACAACACCACCAGCTGGACCAGAAAGAATGGCGTTGATACCTTTGAAAGATTTGGCTGCAGTAAGACCACCATCTGATTTCATAAACTCAACTTTTGGAATAACAGAAAAAGAAGATAAGAATTCATCAACGTAGATTTGAATATGAGGAGTTAAGTATGCATCAATACAAGTAGAATTACCTCTCTTCAAGTAATTAATATTTCTTGAGACCTCAGATGATAATGAGATGTTAGTAAATCCAATTTCTGTGGCCAATTCCTTGATCTTCACCTCATGGACATCGTAAAGATATGAATGAGCCAAACACACAGCAATACTTCTGAAACCTTGATTGTAAATAGTTTGAAGTTTAGCTTTAGTATCTTCAACATTCAAGTCTTGAATAATTCTGACAATTGTTCCAGATGGTGTAAGAACTAATTTGTTATCAGCATCAACATTAATTGGTCCTTGAGTTGGATCGTCACTGGATGTTTCAACTGTTAATCTTTCTTCCACTTGAACGACATGATCGTATAAAATTTCTGGTTTCTTGATACGTAAGTTAAAAAGTTCTGGTCTAGCTTGAGTTCCAATTTCTAAGACATCTTGAAATCCTTGAGTTGTGATGTAAACAAAAGGTTGTCCCTTTCTTTCCAACAAGGCATTTGTTGCAACAGTGGTACCCATACGGACCCACTCAATAAGACTACCGTCAAGCTTCTCACCTCTAGGTATCTCCTTATTGGTGAACATTTCAAGAACTCTTCTAATACCTTCAGCTGGGGCATCTGGATAGTTATCTGGATCAACGGAAAGTAACTTGAAGACGGTTTCTCCCTTTCCTGGGATGTTTGCCCAAACATCACAGAAGGTTCCACCTCTATCAATAGCAATTTGAACTTTTTCCATATTGATTTGAGTAATAGTATATAGTTATAGTAGACTATCTATCAGTAAGAAATACTTATGATGTAAGAAATGATATATTTCAAATACATCGTTACAAGTATACTCTTTCTGATTACACTTTCCCGGTTCGCTCTGCCCGAATTTTTTTTTTGGTGCTGGAAGGCCGCTCTTTTTCTTTTTCTTTTTCTTGAAGACCCGACAAAATAGATGCACAAACAATAGTTTTCAAACGGCTGGCTAGGCCTATATTACTACTCAGTTACTGAATATGTAGTGTCCTATACAGATGCATCTAAAAACTCTACAATTTTTGCAATAACCTGGAGAGGCTTTTCTAAATGAGCAGAATGATTGGCTCCCTCAATTACAAAGAGTTCACTATTTGGTATTAGACTATGGATTAGTTTAGATTGTTCAGGTGGACATATCCAGTCTTCGGACCCCACCATAATCAATGTAGGTATTTGTAAATCTGGTAGCTTTTTTGTATAGTCAAAGTATTTTTCCTCTTCCGAATACAGATCGTTATGTGACTTAGAGTAATACTTTGTTGAAAGAACACTTTTGAGACCTTTATCTGCATCATAAGATTCTGTATAGAGAGGTGCCAAGGCAAACATCACGAGTCTCATCTCTTCATCTGATTCAAATGACGAAAATACTTTCCTAAGCATACCAATTGACGCATTTGGTGCTCTATGAAGGCGAGATTGTAAAACTTTTGTGGCTTCGCTTTCGTGGTGGTGTGATGGTGCCGTACCCCTTAAAATCAAAAAGTGTGTATTTTGAGGATATGTAATTGCATACTGCTGAGCCAAAAACCCACCAAAAGAACCTCCGATGACAATACACTTTTTGTTCCCTGTAAAATGATTCCTAATATCATCTATGTCTTTCGCAATTTGAGCAAAAGTGAACGGTCCTTTGAAGGAACTATTGCCATGACCTCTAAAATCAAAACTGATCACACGATAGCCGTAGTCTGCAAGCTTGCTATACACTGAGAAATCTCCATTCTTGTTTCCAAATCCTCTTCCACCGTGAAGAGTAATGACTAATTCTCCATCAACTGGTCCTGCTTCAAAGTAGGCAAAATTGGTATTTTCGATTGTTACAAACTTTTCCTCTACCATTTTCTTTACAGAGAATTCCCATAGATACACAATAAGTAAAATAAGTGAGAGGTCTTCTCTTATCTTGGCTGTGATGGAGTAGCACCCCAGTAAAGAAAGTGTGGTTTATGTAGGATCCATCTTTCCAGTCCCCTCATCAGTCTAGGCCTTACTGGCGCCGACTTTCGCACCATCCCCGTATTGCTGCTTAGCAGCAGTTTTTCACCGCCTTGAGGCCATAAGATTAAACTGGAAAGCGGACAAACAATAGCGTTGATGCAGAAAATACCGACACAAAGGACCGATTATTGCTAAAAATGAGGATTTTGGTCACGTGAAGTGATCAAATTTCTGACATAAATGCGGACATCTGGATTAGCGCTTTTTTTTTCTTTTTAAAGCTGTTCAGATATAAATCTAACGAATATCCTTAAATTTTCTTTTGGTATCGCAATTGATGAATCCAACCGTATATCTTGAGTTTTAAGGAACATCAAGGTATTTACTACTAAAAAATGGCTTCCTTTTTCAAGTCAGAACCAAAAGCTGAGGTTTACGATGAATCTGGTGAGCTGATCATCGAAGAAAAGCAAAAATGGTACCAATGGTTTCGTCCTGGTACTCCGGTAGAGGAGAAGAAAATTATATTGAAGACTGATTTCTTCATTCTTACATACTCTTGTATGTCATTTTTCTTGAAGTATTTAGATCAAACCAATATCAGTAATGCCTATAATTCTGGTATGAAGGAGGACTTAGGTTTTGGTCACCACAACGAATTGTCGTGGTTCAACACCTGGTTTAACATTGGTACAATTGTTGGTTCTGTCCCAATGGTTTTGATGGCTGGTTACTTTAAGCCAAAATACTTCCTTCCAATTATGGATTTGTTGTGGTCTCTTTGTGTTTTGTTATTATTTAAGTGTAGCACTATGAACCAAATTTGTGGTCTTAGATTTTTGATTGGTGTTTTCGAATCTTCATCTAATCCATCTGTTCACTACATGTTAGGTAATCTTTACAAAAAAGAAGACTTAATGCGTCGTTCTGGTTTCTTCGTCATTTCTGGTGTTGTTGGTCAAGCCACATCCTCATACATTCAATCTGGTCTTTACAGCAATATGAATGGTAGAGGTGGTTTAGCTGCTTGGAAATGGCTCTTTATCTTTGATTTCATTATTGGTATTCCTGTTGTTATTTGGGGTTTCATTGCCATTCCAGAAATGCCACACAGTGGTAAAAAATCCTGGTGGTTAACTGAAAAAGAAAAAGAAATTATGTTAGATTTCCTCAAGAAAGATGGTAAATTCAACCAAAAGCTTACTTTCGATTACAAGAAAATCTTATCTGTCTTCAAGCACTGGCAATTTTATATTTTCCCACTTGGATATGCCTTATGGACTTTAACCTGTTGTTCATACATGATTCAATTCTATCAATTATACTTAAAGTCTCTTGGAACTTATTCTACTGATAATATTAACAACATTCCAACATCTATTTCTGCTGTTAATTTTTGTTTCATGATCTTAACAGGTATTTTGTGTGACAAATTCAGAAGAAGATGGCCAGTTTGCCTTGGTGTTGGCCTTATTTTAGTTGTTTCCTGTGCCCTACTTTTATCAGGTTCTCACACTCATTTAAAAAAGGTTATGATGGCCGGTTTCACCATGACTGGTGTTTATGGTTGTTATACCCCTATTCTTTCTGGTTGGTGTAACATCGCCTGTGCCAAGCTTCCTTATGTGAGAGCCATTACTCTGCCATGGATGATTGTTGTCGGTAGTTGTGTCTCAACCCCACTTCAACAATATTTATTCCCATCTGACTCTGCACCATGGTATAGAGGTACTAATGGTTACGCTTACTGTGTAGGTTTCTCAGCTGCTTTAGCTATTTACACTGGTGTTTGCATGCCATTGATAGAAAACTACTTCCAAAAGAAGGAGGATAATAAAGAGCAGGATGTTGTAGCTGTTGAAATTGAAACTGGCTCAGAGAGCGAAGTTTCCGATTCGAAATGATTTAATTTTTTTATGCTCTATTTCTTCTGCTACTTTTGTTATATATAATCAAACATACATTTTGCGTTTTACTTGAACTTAATAGATTTTCTTCTTTGATAACTTATTGGTACATTAAAAAAATACGTAAACTTGCACATATAATGGGTGCAAAACAGACCTTGTTAGAGTAAAAAAATAGTTCCATACAAGAAAAAAAATAAAAAAATAAATGATTCCGCCCAGGATCGAACTGGGGACGTTCTGCGTGTTAAGCAGATGCCATAACCAACTAGACCACGCAACCACTTGATATCTGCAAATCTCTCTTAATGATCCTCATTAGCACAAGTGGTGCACAGGTGGGATGCACAGGCGTAAAAATTAAAACCATAACACCCCTGCTTTTG
Source organism: Ogataea sp. yHMJ1 (assembly GCA_030571015.1). Lineage (NCBI taxonomy): Eukaryota > Fungi > Ascomycota > Pichiomycetes > Pichiales > Pichiaceae > Ogataea > Ogataea sp. yHMJ1. Next base: position 168,853 of record JAJLXB010000012.1, read on the forward strand.
AAGAACTACAAATCTATGAATAGAAGGGCTAAGCAAAAACTAGCCGAAACCATCTTTGACCCTACTTTAATGGATGAAACATTAGCTCATTTCAACTATGTATTTAAAAGTTTAACGGAACCTTTCTAGGTCAATGATATTAAACGCTACATCAACACAATATTGGATGACGAACAAAGTCTGAGCCCCGTGAGACAGCCCAGCTAGAGGAGCCTTATACGTCTGATGAGCTTTTTACAGAGGTGAAGATCCTTACCATGAAAGGTAAATCCAGCCCGGGACCTGACGGCCTAACATATGAGACCTGGTACCATGGATGGCGGATAGCAATACCTGCAGACAATCATCACCAATCTGGCCAATGAGCTAACACAGACCCAAGACTCCCATCACATCCACGTCTCACATCCACGTCTTGGATGCCTTAATAAAACTCATACCCAAGAAAAGTAATGACCACCGCTTGCAACAAAAGGACCTAAGACCTATCAGTTTAACGAACACATCAATTAGAATCATCTCCTACGCAGCTATAAGAAGAATTCTGAAAGTTGCCTCACGTCTCATTAATATGTCTCAGCAAGCATTTTTGCCCAATCGTTCCATCCACTCTAAACCTTCAAAACAATCCAGAATACTCACAATCCCTCTTACTCAATGATATAGCCAAAGCTTTTGATAAACTTCAACACCACTTTATCAGAACCTCCCTGGAAGCATATGTAATTCCTCCAAAGTTTATCACACTAATAAACAACCTTATGTCGAAAGGTGTTGGTTATCCGCTAAACGGACATGACATTCACCAATCCAGAATGTATATGAGGTTGGGAGTCAAGCAAGGGCTTCCCATCAGCCCCATAATATTTAATCTGTGCTTAGAACCATTTCTTAGACATCTACAACAACATAAAATTGATTGAACATCAAAACAGCCAGTTCAAAAACAAATTTATTAATTGTTACTTATACGAAATATCATAATAGTAAATAAATCATAAATAATTATAATATTTTAAGTAGCTTTTATATTAATAAATTGTATTAACAAAAAACGGTGCACAGATGTTATATTTGTGCGGCTGTTTTTTCTGTCTTGTGTTTCAAATAAATGTGTGAATGATGAGTAAATATATCTGATCTACGTACGATAGATCTGTTCAAGGGTGGAGTTGCACTTTTAATGCAGAAGCAACTAGTACACAAATTGTAATTACTTGAAGGAGCGATGAGCTCGGTTTTGAATAGTACTTGTACTTTTTGCAAAGCTAAGAAGAAGACATGTGACGGAAAAAGCCCTTGCAGCAATTGCTTCAAATCGAACAAAACATGTATCTACCATGCTGAAATAGACAGGAGAAGAAGAAAATACCACACGGATTACATTGATTATTTGTCTGCAAAATCAGATATGCTTGAGTCATTTATTAAAGAAATACTGAGAGATAACCCTGAGGAGCTGAAGAAATTTGATAACAACCTAACTTATGTTGATTTCAAGAACGGCAAGAAAGTATGGGACAATTTAGTAGAAGAGACAAAGTTTCAAGAACTGCTTTATGACGCAAAACAACTAAATATTAATGATTACGATGACAAAGATGATCTAGAGGAGAATGGAGTACACTATTTACAAAACGACCAATCTCTGCCAATTGCGGTCAATGGCCTTAATCTTTATTTCATAGAACCACAGTTTAGAGAACAGCTAATAGATAGTTTTTACGAAAATTGTCCTGATATAATATATGCATTAACTATATCGCTTCCAGAGGTCAGAACATGGGAGTTTTCTTCCGAGGTTCCCTCTCAACAATTGCTGATGTGCTCTCTGTTTGCAATAGCATGCAACCATTATCGCCATCCCTCAATCAAAGAGGTCCAAAGGCTACTGATAGCAGAAGCAGAAGACATAGCAATCAGCTCATGCAGATTCAAATTAGACAAATATTTAGTTCAGGGTCTCTTGTTGTTGAGTTGTTACGAGATGGGTATGGGAAATGACTCTATTGCATATTTGTTTGTCTCAATGGCATGCAGTTTGACACAGCATATGGGTTTCCACATATCGTACGATCATAATTCTTCTGCTGCAAAATTTGCTCCAGAGACGACACCTCAACAATCAGCACTTCTCTGGTCAGTTTGTACCCAAGATAGGCTAATAACAACTTTGTTAGGTGTCCCCGCGTGTATTCACTATAAGAGAATTATTTCGCCATTCTATACCCCTCAATTGCAACCGTCACATAGAGACTTCACGTTAGAGAGTGCGTTCACTTACACATCGAGATTGTGGTATATTCAAGATAGATTTTTAGATCAGATATTATCGATACAAGGTGACTTTGGTGATACACAGGAAAGAACAAAATTATTACAAGCAGGACAAATAGCTTTGACGGATCTTATGAATTCTTTGCCACCTCAACTTGCATATTCAAAAGATCTGAAAAATAGAACTGCTCTTCTTGTTCACCTCAACTATCACGTTTGTATTATTCTTTTACAAAGGTTAATGATTAGAGAACTTCCACTAGTTGCAAGCAATGCCTGTATTCAAGCGGCAACAGAAGCCTATTCTATTCTGAGAGATTTGCTTCAGTTAGGAAATGTTGAAAATACATCTTATCAGTTTGGTTATCTTGTTTACACTGTGGCGATGATCTTCTTAGTTTACTTAGTTGAAAAGAATGATCATTCTTCAAAGTATTATGGATATTTCTTGACGTGCCTCAGATGCCTTGAATTGAATGCCCAAACATGGGCGAGGAGTGTGAAGAGCTTAAAACTGTTAGCTGACTTTGCAGAAAACAAGGGATATTACTGTCAAGAACTTTTTGAAACGGTAGTACCGTTTGGAGATGTCACTATGAATAGCCACTTGAATAATGACAAAAATCTTAGAAGGCAACCATCAGCACAGATTACTAAGCTGGAGCATATATCAGAGGATCCCAATTTCAACTATCCCATTGATTTAACTAATATCATGGATCCATCCAATTTTTTCAGAGGTACGTCGGATTCCAACAAGGATGGATTGTTTACCTCACTCACGGATAACAGTGCGACGGAGGACAGCAAGCCATTTGATGAGTTTGTTGCCTCCAATCCCGAAGTTCAAGCTTTACTACAGCAGTTTAGAAAGCATTGACATATTATTTATTTATTAGGAAACAAAATATTCCATTCTATTTATTTATATACCAAATTTTTAACGGCAGATTCCAACTAACTGAGTCGTTCTAGAGTAATTTGTATTTGGCTATTTATTGATACGTAGTGACTCACCATTCTAAGGAGGCATTGCTGCTGCATCCCGCTCCTCCAGCTACAATTTGAGCAGGGGGTGTTCTCTTTGGCAGGTTAAAGTTGAATTTTTTATCAACAGATGTAAAAGGTCTATCTGAAACACTTTCGTGACTCTTGACTTGCCAACGATTAGTTCCTAATACTTCATCCAACTCTGCCAGAGGTGGGATCTTCAAATAGATATATCCATTTTCCTCTTTAGCTTCAAACGTTGCAATTGAAAGATCTGCATCGTTTTTACAAGAACCCGAATTTTCTGAATCAGTACCCAAAACATAGTTTCTTTTATGCAATGGACAAGAAATGTAAACCTCTTTTTTATCATCAGTAGAAAGAATACCTTGACTTAATACAAAAGCTCTTTTATGTCCACACATATTCTGAGCTGCGTATAATTTACCCTTTAACTTGAAAATGGCTAGTTGTGTATTTGACAACAAGACAGTTACACCCGAACCAGCTTCAGAATCTGTAAGCTTGTCGACGGAACACACTTTTTGCCAGGAAGTTGAAGACCACATAATTTTATTGAACTGTTCACGTTTAACAATATCCTTTTCTGGCCAGTCAGCAGGACGACGTTGTCCTCTTTCTCTGATTATTTCAACGGTATCCTGGGACTCTTTGGTATTAGCAAACTCTTGGAAAACAGGATTAGTTTCGTGCTTGACAGCTTCTGACCATTCATCAAAGTAATGACCAACAAGTTCATTCATTTGATCTTCCAATTCTTTACATATTCCTAATTTGTCGTGGACAACAACGTCACGGAGATATTCAATACCACCTTGCAAGTTTTCTAGCCATCTTGCTGTACGTTGAAGTCTATCTGCCGTTCTAAAGTAAAACATGAGGTATCTGTCAAGCAAAGCAATAACTTCACTAGGTGGACAATCAGCTTTAAGTAGTTGAGCATGAGCAGGTTTCATACCACCATTACCTCCAACATAAACGTTAAAACCATTTTGAACAGCACAGAGTCCAAAATCCTTAGAGTGAAACTCAGCACAATCACGAACACATCCAGAGACTCCACCTTTCATCTTATGTGGGGAACGAATACCTTTATATCTTTCTTCCAGTCTAATGGCTAAACCTACCGAATCACCAATACCGTATCTACACCAAGTAGAACCAACACATGACTTCACGTTACGTAAACTTTTACCGTAAGCTTGGCCACTCTCAAAACCGGCTTCGTTTAGCTCTTTCCAGACTGAGGGAAGTTGTGACTTTTTAACACCAAACAAATCAAGTCTTTGAGCACCCGTGATCTTAGTGTATACGTCATACTTCTTGGCAATGTTTCCAATGGCTATTAACTTTTCGGGAGTAATTTCACCAGCGGACATTCTAGGAACAACAGAATAAGTACCATTCCTTTGTATATTTCCCAAAAATCTATCGTTTGTGTCCTGTAAACCATGCACATCAGCTTCAAGCAAATGTCTGTTGAATAAAGTGGATAAAATAGAACCAATAGTAGGCTTACAGATTTCACATCCAGCAGCATCAGGATCCTTACCCAGACTTGTCATAATTTCCTTGAAGGATTTGAATCTTTTGACCATAATAATACTGAATAGGTCTGCTCTTGAGTATTCGAAATGTGTACACAAATTATTTGAGACTACTTGACCTAGCTTTTTCATTTCGGACTCAAATATGACCTTCATAGTGGGTTCACAACCACCACATGCAGTACCGGCCTTGGTACATTTTTTCAAATCTGCCAAAGATTTGCAAGTACCATTTTTAACTTGCTCTGCAAGTGCACCCTTCGTTATGTTATGACAGGAGCAAACCTGGGTATCATCACTAAGAGCATCTATGTCATCATCACCACTTTCACCAGGTTTACCAATAATCAATTCTGAGGGAGTGGTAGGTATTGGTTTTCTTGACTTGGCAAGAGCGGTAAACTTGGTAAAGTTTTTAGTGTCACCTACCAGAATACCACCTAAAAGATATTTACCATCTTTGGTTAAAATAACTTTAGTGTAAAGACCTTCAATTGGATCTTCAAATACTAATGAACGTATATCGTCTTTGCTATTTTTGTAACCTTTGGGAAGCCATTTAGGACCATTTTTGTCAGCAAAATAATCACCGAAAGAAGCAACGTCAACACCCATTAGTTTCAAACGAGTACCAATGTCTGGCTCCGTAAACAACTTAGGAGAATGGCTCTTGGCTTGAGTTAGATTAAAAGATAAAATATCAGCCATGGCAACGCCAGGTGCAATTAATCCAAAAGTCTTGTTATTCCAGGATGCGCATTCACCAATTGCATATATTGATTCATCTGACGTTTGTAGGTAATCATCAATAACAATACCACCACGGGGAGCAACCTCAATTCCTGAATCTTTAGCAACCTCATCTCTGGCTTTGATACCAATTGTGTAACAAAGAAGTGAACAGTCTTCTTCTTCTCCGTTATTATACTTAACACCAATAAGCTCATTTCTTTCATTAAATTTCAAACTGTCAACTAACGTACCTGTTCTACAGGTGACACCCATGTCTTTGATTTTGTTTGTTAAGAGACTTCCACCTTTTTGATCCATTTGCTGAGAAAGTAGCCAATGAGATCTATGAACAACAGTTATATCATCGTAAGCGCCAATATCTTTTAAAGCTTTAGCAGCTTCTAAACCCAGTAAACCACCACCTACAACAATAGCGCGCTTTGTCTTACCTTGGCTTACTCTTTCGGACAGGGTTGATTCACTAAAGGAAATCATAGATTGTAAGTCGTCTATTGTTCTATAAACAAAGCATCCCATCTTTCTATACTCTTCTAATGGATCTAAAGAGGATTCTTCCTCCAACTTTGGAAGAATATCGTAGGGAAGCAAAGCAGAAGAACCAGTAGCCATAACAAGATAGTCATAAGGGTAAAAATTATCTCTAGAAGTCTGAACTACCTTCTTGTCTCTTTGAATAGCTATTACCCTTTCATTAATTGAGTAATTCCAGTGCTCTCTTTCTCTTTCTTCATAGAACTCTTTAGGTGACAGCAATAAGTTTTCAAACTTCCGGTGTTGGAAAAAATCTGTAAGACCAACTCTGTTGTATGCTAAGTATGGTTCCTCACCGATGACAGTTATAGTATATTCAAATAATTTAGCATCATTCATTAACATTTTCTCTAAAAAAGCTATTCCCACCATTCCCAATCCACAAAGAACAATGTGCTTTTTTTCAGAGGGAGTTGCTTTTGCAAAAGGCAATGGTGGTATACCACCATGACTTGTAACTGGGGTAAGATCATTAGGCATTTTGAAGTATGCGGTTTCAAATCAATCTTTCTCAATTGAATTACCTTGAAATTTTTCTATTTTATGCTATGAAGTTGAACATATTTTTGACAAACCTGTCAAACTGGAGAAATCTTGTAGTTTTTATTCACTATAGAGAAAACCCCAGTCTTTCTCTAGACAAGCAGCACCCAATCATTTTGTTTAGATTGCAAATGGGTAAGATAAGGAGAACCGGTTTGGTAAGCCAAGAGGCACCATTTCCGGTCCGCGACCAAAACAAAAAAGTATCTCCCGCTCAGAAACTTTTTCCGTCTGCTATTTAATCCCCACTCTGTTTATATTTCGAGCCACCTGTTTCGGTCAGTGTATTTGGAGCGGTATGCTAGTAGTGTAGACTCATTTTAAGCTACAGGGATATATATCTAAAATACTAAAAATATCAATAGGGGGTTATCTAAACTGAGGGAGGGGTACGGAGGGGTAGTCCAGATAAGGAGTTTTAGTACAATTGTTTTAGAATTAAGAGAAATGTAATCTAACTTCTGAATACTGAATTTATTGAGCACCCTGACAATAGAAAATATAGAATATGAATGAACTATTTAGATAAACCAATAGTAGAATATATAAAACCCACGCACTAAAGAAAACCAGGTGAAATGTAGATTATGTCGAACTTAAGCCTCCAAATCAGAGTGAGAACTGATCGTTCCGATTGGGTTATCATCCAATTCAGGTACTTCTTCTCTGATTGGAATAAAGCAACATAAAGCATTAACGGCCATAATGACAGCACCAATAATGTAAAAAGACTTGAAGTAGTCAGTCACACCAGCTTCAACGTTGTAACGGAACACCAAGGAAAAGAGAATACCACCTAAATTACCAAAAGCACCAGTCATACCACTAACAATACCTGGATGTTTCTTATTGATGAAATATACGGTTGCGTAGTTTGCACCATTACCCATCTCCATAAAGACTGACATGATAGCTAAGGAAGCAATAACACCGGCGATACTTAAAGATGGTACCAGACCGATCCAAAGTAAAAAGACTCCTTCCATGAAACCACAAAATAAACACCAAAACTTTTTGGCTTTGGTAGTTTTCAATGTTCTATACAAGAAGTCCGAAATGATACCACCTGTAGGTCTTGTAACAATATTAAGTAAACCCATCATGGAACCCCAGTTACCTGCTTCCTTTTGACTCCATTCAGGATGTATTTGAAGATATAAACCACTGAGGACAGCTTCAACAGCCAATTCACCACCGAAAGTTGTCAAATATGGAAGAGCAGTAACCATAGTTCTGTAGTGAAAACTAATGCGTAAAAATTCAAGGAAAGATGGTTCTTCAATAATTTCCGTTTTATCAATCAACTCATCAATAGCAACAACCATATGGGCTTCATTGGAATCAGTGTCTTCTTTATTTACAGAGAACTTGGTTATTGTTTTTCCTGTTTTCTCATCTGTTCTAGAGGCAACAGAAACAACGTTGACAAGAGAATTATCCATTCCAATACCCAAGACATCTGCTCTTTGACTCCATTTACCCTCAGGGCAGTCTTGTGAAAAGAAGAATACCAAAGCGGCAACAAATACTAAGATGATAAATGGACCAACCACAAAAGCTACTGTCCAAGATTTGTGTAAATCAAGACCATCACCAGCAAGTGCTTCAACTAATGCTGGCATCATGAAAAAGGCAATACCACCACCTGCGTTACCAAAACCACCAGCAAATGCATTTGCGGTACCAAGGATATTCTTATCAAAAAATATCGTAGTGAAATATTGACATGGAACAAAACTACCAACCAAAATACCAATAAAAAATCTAATTGCATGGACGCCTGCAATATTATGAACGCATGGCACGAATGCAGTAGGAATGGCACCAACTAATAAAATACCAGTCATAACCAGTCTTGGACCATATTTATCACACAAGGGACCTACAATAACTCTAGCAAGCAAAGTGGCTGCCAAACCACAGATATTGTTATTGGCGATATCAACGGCAGTCATACCTAAATCTTTAGCGATTGTTCCTTTTAATAAAGGAGGAAAAGCAAACCATGATAAGAAACAGACACAAAAACCTAACCATGAGAGATGGAAGCAACGTGTATAAACATTGAATATGTTAAGAAAAGGAATAGATTTAGCCTTTAAATCTTTTGGATTTAGTTCGGGAGCTTCCCAAAGAGTAGCAAGTCTCATGATCTAAAAAAGTAAGTTATTTGAATTGTGAAATTTTTAAAACCAAGCAAAATAAAAAACCGAAAAATAAAAAACAACAGGGCAAATGAATAAATAAATAAAAAAGAGCAGAGTAGTGGTATATATGTACAAAGTACCTATTAGCAACAGATTAAAATAAATAAAATTTGAATATGATATGATGTTAGGTAAGATATCAGTTAATCAGGTAACAAAGATAAGGAACCTGGGATCTTAGAACGGCACATGGAAGTGCAGGAAGCGAAAGAAGTAGACCGACTGTAAGACTAGGACTACGTAGAGCTGAGCAATAAGCTAGCTTCTCTAGCAGTGAATTTTGGTAAACAAGCGGAGGATAGTTGAGTCTTGTCATTGTGCTGCTAGACGGAGATGATATCACCACTGCCTGGTCCGCTGTTTTAGAAAGATGGGATGTTCAGATGTTAGCGGTTTGCTTGTGAATTATCTCCGCCTCACAAATATGCAAAACAGAGGAGGACGCCGCAAGGTCTCTGAGCTAAATTTGCAAATCTGACCCTGACATTCCGTTCACGTGGTTACCCGGCAGGCAGCCGTTTTTTCCAAGGTATCTGGCACAGCCCGATTGTAGATAAGCTAGTTGCACTCAATTAGGTTGTAGCAGTGGGAAGACTTGACATATTTCATACAGACACTTCTTTTGTGAAGCTACCCCAACTTTGAACATCGCTGTATCTACCTTTTGCGCTCCAAATTGTTATGTCTATTCCAATGGCAGCGTCAACTTCCATGCCTTCTACTGGCAAGAAGCAGAAGGGCACTGTCAGTGCGTGTCTCTTTTGCAAGAAGAGAAAGAGACGTTGCAACGGGGAGCATCCCTGTTCTACCTGCATCAAGCACAACAACGCAGATCATTGTGAATATGCCGCAGATCAGGACAGAAGAAAATGGAAGTATGACTCGACCGTGTTTGATTTCTTGGAAATCAAAACTGATTTACTAGAACAATATGCCAAAGTGCTTATTAAGCAATATCCAGAAAAAGCTAAAGCAATAGGGACCAAAGATTTGTTCCCTCTACCGCCTAAGCTCTCTCAAAATCAAGAATTGATTAAAGTGGAGGGAATGGAAGCCAACCCAGAGGCTTTAGAAGAACTTACATCTACCGCTTGGAGAGTCAGAGAGGACAATAAGGGTAATACGGAGTTTTACGGACCTTTATCAGGAAGACAGCAAGTTGTAGAAGAGAAAGATGAGTTTGAAAACCTATCAATCATTGAAAATACAGACGGGGATGCTGAAGCAGAACTAAAAGATTTAAGTGCTCATCAAAACTTGAATACCGATACTCAATTCCAACGAAATACTGGAAGTTCAGCAGCGGGCAGTAGTGTTGGAGGTTCGACAACATACAATTACAAACTGAGCTCGATAGATATAAGTTTGATATCTGAACCAGTGCGAGCAGAATTAATCAATAATTTTGTGGAAAATTTTGCTCAGTATTTTTACATTTCGATGTTAACCATAAATGAAGTGCGAACTTGGCAGTTTCCTTCAAGAGATCCTGATAAACAGCTACTTTTATGTTCAATATTTGCTTATGGATCAATATTTTCTAGGAAAAATAGAAGGACTGAATTGTTCTTGCAGGAGGCAGAAGCTGTACTACTCACGGCGTGTCGTTCACATTTGAATGAATTTGTTTTACAAGCATTACTTGTTTTATCCTGTTTTGAGTTGGGTGTTGCAAGGGATTCTTTTAGTTGGGTTCTAAATGCCATCTGTGCCTCCCAGAGTCAATTCTTGGGACTACATTTAGGTGACGGACAAAAGTTGAATGAGTTAATAACGGGAAAGGCTAACAATAGCGTTGTGTCTATGGCTCCTCAAAAATCAGCATTATTTTGGTCAATTATTCTTCAAGATAGATTCATTACAACTGTTCTGGGTAGGGGTTGTCGTATTCAGTATTTTAGAATTCTATCACCCTTTTATTCTCCTAGATTAGCTGATAAAAACGAAGAGATAAATATTGCAGAGACTGTTTTTTCACTACATTCGAAGTTATGGTATATTCATGATAGATCAATGTCTCAAATTTACTCATTTAAAGCCGATTATATTCATAATTCACATAAACTCTTTCTGTTGAAACAATGCCTGATTTCACTGCATTCTCTCTATACTTCATTTCCCGAGTCAGTTGTTTTAACACCAACAACTACCAATAAAACTGTTCTGCTTCTCCACTTGTCTTATTACATCATTCAAATCCTACTTCATCGTTCATATTTGACTTCTGACCCTACAAATATAATGGCAACGATGATGAACCATGCAGTAAAAGCAGCGAAACTTATTCAAAGATTTTTACTGGTCCATAACTTTTCTAGATCACCTTACTTTGCAGGATATTTACTCTTCCAAGCTGCCATGTTTGAACTCTTTTTACTTGCTAACAAGAGTAAATCACTACATCATGAATCTGCAGCACGTATGTCGATACTGATCCAAGCCTTATCTCAATACAAACAAACATGGAAGAGAGGCTCCAAGGACTTGAATGTTCTTAAGGCTCTAGCTGATAAATGGTCGGTAACTATCCCTCTGCTGGATAAAGTTATAATGGAGGCCAAATTGGGCAGATCCAGACATAACGTTTCCACTAGTCCTACCGAATCATCTGGTAGAACTATAGACGACGATGAATTTGTAGAGTTTGAAAACAATTATATGCCTTACGTGAATACTTCACCTCAAATTAGTGGTGGCTTTCATGGAGAAGCATCAGTTCACTCAACATATTGGCAGTATCCACAAAATACTGAACATCAGCCAAAAACACGACAACCTCAGCAACAGCAACCAATGCAACAAGTTCCGAATAGCATGTCTATGACTAGCTCTCCAAATTTCCAACAACAGACTCAAATGGAACAGCAGTATCCACAGCAATCTGGATACTTTATGCCAAAAGCATTCCCTGAAATGAACCTACCTCCTACGTTTAATTACTCACATCAACAACACTTTCAAATGTATCAGAGCTCGTCTCAAGCTCCATCTCAGCAATATCAATCTCCTAACAACCAGTATCAACAGTTTTCATCGACTGAATATCCATACCCTCAACAAATACCCCAGCAGTTACCACAAGAGTCCAACCAACCAGGGCAATTTCAACAACAAATGTTTTCCGAACTCAACCCCCAGCAACAAGCGCCATTTATGCCATTCACATCACTTCAGCCCAATTTTACTTCGCCGCCTCCATTTGTTGTTTCACCTCAAAGTGATTCAAGCCAGATTAGATTGGATACTGCCAGACTGCCTGTTTTTCCTGACGCGTTCCACTTCGACTTTTCTCCCAATTTCCCGATGGATCAGAGTAGCAGTGCATCAACTCCACCAGATGCGATGTATAACATGCCACAAGGTAATGCAAATGCCCACATGAACCCCAATAATCAATCTTACTAATAATGTAGACCACGTTTTGTACTTATTTATTTAATTTCAACATATTCTAATATAATCGATATCTCTTGAAGAATTCATATCTTTGAATCTTTTAATCTTGAATAGTATGTAAAAAGTATAAATTTAAAAGTAAATTACGTATTGTTTATTGAAGTTCCTTTCAGCTACCCATTTTTCAACAACTCCATTCATACCTGGTGGACCACACACTAATATCATAGCTTTGCAGTTGTCAAAATATCCCTCCATGTATTTATCAATAATGTCAAACGTTAATCTGCCTGTCAAACCATTCCAGTTTTCAGGGACCTTTGTCAAGTCACTCAATGCGTAATCAACCTTGAAATTATCATTCAAAGCACTCAACTCATCCATCTCTGCTTTACATAATATATCTTCTTCTAATCTGTTACCAAAAAAGAAATCAATTAAAGTTGGATCTTTAGGGGAGTTATCATTGCGCAAAACCTCTTTCAAGACTTGGTAACATGGGGTAATACCAGAACCTCCAGCAATCATAACAAACTTTTCTACTTGGAAGTTAAGCTTGTCATTAACAAGACATTTACCATAACCAAGATACTCAAACTCACCAATAGGTCCTTTTACTTCTATAGTTTCATTTATTGACAAGTTTTCAATAAGAGTTGTCATAGCACCTCCCTTAAAATCACCTTCTGGAAAGTATACCTTTATCAATATTTCTAAACGTCCCAAAGTTCTGTGACAAGACTTCGGAGTGTAAGCTCTCATAACAAGTTTGTTATTGTTTTCCTTGTTCATTAGCCTGATAAATAAATGCTTACCAACTGCTAAACCTGTTACCTGATTAGGATGTTGCAGTTGAAATTTGAAAATACGTGTGTCATGTGAAATGATCTCTTTTTCAAATAATTTAATCTTATGCCATTTCTTTGGATCCAAAAGTGTTGGACGTGAGCTGAAATCTTCTTCTTTTACAACATCTTTGGTTTTACTTGAATCTTCTGCTTCTAATTTACCCAGATGCCATTTGGGGAGCATTTTCTTTGCAAATGTTGAGTGAATAGCAAGAAAATCTTCTGTTGCATCTTCACCACTTACCATGGTGATACTTTGAGCACCACCGGGGTGCTCTTCCAAATACTCAGTACCATCAAAAACGTGACCTTTCACAACGAACCAGGGCGTTACTTCGTCATTTTCATGCTTTGCCAACTCTGACTTTGAGATTATAACATTCATTTTTTCAGGATTGCACATCATTTCAATATCTTCATCTGCAACAGGCTTAACTTCACGTATCTGAGAACCACTGGCAAGGCTCTCATCATACTCACCCCAATTATGATTCAGCAAATCACCACCTTCCGCTTTCACTCTTTCCATCCATCCTCCTGTGTTCTTGGTAGCGTGCACTGGATGTTCAAATCGGTATTTGCCACCACCTAAATTGATAATAGCAACTCTATACCACCAGTTATTAAGCATCGATGTGACATTCCAGTACATATTCCTTGGTTGAACCACCATTCTAACGTCCATTGCTCTCACCAAAATATCTTTTGCATTGATAAGTTCTGAAACTTTGACTTTTAGTTTCCAAAAGCACCAGCACAAACAAGACATTCTGTCACACACATTCACCAGACCGCCAAACAATCTAAAGTATCCGGCTTCTCTATATTTATCTTCTGGGTAATCAATATCTGTAAGTTTCCATGTTCTTCCCTTATCCAGACTTATTTCAACTCTTCCAACTCTGATACCACCTCCATTATATGCGAAACCCCCAAGAGTATATTCATCTTCTTCAACATTGTTGTACTCGGATATTTCTAGAACTTCCTCATGCTCAGGTTTACATGTGACACTCTGTATATTCAAATCATACAATGTATATCTTTCATCTTTCCAAATGTCATCTCTTTTCTTGGCTTCTTCAGGTTCAAACATGGTGGGTAATACTTTGTTGTCGAAGTAATGATACCAATTTGTGGACGGCACGTCGCTAACAATCAATTTCTTTAGCCACTTAACAGATCTACCGCCAATAACTCCTGGAATAATAACTCTCAAAGGTTTACCATGATCCGGAGTTAAAAACTCACCATTTTGTTTATATGCCAGCATGATTGATCTTTCGTGATCTCTAATATAATGGAGCATCACTGATGTTCCATAAGCACCATTTGCTGGATTGTCACATCCTTCCATCCATACATGTCTTGCTCTTCTAAAAGGTTTAGCTCTTTCAATAATATCCATGAGTAATGGACCTGTCCATAAATTAGTTGAAGTACCTGCAGCACCCCAGTTGAAACCAGTTCCCTTCTTGACCACATTCTGTTCCTTACGTCTATTACCAGCACAAACCAAAGTGATTGGAACAGTAAATATTTCAAATTCAGATATGATTTCAGATAACTTGATTTTGTAGGGCTCAGCCACCATACCTTCGACTGAGATTTCCCAGTTCATGATTTCTTCATCAAGAACTTGAGGGACGGGACCATGGTTTCTAACAAAATGTAAATTTGAAGGAGTAAGAAAACCTGAGTTATAAAGAGACGACAATTGTGGCTCACAATTAAATGGATGTGAACCTGTCAATCTTAGCAACTCTTTATCTCTGGGAACATGATTGTCTTTGGTTTTCAGATCAATTTCCAAAACTTCTTTCAAAGGATTAATGTCATGCCTCACTGGAAATGGGTATTGCTTAATATCTTTAAAAGATGGAATGTCAGTTGGGAGGTAATCTGAATCATAAGACAGAGATGTTCTTGAAGTAGAATAATTTGAAGGGCTAGAGCCCTGGGAAGTAGAGACTGTTTCAAAATTTGTGGGGATCTCAGTGATGCTTACACTGGCAACTTCCTTCAGTGCCTTTAGGTCTGTGGAATCCTCTTTCAGCTGATTTTCTTCGTTCATGACCTAATGGTTTTGTTACAACTGTTACAGATTCTTAAATTGAAGAAAGCTGATGCAGAGAAAGGACTGATTTAAGAAGCTTATGATCATTGCGAAAAAAAAAAAAAAACAAGCAAACGCTCAGGTTATCATATCGACCAGAACGCAGCACCACACCTATCTCCAAAGCCTTGCAATTGATCAGACAGGGTGTAGAATAGTAATCCAACATTTGGGAAGATGTTTATTCCCCACCACTTGCAGCACACAGGCAAACCGACACTTCAACGGGTGTTCCCTACATGAAACCGGATTTGAGCTGATTTTATTCTCCGCCTCGCTTATCTCTACAATTACCCAATGCGATCATCACCAGATCACCCTGTTGATCCTAAAAAGTGTCCAAGAATGCCTGCATAGAGCCATGAGATAGATGTGCAACCTGTAAATTCAGCACATCCTGTTGATACCCACTGCATTGATACTCATGAATTTCAAAGATATAGAATGTTCTGTTTCAGGTGTTGGTGAAGGAATGTTAAACAATAGTATGGGGGGTAATGTTTACTTTGTTCGCGGTGGAAAATAAATATGGCGCTACAATTTAGAATGCCAAAGGAAATTTAATGATAACAGATTAGATTATTATAATGGGAGTATGTAATAAGAAAATAGTGGGAAATAAATATTTAGTGAGGCTCAAATAAAGGGCTTAGGAATTAGCGTTTTGAACAACTAATTTGGACAAATGAGAGAAGAATGTTTTCAAACTGACATCTTCAGTGTGAACAACAGTACTTGCATCGGAACCGCTGGCAACGTAACCACCCATTGCACCACCAGCCCTTATGGAACTATCATTTTCACTTGGGTTTAATTTGGAGTACAAGAATCTAGCTTGAGATTTACCTTCATCACAGGTAACATAACGTGGCAATGGGAATCTGTCCGCAATCAAAGAAGCAGCTTCAGCTTGAGATTTCTCAATCATATCATAAACACCTGGATATTCATCTCTTGGATAATTCTTATCTCTCCAGTCAGCAGCAACATGTCCAAAGTAAATGACTGTGTAGAAGAATGCATCTAATAATAAAACAGCATCAACCTTTAAGGAGGCGGAATCTAATAATACAGGCTCTGGCTCGGATCCATCAGCCATAAATCTAGTTAAGGTTGGTTGAATCATAACCAAAGAATCTCTAATATCAGTTCTTAATAATGTATGATGATAGAAAGCAGTTTCATCTGGAGAACAGTTGAACACCTGTAAAAATTGCGATCTTCTTAAATGATACATGAATTGAGGTAAAAGACTGAATTTGTGTGATAATCTAAATGAAGAAGCGTCATTTTTAGCATAATCACCAAAAATGGTACATAACTTAACCAATGACTTATCAATCCATCTTAACAAATCAGAATATTCACCACCGTTTTCTAACTTATGAACAACCAATCTTGCGTATAATACAGCAGCGGCTTCTTGATCAAATGTAGAAGCTAAATCTGTAGAGTTGGAAGTTAGTCTATTCAAAGTTGTCACTCTTATTCTCATCGAACCATTAGTGTGTCTATAAGTGGTCTGGAATTGAATGTGAACATCTCTGGCAAAACCATCTCTGCTATCAGCAGATGCAACAGTTTGTATATCAAAAAAAACACCATAAGTATGTCTTGGCGAAACACAGCCTAAAGCCCATTTATTTGTAAAACCATTACCAATTTCAACATCTGCAACGTTGTCACCAGGAACTTTCAAAGAGGTAGCATGTCCAATAAGACCGGCGACCTTCAGTTTAGGTGAAGTGAAAACTTCCATAGAACCATCGAAATAGGTGAAAGGATATCCCTCTTCATCTTTGTCAAAACAGGCATAGAAACTTCTCTTGAAGATGGAAGTTTGGAAAGAATCAGTAACAACTAAGACACCACCAGTTTGGTTAGACAATGATCTCATTTCATATATACCAGTCTGATCATAACAACCCGCAAAGATATCAACACTAAAAATACTGGTAGCAGCTGGATCAACAGTTTTATCCTTTGGATCTTTCTTTAAGCCCGCTGCCTTTGCTGTTAATCTCTTATAGAAGGAAACAGCCTTCTTGTAGTGTTTAGCTGAACCCTTTTCAATATCACTATGGGATCTAATTGGCTCTTTCAATTCGCTTCCAACAATAGTACCTGGACCAAAAGTACAAGCACCAGCTGCAAATAAAGTAATCTTAGCAGCACATTGGGCAAATGAACCTTCAATTAAACAAGAAGCAATACTCAAAGCTGAACCAGTAACTCTGATTGGTCTATGTCCTGGATCAACGGTCCACTTAGAAGGCTCTAAAGATTCAATGGCTTTGCTGATTAAAAACTCGGAGTTTTCATCACTTAATGGTAATAAGAACTTGTTGATTGTACCTTGACCAGTTTCTAATTGTTGGACCCAAGATCTAGAACCATTACCTAAAATACCTAATTGTTTTTGAACTTTAGATGATTCGTATTCCTTTGAACCACCAAAAACGTATTTTTTGAAACAAGATTGGAAATTCAATTCGTGAACGTTAACAACTGAGTCGTATGAAATTAAACCAACATATGCACCAGGAGGATGTAAACCTAAAGAAGAGATCAAAGTATCCTTCAAAGCTCTCAAATCCTCAGCTTCTTGACATAAGTCAACAACGTAGAGGAAAACAGCTGGAGGAGGAGGTTGTGATCTATTCAAGACATATTCCATAGTTGAAGCATCTGGACTCAATTCAATTGGTAAGTTATCAGTTGAAATATTGTGATAATGGGGAGGTAATGGATTTCTAGCAAAACAACATGGACAAGCCCATGTTTTGGCGGATAAATCAATCTGAGAATATGGATTTAAAATAGCGTGACATTTACGACATCCTTGAGGATCGTAATCTGCCAATGGTAAATTTTCTCTTGGATTCAATGGCGTGTATAAACATCCAACTGGAGTGGACATGTTCTCAGCTTCTGACCTAGTAACTGGGAACGCATTCCAATTGAATCTAACACCATCAATCTCTTCAATTTCATAAATATCAGCCATTGTTGAAGTTTGATCTGAAAAGAATAACAAGGAACCTTAGATGTAGAGGTGGAAAGTGTCTTTTTGGGTGGCTGATGTTAATGTATCGTGTTTAAGCTACCTGTTCTATTCTGATCTCGTTTGGCTGTTGATTTTCCAGCGATGCCAGCGCACTTCCATTCGCCTCCTATAAGAGGTGCGCGGTGTGAGCTAAATACGTGTACATATATACTACACATATAATCTAATACTTCTACTAAGCACTAAGTATAATAGCTATAAGCAGAAATGAAACTGATATTAAAAAAAGTATAAACTAAAAAAAAAAAATCAAAAATAGGTAACTGATATTCAATGGAAGAAGAACAAAGAGAAATACAAAATAAAAAAGCAAAATAAGTATGGAAAATACTATCAAGATCAACGGAAAACATTGGGTTATATCAAGTGTAGCGTAAATTAAATAAATAACTGATTGACCGAGCGTTAAATTAGACAATAAAAAAGGCGGTATTAAGTTCATAAAATTCGGTAACATTATTAGAAAAGAAAAAAGTAAAAATGAAAAGAGTAAGGACAACTCCAAAGATCAATTAAATCCTTTCAAAAAATGGTTGATCATCTTTTTTCCTTCTTCAGCATTGTTGGACTCACTGCCATCTTGCTTCTTAGTACCACAATGATTTATGATGGCGGTTTGTAAAACTTTATCAACATCTTCACCACTAACAACGACACCTTTTTCGGAACATTTAGCCTTGGCTTTAAGTTCACTACACAAACCATCAATATCTAATTCACCAAATCTAGGATGTGTTGTAATTCTTTCCCAAACTTGAGAACATTTCATCAAAGCTTCATTACTTTCGTTTTGACCAACTTTCAAATCGTCTTCAAGCGAGTTATTTAAGGTGCTTAAGTTACCTTGAGTTAATTTGGCAGCTTCAGTGATAGGTGCAGTAACAGGTTCAACAGTATTATAGTTCTCTGGAGAAATGACGTTACCTCCAAACAAATCCCTATTATCTTCCTCAAGTAATAATGACTCTATAGGATCGTAATCTTTTTGTTTCAAAATATCATCATCCTCATCATCAAAATTAAAGTTGAAATCGTTATTATTGATCTTTTGGGCATTATTTTGTTGCGCTATACTAGTGTTAAATAATTCAAATGATGAAAATTGATTCTGTGAAGAACCATTTGTGGCTGGAGTACCTAAATTGTTATTGAACAATAAGTTATTGTCATATGGCGATTGATAAATAAAATTCAAAGGACTGTCAGCGGCGAAACTAGTCTGTCTTGGTCCCTTGCCATTATCATTCATAAATGTAATGGAGCTACTACTTACACTTGTCTTATTATTATAGTTGCTACTAGAAATACTAGAAGGTGTAGTAATAGTGGTGTTAGTGGTTGAAGGGATCATTTGATTAACCAATAAAGAGGAAATATCATTGTCGTTTTGATCTCTTGAAAGATTGGATGGATTCTTGGAATAGTCGTAATCTTTAGGAATAGGAGACTCCTTAGAACCACAAGCACCGTTCAATTTAACACAAAAGTCGTTCACTGGTTCGTCGTATGTATCTTTAAAATTATCCATGGATTTCAATAATGCATTATCGAATGTAGTTGTGTGGATCATATCATTGAGCAAGGAATTATTCATATTGTTGTTTGGAGAAGAATCTGAAGAAACAGAACCTGGATTAGATAATTCAGGCACAGACCAGTTTGTGCCATTAATGTTGTTTACATCATGGGAGTCTGAAGTGGATAATGAAGTAGATGAATTCATATCTGACATGGATTTAGGAGTAGCATTTGAAGAACTTGAAAAATTACTCAATGGAGAAGAATTAGAATTAGAAGTAGAAGAAGGCATGTTAACCATCTGACGAGAAGCTGGGGCTGGCTTATAATTGGTATTACCCTTAACTGAGTTCAATTCTGTTAACAAACTTTCCACTTGAATTCTTAGCAATTCAGATTCGTTAGAAATTTGCAACTTTTCATTCTCTAGTAACTTAACCTTCATTTCTAATTCTTGCATCTTCTTCTCCTTTCTTTCTCTAAAGGCTCTTTGAGCAGCTCTATTTTGAGCAGTTCTCTTGTTCTTTGGTTCAGTTTCAATGGGTTTACGGCCCGGTTTGGTATTAAGGCCAAATGGTGATTCAAGAGAGGCGGACATCTTAAAATTGATTATATCTTTTTATCTCTTTAGCGTGACTGACTGGTTAAAGCTAATAAACTATCTAAATAAATAAGATAAGGATAATCTGGAGGGGTATATCAAAGTGATGATTTGGAATATTCCTGGGTAGTTATGTGGTATCTGTAGACTAACAAACTTTGTTAATGTATTTGTAAGCCTGGTAATTATAGTTAAGCAATCGAAATACACGATATGAAACACTATATGGAGCAGCTTTGCGGAATCAGAATCAGGATCAGATTTGTTAGCGTTGACAGCAATATCAGATACTAGGTATACAACAGGTCTAATTGAAACATGGACTAGACTTTGAATCGATTAGGGTGCAGAAGGGTTCGACCATGAGAAGAAGAGAGGCGGGCAAACCGGACAATACTCTCTGGTACTGAGGCCCTTCCTCTAGCGATGTGAACTCTGAAGTGCTGCTTACAAATCACCCACGCACCGCCACGTAATAGTGGGAACCAAACCTACGCGTAGTGGCGGGTGCGCTATCTCTGGGTTTCTTTTTTTTCTAGTGATTTCGATTTTCAGGGTCGTGGCGGGTGCGCTGTTTGTGTGGAGAGGTGGAGTGCAACAACAGAAGCTTATGTTGCGCTAGAGTTTATCAAGTTATATATATATTATCTACTCACAAAGCTCAAGTTCACGTTCAACGTTCCGAGTTTATTAGTATAAGTGATTAAACATATAAAGATGTGTAAAGAAACAATGGTTCACTATGTCGATAAAATTGCTGGGCTTGCAGCGGAAGGAGAGTGGATTGTCAAGTTCATCAGTGAACTACTGCTTTTCACCATGAATAGCTTGACTAAGTTATAAATGATATCGGTCGCTTTCAAGACATTTAGTAGCATGGCTTTACTTGACTCATAGTTTTTCATGGAGGAATTTGAATTGATCGGAATGATGGTTGTGACTGCTGCAGTGGCATCACCACTGGGAACGCTACCAGTACTAGTTTGCGATTTGTATTTTTGAAATGCTTGAATCAAGTCAATATTCAAAATCTTTTTCAGCAAGCCCAGTGTAATATATATCAGGGCAACATCGATTGTTATATGTTTAAATATAGTCTTGACAAAATAAAATGTACTTTTGATCAGATTCACAATCAAATTCTTTATTCTGATCACAATATTACTGTTTCTGTTGTTCCTATCATTGTTATGAGGAGTATTATGATACGGGTTGCTTGATCTTGAACCATGACGATTGATGGTGTTGGATACGGTAATTCCAGAAGTACCCTTCATCCTCTGACTTCTCATATAACTCAATTCAGTATTCAATTTACTCAATGTTGAATTAACATCACTTTGCCATTTGATAAATTCAAGATTCCCATTAATAGTGCTTGCATTACTGAATTGTCTTCTAGAGTCCTTAGAGTGTGATACATTGGCATCATTATTGAAAAGTGAAGTTCTGCTTGATTCTAAGTCACCGGATCTATTTGGGTGCTGGCTTTGCTGTTGTTGGTGAGCGTGGGGGTTTTGATGAACACTTGGGTAGTTGTGAGTCATGGAAAGTCTACTTATAGGACGCAACAAATTATTATTTGAATTGGATGATGCTAATTTATACAATGATAAAGCTGGGGATTGTGCCCTTTGAATTAAATCATTGGAAGTTAACCCATAACCTACATAGCTTGAGTTATTGTTATGATATTCATTTGGATTGAAGTTATTATAACTAAAACTATAATTAAAATCTTCACTATTCTTTACCTGATCCCACAAGTATTCTAATTCGTTCAGTAATTCCTTTGTTTCATCAATTCCGTCGTGATCGTCAACAATTGCATAATTCTTCAATGTTTCGATTAAAAATTCAATATATTTCACTTTGGCTTCTTCTTTACTTAAACCCTTCTCCTGTTCCCAGGCATCCCATTTTCTTTTGGAACTTTCAATCTCTGGTGAGCTTCCCACAGGTCTTGATCCAATACCAAGTACGTCTCCTTCAGTGGCTTGTTTGTATAACCCATAAAGTTTAACTCTATTGGCTAATGGAGGTCTTGGAAGAGTATTGTTGGAATTACGGGTGGATAAAGCACGAATGGTGGATATGGCCTTCACAAAGACACGATCAATGGATTCGGACATATTGGTTTTCTCTGCATAAAAGCTACAAAAATGATATGTCTGTTACTTTTTAGTAGCTAATGTAGAATAGCAAAATTGTAAAAGAAGATAGCATAGATAGAGAGATAACATTGAGCACTGATAGGCATCTCAAATCAATAAATGTAAACAGATGAGCAACTAAGTGTTTGGCGCGATAGCCTATCGCACAAAAGATAGCTAAAAGCACAGCACAACATTTTTCAAGGGTCGTACCTTAATAATTTTGGAATTAGCTTAAAATTTACTTAGCAAGACGTGGATATTACATATTATAGGCTAGGTTTTTAAAGGATTTTACGGTTCTAATGAGAAATGTATGATTGTGAAATGGACCAAGATATTCATCTAATACCCCAACTAATTTCTTAGAAACCCAAAGAGACAAGATCATCAAAAGAAAAAAAAAGTAGAGATTATGAAACAAATCAACGCATAGAAAACAAGACAAAAGCATCAATTCTTTCACAGCTAAACAATTCATAAATTATCCTAGAACAATCCAAAAGAATCGATTTAACCATTACTTGAGTTTCAACTTCTTTCAAGTTTTGATGAATAGAAATATCCAAAAATCCCTGAAACTTAAGAGTTAAATGTCTGATTGAACTCACTAATACTTGTATAATTGGAATAACACGAATAAAAAGGTGAGTAGTAATCAATTAATCTCGTTTGCACCAAAATAGGAATCAAATAACAAATTAAATATGACACCAGAGTGTTGGCAAACTGCATGAGGAATAAAATGAAAAATAAATAATTTTCATTTAAACCATGTGAAAAATTCTCCAGAATTATTTTTTTTTTTTTTTGAAAAAAAAGAGGACACAAAATTTTAAAGTTAGTTGTTTGATATATTTGAAAATTAAAGAATGAAACCCTATATTAAATTTTTATAATTCTTTTGTACATAAGATTAGTTTTCTGGGACTGTATTGTGAGAAGTAAAAGGGTAAAAGTTAGTATTTTGTTTTCTTGTTGAAAAAGTGATGTTTCAGACTCAAATCAAAGATTAGAGAAATAATAAAAATTGAAAATGATTTAATACATACCATCAATTTCACCAGCATCAATAGCTTCGATTATGTCATGAGGTGGCTTACCAGCAACACGACAACCGACAGATTGAGCAGTACCTAAGATTTCCTTAGCAACAGAAGCTAAAGTCTTACCAAAAGACTTTTCTCTCATGGTTCTAGCAATTTCCCAGATTTCTTCAATTGGAATGTTACCAGAGTGCTTGACATTCTTTTCCTTCTTTCTGTCTCTTGGAGCTTCCTTTAAGGCAGTAATGACTAAAGAAGAAGCAGCTGGGACAACGGAAGCAACAGCTTGTCTATTTTGGATTCTTAATTGAACGGTAACCTTGATACCCTTGAATTTAGTAGTGGCCTTGGCAATATCTTCACCGACCTTCTTTGGGGATAAACCTAAAGGACCGATCTTTGGAGCTAAAGCTGAAGAAGCACCGACTTCACCACCGACAGCTCTAAGGTAGATGAACTTAACTTCATTTGGGTCGAATTTTGGAGGCATGATGTGATAATATTTAACTTGTAAAGTAAATTAACCTGGACAGAGAAAGAATTAAGCTCAAGAGTTGCACCTGTTAAATATCCAGCTAAAGTGAAGTAAGTGATAAATTGAATAAACCAAAGAGGTCTCACACACAACCAAACCTCTGCCTGCCTAGCTAGTCTAGAGAGTGGTGAAAATTTTGGAATCGAGAAGAAAATTACCCGGAGTGGCAGGGCTCTTGCTTCCATTAGGTCCTTATGTGCCGCGCATTTAGTCTTGATTATTCTGGTAGCGGTGTGCGGTGTGTTGTTTAGTATATATGCACGTGATATTAATAAGGGTCTCTCCTGCCCTCGACAGGGTACTTACTGCTAAGACAACTTTTGGGGAAATTGTCATAGAGATGGTTCTATTAGTATTGATGTTATTATAGTTACACGTATATATGTTATGTAAACCTCAATGCAAATTTGGGGAAATAGCTGTCTCCTTCATTGAGGTACTGGATATTGTAGCCACCTAATTTGCTCTTACTCTTCATGTGAATTTCAATCTCCTGTAATGTATCCAATAAACTCATAACTGAACCTGTCAGCTTTGTTGTATCGCCGAGGTCTTCTCCTCCTTCTTCAACAACTATGAGTAGTTGTTGTCCACTAGATCTCAGCTCAGCTACTGTTGGGCAAAAGATTTGCCTTTTGTATTGCTGGTATTCAAGATAGTTAGGTTGACTAGGAATACCTATGCTCGAGATATACTTCAATTGCAAATAGAACAACAGCTCTTCAGAAATCTTGCAGTATCTTGGAATATTGAACAAATCTTTATTCAATCCGTAAATAATCTCGATCAAACCTAACTGGAGTTTGACTATCTCTTGCTTTACTAAGTAACTTCTAAAGCTTTTAGATATCCAACCACTAAAGTTTGTTAGCGAAGGCTGAGACAATTGTTGCATCAACATATATTCCTCTTTCAACTTCTGCTTCTTTTCACCTGCTTTACATTTCTTATATTTCTTATTCATTGCGCTCAACTGGTTGCCTCTGTATTCAATCAGTTTTAAAAATTGATCCTTGATACAATCATCAATAATCACTGGGAAAACATAATTTCTCAAATACCAGTAATCAATATGTAATTCTCTGATATCTTTGGATACCTTGAGTTCAATCGTCTTAAATACTATGGACTCTATAGTTTTCATCTTTTGAAAGTAAACAAACATACTCAAAACAGGCAGCTCATCTATCAAATAGCTGAATTGAGAATCTGGAAATTTGGCTAGGTTTAACAATTCTATTTCAAAATTTTTAATCTCAACATGTAGAGTATCCCAAATAACCAGTTCTTTGATTTTGAATTGTCTTTGCCTGGAAGAATTCTGTGATATCGTAGAAATC
This sequence comes from Ogataea sp. yHMJ1, assembly GCA_030571015.1. Lineage (NCBI taxonomy): Eukaryota > Fungi > Ascomycota > Pichiomycetes > Pichiales > Pichiaceae > Ogataea > Ogataea sp. yHMJ1. The sequence continues at coordinate 194,342 of JAJLXB010000012.1, forward strand.
AAATTCAAAAATGGGGATTCCAGATTGTTTAAGATGAACTGTAATTTGAATTTTAACGAGATAACAGCGTCTTTCAACTCAGGAGATACATTAAAGGCTTGGTTGCTCAATTTGTAATTATCGATCTCCAACAGTTCAAATAATCTTGATCCAATACCAGAGGTGGATTTTATATACTCAATTAACAAGTTTTGAGTGAAAAGTGTTTGCGATCCCATTATGGATTTGTTATCTCTCAATATGAATAATTGTAACACACAGCGGGTAATAACATGGTGACCAATAATCTCGTCTGATTCTGTATTATTTGGCTTTCTGAAATTCATGAATTTCGTAAGGAACTCAATCAAGTCTAATGTATTAGGACATTTAATCAAGTTGATTAGCATATATTTCAAATCGTTAAACAAAAACGTCAGGTTATCTAAGGAAACAAAAAACCAAGACTTGTCACCACATTTTCCTTCTTCACTATTGCTCAATACAGACTTTTTTGGTGGTGATGAATTGTCTTCATATTTTTGAATTTTGTTATTGAAGCAATGCTTCATTTCTTCAAAATTTATGGAATCTTCTTTTACTTCTTTTTCTTTGAGAGATTCAATTACCTTTAAGACTTTATCTATTTTATCAACTAATGGTTTGGCCTTATTTTCATATTCTAATGGTTGGTATACCTCAATATCAATATCAAGGATCTTGAAAATATCTAATAGTCCAACGATTAATCGCAAATAGCCCTTGATTCTACTCTCCTCTATTCCAGATATCACATGCTCTAAATTTTGAACAGTCTCATGGATTTCAACATCCATAAACATATCAAAGTTCATAGTCTGTGTGTTTAAATCTTCCTCTTCGAAGATCACACCCATTTGACCCAATTTGATCATATACTTCATAAATTGAATCAATCCAATGCAACCCATTCTCAAAGATTTCATTTCTCCATTTGCACCCCAGCTTCCATTCTTTAAACTAGTTTTATCAGTTTTGTACTCTCTCAAAAGACTGGAGATATATTCACAACTTAACAGATTACAGCTTAAAGAAGTATTAAATTCAAACCAAGAGTCTAGAAGTTTGAACAGGCCTTGAAACACCCATTCTATCTCATCGCAAGTTCTTTCCTTGCTTACGTCAAACTGGCCCTCGTCAGTATCTTTAGAAATCACCATCTTCTTCTGGGAAGAATCAGCATTAAAGCATCCATAGCTTTCATATTTGATCAAGTGTGAGTCTAATCTTGGATTAGACACTTCCAATGCATGAGTTCCTTCAATAAGCTTGAAATTTTGTGATTTGACTAGATCATGAAACTCGATAGTTTCATTTATTTTGAAGAAATCTTGCGTGATATCAACGTACTGAGCTTCCTTAGTAGTCTTATCGTCTTCCACGTTCAGGTGAGACAACTTTGAACGTATGGTCTCCATAATTAAAAAGTGTAGTCGTCAATTGAATCAAACTCACTTGGAGTGAAGTTCATGAAAGGCCTGCCGCTAGCTAGGGACTGATATATGCATAATATCATCTCCACCTTTTGTCATGTCTTGATCTCTAGATCCAAATTTCACCGGCTCGCCACGCTAATTGAGTTGGACTATTTTTGGTGTCTTTTTTGTTAATTACGTGTCTTACATGGATTCAATTGTTTACAATTCATAGAGTGTTATAGAAACGTTAAAAGAGTTTATGATTAATAATAATAGTATATAATAATAGTAATAAAAATAAACATGTCTTTTTATAATAAAAAGGAATTGTAATTTTGTGCGACATAAGTATTTATCATCATTAATCTTTGAAAAGAATTGTCTAGACAATTCAAAAATTGACAAAAGTGATTCTAGTTATTTCATTAGAGGCTGTTCTCAAGAGGCAGCATGATATGATGAGCTGTAGATTGAGGTCATGTGAGAGTGAAACTTAAGGTGTGTGATGTTGATATATGTTTGTTGTGTTCATAGCATTTAGATAGCTTCAGTTAAAACCTTGTTTAATTTGGAAACCTTTGCGGCAACGGATAAGTCAACAGTCTTGTCAGCAACTTCAACAATCAAACCACCTAAGATTTCTGGGTTGACATCGTTGGAGATCTTTAAAGTCTTACCTTCACCGACGTACTTGGAAGCAGAGATGGACTTAGATAATCTAGCTAAGATCTTGGAGTCTAATGGCTTGGCGGAGACAACGGTAGCTTCAACAACACCTTTGTAAGCATCGTTTAATTTACTGAATTGCTTGGTGATGGATTCGATTAAGTCCAATCTGTTGTTTTCGGCTAAGACCTTTAATAAGTTAGCAACAACTGGTTCTAACTTTAATGAGGAAGATAAGGCATTAATAATGGTTAATCTGACTTCTAAAGCTAAAGCTGGGTTAGCTAAAGCAGTTTGGACTGGAACATCGGTGGCAATGGTCTTGCTTAAAGTAGAGATGGAGGAGTAAGCCTTTTCAATAGTGGAGTCCTTGGAGGCAGCAGTGAATAAAGCAGTTGCGTAGGTACCGTCGATACCAAATAATTGTACAGGTGGTTTGACAGCGGCCTTGGAAGCGGTAGCTAAGGATCTAACGAATTGACGAGAAAACATTGCTTGTAGAGTTCTGTGCGGACTTTAACTGACTGATTGAGCAAGATTGGCGATGAATTGGGTTGTGTTGATGGAGATAGAAATGTCTAATCAATATGGATCCAGCTGATAGTGCAGTTGATTTGGAAGGCCTCTCTCGAGAATTCCGTGAGATTTTCATTCGCTGAGCATAACTTGCGTGGACACGGCTAGCGGGTGCATGACGCTTATGCTGCGACACTCTGGCGCGTTTTCGCGTGTTGTGGCTCTAATTTTTCAGAGAAGCGTTGAAGAGGAGTGAAGAGGTTAAGCTGGAGCAGAAATATCAGCCTATATGAAGACACACACAGCTACAAGGCTACGATACCCACACTAGCTCGCAGTATATACACGACAATGTTTAGGTCTCTTGTTGCTCAGCATGCTGTCTTTCTCAGGACTGGCGCAGCAGCCGTCTCCAGAGTGTCCCCGCTACCCTTTGTGAGGTTTGCATCTGATCTTTCGGTTTCGTCAAGATCAGCAACCACAGAATTAGAAAAGCAAGATTTCCTTACACAAAGACAGATCCAAATTTCCAAGGAAGTGATCCAGTTGAAGAGAGTCAAGCCAATTTCCCCAAGTTTAAGATGGTGGAGAAAGCCAATATACCCTTACCTCTGGAAAGGTAAGCCATATAAGCCATTAACAAAGACCAGAGTTGGCAAGTCCGGAAGAAATAACACAGGTAAGATCACAGTGAGACATCGTGGTGGTGGACACCAACGTAGAATCAGAATGATAGACTATTCCAGAAACGAACCAGGTACCCAAGTCGTTGAAAGAATCGAATACGATCCTAATAGAACATCTCATATTGCATTACTTAAACATAAAGTCACCGGTAAGTTATCCTATATCATTGCATGTGATGGTTTGAGAGCAGGTGACGAAGTCGAAAGTTACAGAGCAGGTATTCCAAGTGCCTTAATCAAGGAAATGGGTGGTACTATCGATCCTGCTTTATTATCTGTCAAATTGACCAGAAAGGGTAATTGTTTACCAATCTCCATGATTCCAATTGGTACTATTATTCACAATATTGGTGAACATACTAATGGCCCTGCTAAGTACTGTAGAGCTGCTGGTGCCTATGGTAGACTTTTGACGAAAATCCCAGAGAAAGGAAAGGCTATTATTGCATTGAAGAGTGGTGAACAAAGATATATCTCCATTGAAGCATGTGCTACTTTAGGTACTACCTCCAATGCTGCCCATAATTCCGAATCTTGGGGTAAGGCTGGTAGATCTAGACGTAGAGGTATCAGACCAACCGTTAGAGGTGTGGCTATGAATAAATGTGACCATCCTCATGGTGGTGGTAGAGGTAAATCCAAGTCCAACAAGTTATCACAATCTCCATGGGGTGTTCTTGCTAAGGGTGGTTTCAAGACCAGAAGAGGTAAGCACGCAAACAAGATGAAGTTCAAGGATAGACCAAGAGGAAAGAATGCCAAGAAGGGTATCTAATTCTTTTCGCTCTAATCTCATTCATAAAATCTTTTTTATTCATGTATATATACATAGTCCTGTTAATATAAACTAAAACATTAATTTAATCAATCACATTCACTTTTATATGCAACGTAGAAACAATAACCCCAAATTCCTTTGCTTTATGCAATCAAAATGGGTCCATCTCACACACTTCATCGTCCGGTGACTCAGCTTTACTCTGGCAATCAAAAACTTCTCTTTCCTTTGTCAAATTTCTGTCAACTACTATAGAATTATATTGAAAGTTGTAGTATAGAAGGGGAATCCTTCCTAGCTCGATTGCATTGGATTCTCTTTCAATAATATCACAGTCCCAAATACGCAATACAAGAAACTTACAACAGAATGGGCTATCTGAGTCATTAGGAAACAGATTTCCAAAACCTTCTTGGAATACCTTTATCCTTGACCACATCTCAAACTGTCCCTCGTATATGATCAGTTCAGCTAAATTGACAGTTTGTGTTACACGACACCTGTATATTCTCTCAAGTTTAGATATGGACTTTGTTTCTAAAATGGCAAGAATCGTGTACATTGAATCACAGAGACTCAAACATAACTTTTCCCGTACTTGTTCATTGATAATTTTTAGCACTTTCAGTAGTCTGTCGTTTCTCTTGAAGTAGTAGCTGTTGCTCAAATTTGGTGTTCGTATGATGGATAATGAAGTGTTCAGTAGCCAATCCGTCAGTAGCGTTGTAGAATTTGCATTTTTATATCCCAGATGGCCAAGTGGCATCACTGAAATGTCCTCTGCATCTGGATTCTAAATTTCTTCTTACACTATTAGACTGTAACACAGATACGAAATGCACATGATAGAATAAAACATATAATTAATCAAGAACCCGATCTCGAGGCAGTGCAGTGAATTTTTTATGTTTTTTTCCCTTTCCTATTCGAAAATTTTCAAAAAGATCAGTTATCAGACCGGGGTTAAACCTGTCTGTGTTGCTTCTTTCGACAAACCTATGAAAAGATTCTTCTCAAGTTCAATATCAGCAATGGGTAAATTTAGAAAGAGAAACGGTAAGAACCAAGGCCACAACAACAAGCTTGGTAAAAGAGATGACAGACCTGTTGGCCACGATGGTTACTGGGCAGAAGTCAAGAGAGAAAACGCTAAATGGGAACAATATTATAAAGAGCAACAAGCTGGTTTGATTCCAGAAGGTGAATGGGAGACTTTCAAATTTGCATGTCAACAAAACTTACCTTTAACTTTCAGAGTTACTGGATCAAAGCAACATGCCAATGAAATTGCCAATCTTTTCAAGACTAAGCATATTCCAAACCTGCAAAAATTAGTTGACGCTGAAGGTAACGAGATCTTAAATGAAGACGGTACTCCAGTCAAATACGAACCACCAAAGACTTTCAGTTGGTATCCAAATCAATTAGGTTTCCAAATTGATTTACCTAAGTCAATGATGAAGAAAAACCCTCAATTTACCAAAACTCAAAGATTTTTAGTTTCTGAAACTGAAGTCGGAAATATCTCAAGACAAGAAGCAGTTTCTATGATCCCACCTTTATTATTGGACGTCGAACCAGAACATTATGTTTTAGATATGTGTGCTGCTCCAGGTTCTAAAACCGCTCAATTAGTGGAAGCTTTGCACTTTAAAGAAACTGACTTAGAAAAACCAACTGGTTTTGTTATGGCAAACGATTCAGATTACAAAAGATCTCACATGTTAGTCCATCAAATCAAGAGATTAAACTCACCAAACTTCATTGTCGTTAACCATGATGCTCAATTTTTTCCTAAGATGAAATTTAACGAATCAGACTCGGAGTTTGTCAAGTTTGACAGAATCTTATGTGATGTTCCATGTACTGGTGATGCTACTATGAGAAAAAATGTCAATGTCTGGAAAGATTGGACTCCAGGTGCAGGTATTGGTTTGCACCCATTGCAATTGAATATCTTAATGCGTGGTTTACAATTGTTGAAAAACGGTGGTAGATTAGTCTATTCCACATGTTCCTTGAATCCAATTGAAAACGAAGCCATCATTGCTGCTGCATTGAAGAAAATGGGTGGTAAGGTCAAAACCGTTAATGTTTCCGATATGTTACCAGGTTTAATTAGAGCACCAGGTGTATCTACATGGAAAGTCATTGGTAAGGACATGAAGGAAAGAACTGATCCAGCAGAATCTGATTTAGGCCCAACCTACTTCCCACCTTCCGAGGAAGAAGCTAAGGATCTTCATTTAGAAAACTGTGTTAGAGTCTACCCACATTTCCAAAACACTGGTGGATTTTTCATTACCGTTTTGGAGAAGGAAGCTGCTCCAGCCAACAATAGTTCTAATCATACCAAGAAGCGTGCTACTGAAGATGAACAAGATGAAGAATCTAAGAAGCAAAAGATCGAAGCTACTACTGACGAAGAACCAAAAAAGAAGAAGGAAAGATTACCAAGGGATGCCAACGAAGAACCATTTGTTTTCCTTGATCCTACTAACCCAGCCTTACAACAATGTTGGGACTTCTACGATGTTGCCAATACTTTCCCTAAAGACTGTGCATTGGTTCGTAACGCCACAGGTGAACCTTTACGTACCATCTACTTTGTCTCTCCAATCATAAAAAGCATATTAAAGACAAATGAAAACAAACTCAAATTTGTTTACTCTGGTATCAAATTATTTGTTTCCCAAAGATCTGATGTTGCTTGGAGAGTTCAAAGTGAATCAGTTTCTTTGTTGAAAGCTCATATTTCATCCAAGAGACAGCTCAAATGTAGCTTGAACTTATTGAAGGTTTTATTACAAGAAACTTTCCCTAACTTGAAGTACTTGAAGGAAAATCACATCGATGACGAATTTACCAAGAATATTGATGAAGTCGAAGAAGGTTGTTGTTTCTTACACGTTGTCAGAGAAGGTGACGACAAGGAAACATTATTCCTACCATTGTGGAAGGGTAAGGCTAACTTGAATTTAATGGTTAACAAACACGAAGGTTTTGAATTGTTATATAGACTTTTTGAAATTGAAACAACTAAGGAAGAAGCTATGAAGATTAAAGTTCCTCCTATCTTAAGATCCAAACCAGAATCTGAAGTTGAGGCCTCTGCCGAACCAACTGCCGAACCAACTGCTGAACCAACTGCCGAACCAGAACAAACCAAATCTGAATAGAGGACTGTAAACCTTTTTTCAAATATATAGTCATTTGTATTTTAAATATTCAAATCTAATAAGTTTTGTTATTAAAAATTCTAGTAAAATATTTCCATGTTAATCATTTGACTAATTACACTGTACTAAACCTTTATCTTATCTAAGATAAGGAAATTACCTTTATCAGAGCTCTTCAGCTAGTTTCTTTCAAGCTATAGGCCAGGCTCCACTAAGGAAAACAATAATAATCAGATTTACTCAATGGTTTGTGAAGATTTTGTCACAGGTGCGCATTCACATGATATTCCACCTGAGACCATTGATAATGAAGTGCATGAACTGTTGAAAAGAGTTACTTCCAAACCAGATTTCAATCCTCATTTGAAATTTGACCCCAAGAAGCATATAATTTTTCAAGATTCATATTTTGAAACCACACCTAGATTTACATTAGAAGATCTTAAAATTAAAAATACACATGTTGAGCCCGTTTCCCAATTTGGAGCCACTTATCCCTTTCCGCTCCTATCGCAGGAGTGTATTGATATGATCATCTACGAAACTTTTCAAACGAGTATTTTGAAAAAATACGGAAGGTTGACTAATTCTGACTTCAGTAAGATGACTACAAGGCTAGACTTCCACGTCGGAGGGCATTTAAAAGATCATTGTCCTTTTACAAATGCTATCTATCATTCACCAGAGCTCATACGTATTATTGAGAGATTTGTCGGTATAAAGCTAAAACCAGCTTATAATTATGACATAAGTCACACTAATGTGTCTCTAGGAAGCGAATATCCAGATGATAATGATGAAGTTTTGGACCCCGTGGATGGGGAGAAGGAGATTGCTAGTATTTTAGGAATGCATTACGATTCATCAGCACTTGCGATAGTAATTATGCTTGATGCCCCACCCGACATGGTTGGCGGGGAGACTATTATTGTGAAAGGAGATGAAACCAAATTTAGAATATCTGATCCAAAAGTTGGGTATTGTACTTTGTTGCAAGGAAGAGTGATTAGGCACATAGCAACCAAACCAGATAGTAAGAAGAGTAATAGAATTGCTACTGTTGCAGGTTATGTTCCTTTGGATCCTAGTGTTTTGGAGAACAGCTGTATAACCAGTTCTAAGCCATCTGTATTGCCTCGATCTGTGCACGATATTTTTTATCCTGAGTGGATTGACTTCAGATTTCAAAGGGTAGAAGACTACTTGAAGTATCATAGGGAGAAAATCAAAAAGGAGTTTCATGATAATCCAAATTATTTCTTCAATCAAAAAGATATTATCGATGTTTGTCAAAAGGGAATGGATTATCTTAATAGCACCTATAACGAAATGGAGCTAGTCTGCAAAGATACAACGTATCCTCCAAAACTTTTTTCTATGCCTTACGCAGAAATATGAGATTGATAAATAGGTATCATTTTTGAACTGGGGTTAATACATAGTATTTAGAGACGGTTTTTAATAAAATAATGGAGATAATAATCATAAAAAAAGATGGTTAGGAAAATATGAGTTTACCTAATTTTCTGAGAAATTGATTTCCCAGTTCCAGTAAAAGTCAAGGTAGGTTGGAGCATCTGAAGCAACACCACAGGCTTTGGCAAAAGAAGCATTACCTCTGTTACTTTCAATAATGTGAGCGTAATCGTCTAAGCTACAAGAGTAACCTGGACCAGATGAACAACCACCTAATGGAATGACCTTGTCGTTTAAAATAGTTCTTATGTAAACTTCGTCGTCATCACCACCAAAAGCAGTTTCGTTACAGATTAATCTTTCGGTAATCAATCTAGCACCCATTGGAACAATTTGACTGAGAACAAAAGTACGTTGGAAATCAATTTGGTCATTTGGTAATGGGTAATCTTCAAAAAAGTCCATGGCAGTTAAGTAGTTTAATAAATCGTTATCATGGAAAAAGTTAAGGAAGACTTTACCATTGAAAGAGGATTCAGAAGAGGTGGTGTCATTAGACATGTAGTAACCTTCAGGACCTTGTTGTAATAGAGTTAAAGTAGCATTAGTACCAATAGAACCAACAACGGCTGATAGGTTATTAGATGGACCTTGACTGTAGTATTTGCTCAAGTCATTGTAGTAGGAGTTAGCTACAAAGGCATCCATGGACAAGGCACCACAGAAGTTAGAAGCACCATTGACATTGATTTCGTAACCACAGTAAGCAGCCATTATTGGGATATCATCAGCAGTGATGTTAAAACCTGGTGATAAGGTGTTTAATCTCTCGGCTTCTCTTTCAAAGTAAATGGATGGGAACTTGCCAGTGTAGTCTGAACCGTAGTCAGAGTCAAAGTTTGGACAAGCATCAGCTGGGGTTAAAGTGTTTTGACCTTGAGTAACGTCTTCAGAAATGACTTGAAGAGAAACGTTGTTAGCATAAACATCATAACCAAAGAAAGCCATACCAAAGGTTCTAGCAGTGTCAACAACTCTTTTATCTGAGGAGGTAAATAATGGAGTGATTGCATTTTGGTCGATCAAAGAGTTGTATCTTTGTCTCATTTGAGAACCAAAGACAAAAGCATCTGAGTGACCTGAGTATGGACCTCTGGTGGACTCTAAACCGTACAAGTCGCTATCACCAGCAAAGAAAGTTAGGTCTTTAACAAAACTCAATGGGCCAGTATAATCAGTGACATTGGCATCCTTTAATTTTTTGTACAAATCTTCGTACTCACTAGCGGCAGAAGAAGTTGGGTATCTTTCACCATGTCTCATATGCAAATGGACTTGGTCGACAGTACAGAATTGAGGAGTATCCAAAGAAACACCGTAACCGGTGTGTTCAATGAAAGGGTTTGGACCACCAAGGTATCTCAAGATATTGGAGTTATCAGTAGAGACTTGAGAATAAGCACCTGAGAAGATAGCAGCTGAGGCTGAAGAAGTCAAGCAAAGAGCAATTGAAGCTAAAGTGGTAGCAGAAAGCATTGTAAATAAATTTCTTAATTTCTAGAAAAAAGACCAAATGATTTGGGATTCAATTGAGTTAATCTGAATTAAACTGGGTCACTGTGAACTCTTCCAATAGGGGAGGAAACTGCACCTTTTAAATTGCAGAAATATTTGTTTTGAAAAATTGAAAAACTGATAATTCGAAATAATATTTAGAAAAACAGCTTCTGTGGAAACAATAGTTTGGCCGTCAATGTCGGGCTAGTCTTGCAGTTTCACTAATGCTTTATTTTGTTATATGATCAGCAGCATGCAGTTAACAATTGACAATTAACTTGATGGTTCAAAATACGGCCGACTAAATGTTATCAAATTAAGAAAACGTGGGGTTCTCGTTGCTAAGCATGTGCTTTGGTTTCTCGCTGGCCGATGCCCATTGCTACAATTACCTAACAGACAACATGGATATTTAAAGACCCGGATAATGCTAATTACTTCCAATAGGTCTTGAATTGCCGAATATGCTGCCGAGAGATTTCTTCAACTGTGGACTCCCTAGTTTGATCACCATTGCAGCCGTGTGAGGTGCCCGATGACACGGGAAGTGAATAAAGGGGCCAAAGAGAAGAGCGGCGCTATTGTTACTGTGGGGGATTCACTCACTCAACCTATTGTTGCACGTGTGCTGAAAGTGGTGTAATAGCTTAGACGGAGAGACGGTACAATAGTTGTAAATTCCGCATAATTATAAGGTTATTGACTAGTATAGTGTACATAAGGAAAGCGTATTACACAGGAGGAAGACCTATGACATAAGAGAAAGAAAAATTGGCACAGGCAAACGCAAGTTTCAAATTGAAAAAGTTGAAGATAAAAAAAAAATTTTGAAAAATTGAAAAAAGGAGTAAAGCTTGAGAGATCAGACGATCAATAGGTGTCCGCATATAGCTTTCCACATTTGGAAAACCTAACCCAATGTAGCTGATATTAGATGCTGCTGCAACGCTTGTGCCGATAGTTAAATAAATAAATAATAATAAAGGTGATATTAACCAAATTTAGCTATTCCATAACCCATGATAAGTAAATTGCCTCATTAATGTATTCACATTAAGCATAGAAAAAATGGATAAATTCATTAATATTACTATTGTTATTTTCATTTTTTATAACTGTTATTATTATGATTATTATTATTATTGTTGTTATCATTATTATAATTATAATTCATTCATTAACTCGTTAGTTGATACATTTGTTCAAAAATCATTCTGATAGCGATACAGGACATTCTCCCCATGGTGGCCATTGGTCAAAGAAGCCAACTCCTCCGTCTCGGAAACTACTACACCATTAACATTATCGTTCAAGTTCAGACTCAAAGTGGCTTCATCTGCTACACTCACGCTCTTATTATCCAGCATAGCAGAGGAGCCTATTGGCTGCTGTGTAGAAAGGTTTGTTGAAGATACTGAATCATCATGACTTCCAACATGTTCCACTCCGCTGTTGGCTCTACTGGAATGAACACTACCCAAGTGAATCTGTTCTGCTTCATCCGGTTTGGTGTCGAGTTCAACATCCTTGAGTAACGTCAACCCATCTTCCATTTCACGCTTAATAAAGTGTGGATTGCTGGGATCATTGTGATATTGTGAATTGTGCGTATATATCTTAGATTGATCTCCATAATCTTGAACGTATAACTGCTGCACGTACTCTTCATTTGGATTATGAACCTGTATATCACCTCCTTCATTGGAGATATTGTTGACACCACTTTGAAGTCCATCAGTGGATGAAGCAACTTCTTGCCCGTCATTTTCTTCATCTTCTTCATCAGCAGGGTATCTGAAGAACTGTTGATCTTCCTGTTGGTTCTTCTTACTATCATCATTGGCCTCGGTGTTGATCTCTACTTCATCTATCGCTACTTTTCTACTTTCATCAATATCGTCATCTTCGTTGTCATTATCATGTTCATTGTCGTCAGCATCAGATTGTACCTTACTTTTCTTTGCAGGCTTCTTCTTGTACTCGCCTCTATCTTGTCTAAGAGCTTGTTGTTCTCTGTATTTGGCCAAGTAAATTTTCAAAATCTCAGAGTAGTTCTCAAACCCTAAGGTGTTTAAAGAATACAAAATATCTTCACCATTGATGGTCTTTCTCTTATCCAGTATACATCTATCAGACGCTTCTGATGTAACAAATGAGATGAATTCAGAGACGCATTCTTGCATACACTCTTTGGCGTCTTTGGATACTTTTGCTGTTGTTGGCAGCGTGCCTTTCATTAACCTTGCGACATTGGCAATGGGCAGCCAGCGGTCCTGCTCCCTTAGCTCAGAGTACATCTCGGTGTGCTATGGCAGGTATTTACTATTTGGTGGTAATCTCCTGTGCAGATTGCTGTACGTATGGGCGATGTCACTGTCTACAACACACACAAGGCACGTACGTATATATATCCTACATACTAGTGTATATCCCAGAGTGTATTCCAGTAGTGAGAGCGTTGGTGACTCTGCCAAGAAAGGGAAAGGGTAACCTCGGGCTGTGCTCCCGTTCCTCCTTTGTCTTTGTAGTGAAATATCTCATCGGGGGAAGACTTGCTGCCTCAGTGGAGCATTTTAAGGACATTATATTGGATAGTAGAAGATCTAATTACAGTAAAGGTTTTTTTGTTTGGTGATTGTAGCCAGCCATGGAGGAAAACCGAGTCAAATCCGCTCATATTGCAACGGATCATGACAATCAGACCGGAGAGGATATTACTGAGATTAGGCCTGCTGATGATTCTAAAAGACAACATATTTTGAAGCCAAAGGTTACTCATTTGGGTTCAGGGGCAACTATACTAATGATTGGCCAACTGTATGGCAAATTGATGACTTTTGCCATCAATCAGGTACTTATGAGCTACCTTACTTCGAACTCAATTGGTATTACTGCATTAATTGAATTCACTATTGGGACCATATTATATGCTAGTAGAGAAGGAATACGATTGAGCAGTCTGAAACTGAAAAAGCAGAAAGACAGCAAAGTCAATCATAAAAAGAATACAATGGATTTTCCCATGGTTCAAAGCATCATTAATTTATCTTGGATTTCCATATTGATCGGGTTTCTAACTACAAGTATAATTATCTACTTGCAATTTTTTTACAATGCAAATGTCAATGTGAATTTTCAAAGCCTACAATATTGGTATATATCTTTAATTGCCATAATCAGTGCTGTATTTGTGGAGCTTTTCAATGAGCCTTACTATAACTTGAACCAGTACGAATTGAATTTTGTAAAGAGGACCAAAATAGAGAGTATCAGCTCGCTCATCAAGTATCTAGTGCAGATTATTATAGTATTAGTATTTAGGAAGAGTCTTAACGATGGTGTACTTGTGCTGAGCTTTTGTATTTCACAACTGTTTTACTCTATAAGCTTATACTCGTGCTATAGACTCTCTTATCTCTATCCCAATTCAATTATTTTGACAAAGACAAGATCAAGTGATGAAGAAACATATTACTATTTCAACCAGGAGGCACTAAACTATTGGAAATCCATATTTATTCAATTAATATTCAAGCATTTTCTAACAGAAGGAGATAAGCTACTCATAAATCTATTGTTTTCCATGGAAACACAAGGTATTTTTGCCATTATCAACAATTATGGCTCGTTATTTGCCAGACTTTTGTTTTTACCCATTGAAGAGTCTACAAGAATGTACATAAGCAAGATATTCAATGAGAAAGAAAATAAGGAAGTGCTAAAAAAGCAGTTGATGCAGTCCATAATACCGATTTTTAAGTTATATTTTTATTTCAGTTTAATTATTGTCATGTTTGCCCCGACTAATACAAAGTTTATTTTCAGTAAGATACTTACTAAACTAATTTCAAGCAGCACTGTTGCACAAGTTCAAGAGTTGTTTTTGGCGTTCAAGGCATACTGGATGTATCTTCCCTTTCTAGCAGTGAATGGAGTAAGTGAAGCTATCTTTTATTCTATTACAAAGGATCCAAAGGAGATAAATAATTATTCAAAGTTCATGATTTTCTGTTCTTTAATGTTCACTGTTTCCTGTTACTCATTAGTCAAAGTGTTTAACCTGGGAATACTTTCTCTCGTTGTCAGTAATGTTATCACTATGTCATTCAGGATAGTATACTGTCAATCTAAATTAATCAGAGAATATAATATATTCCAATTTAACACAAAATACGTTCACTTCTTGTTGATTTCATTGATTGTCTATTTCTTCCAATTAGTGGTAATTGGTCCTGAATCCCTGACTATTTTTGATTTTTGCAAAAGTGCTGCCATTGGTGGTGGTTATATGTGTGTGATTATTATCTTCGAATCCAGAGATATTATAAATATAGCTAAACGATTCCGAGTTGGACAAGTTGTTTTACGAAAGCTAAAACTTGTCAAGAATGATTGAAACTTAACAAAAACATTATTGTATATACATTTATACATTTATATATAGAATTATTAATTCTTCGACGTACTGTATGACTATTAACATACCCAAAAAAAAACCATAGATTTCTTTTACCGCTGAAAAGAGAATATTAAAAAAATAACTAGATTAAAACCGACCAAAAGTGAAATAAAAGAGCAAAATACCCAAACTTTATAAAAGTGTCTTTCTACAATAAGGACATGCACTCGAGTGCATCATCCAACCCTTCAAACAATCCCAGTGGAAGGAATGCCCGCATTTGAGTTCCCTTGGGCCATATCCTTCTTCATCTTCATCGCCAGTTGAATTCAACCTATCTCTACAAATGACGCATATCTCTTCTGAACAATGTGTTAATTCAAGAGGTTTGGAGCTATTGAACACTTTTGAAAAAAACAAAGAGTTTTTCCTAACACGAATCAAATTTCTGGTATTGAGTATAAGAAGTTTAAGGCAGCTGTAGATATTAGGGAGAAGGTGTATCGTTGGAATAGTAAATGATTTAATAAAGATTGAATTGAATATCAAAAATGAGCAAAATCTAAACAAATCATTCAAGATCTCCAAGAATTTTAAAGTGTGAATTTGTATAGTTTGTGGAATTTTCAAAAAATTAAGCAAAAGCATGACAGATGATATACATATGCTTGGGTACAAATTCAAAATTTCAAATCCGAAAATCAGTAGTAATGGATTTGACGTATTGTTAATAGGAGACATTACTTCATGTGCAAATAACAAAATCAGCTGAATATCTGTCAAATTCATTATCATCACTCCCAACGTAAATCTCAGCTTGGTTATTTCTGTTAAGGCATTCAACTGTACAAGGTTATTAATTCTGATAATAGATAAATGATGGAAACATTTCAGTAAAAAGACACAGCAAAATAAGCATAGATATTTGATGAAATCTCTTTGTTGCAAAGCAATGAAATCATCCATCAGACTTAAATTACTCTGACCCAAAAACTTGATCATCAATAGGCCAATGATAAACTCATAAGACGTATAGTAAATTTTGTCTTTCAAATACCTTATCTCATTAGGTGAAACATTTCCAAATACAAGAAATTTGATCCAATTGATACTATAATATGCGGCTATAATAAATAGGTTGAGTATTCCAAAACTAGTCAAGTAATTACTAAGGTGATTTATGTTCTGTTCCTTGGATAAATAGTACAGAGTCCCGCTTGCCTAGACAATAAAATTTGTAGTTAAAGTTAGTATTTGATGTTGCCAAAAGTCGTCTTGTTTTAGATCTAACAGATACATACGGCTCCAAAGCCCAAACCTGTGGTTGCGTACTTCATATATTATACGCTCGGGTTATACCTTGAATCCTGTAAACAATTCAAATAGTGGACACTGTACTCCGCTCGTCTGTATTTGTCTAGGATTTGCGTACTATATGGTTATCTTGTGACAGTTTACTCTTCTGTTTCACTTGCTTTTTAATTATGATGTGACAGATTTAACTCCGGCTTTGCGAGCACGTGATAATTATAGCATCACATGTGTTACATTGTATTTTGTCGTGTTTGAGTTATGTCTCATCCCCTAATCACTATTACTACAAAAGTTATGTATTTGGCTGTTATCAGTATTACGTATTACGTATTATAGACTCTATCTAGGTACTGATCGTTTATCGATATTAAGTAAAACGGTCGGTTGTATTTACTTTTGTCTCTCTCAATTATCATATTCAAGAATAGGATCATAATCTCATCTACTTGTTTATTACTGTTGTTTTATTGGTTGTTCGTTTATATGGCCATTATTTTTGTTGTATGTACAAATAGTAGTTAAGAGTGATAAAATCGCACTAGCCATT
This sequence comes from Ogataea sp. yHMJ1, assembly GCA_030571015.1. Classification (NCBI taxonomy): domain Eukaryota; kingdom Fungi; phylum Ascomycota; class Pichiomycetes; order Pichiales; family Pichiaceae; genus Ogataea; species Ogataea sp. yHMJ1. The sequence goes on from JAJLXB010000012.1 coordinate 210,836, forward strand.
AGCTACTGATTATTTACTGTTAGATATCTTGTTATCAAACTATTTGGAAATACCTCTCTTTTCTAAGAAATCCTTAGCTTCGTTAATCTTGGTAGCTAAAAATGGAGAACCACCTTTATCTGGATGGTTCAACAACATGATTCTTCTATGGTTTTCCTTAAGCTTTAATTTGGATAAGGAGGCTTCTTTCAAGTCTAATATTTGTAAAGCTTCTTTGGCAGACATCTTGGCACCAAATCCACCTTTGACGAAACCAGAGCTAGAAGCACCTGGAGCAAACTTCTTGTATAATCCAGCAAGGACGTATGTGGCACCAAAGGCACCAACAAATGATATCACTGGGTGTTCACCCATGTAGTCTGAAACTTGGTCAAAGTAGTACTCCATAGACCCTTCCTTTGCCTTTGGAGGCTGGTATTGGACCTGCTGTGGTTGCTGGTACTGTTGCTGTTGAGCCGGTATGCTTGGTACCTCTATATTTGTGATGTTGGACATGATTATATGATTCTTGTCTTCTTAAGTATCGAGTTCTGTTCTAAGCGTTTTCCACGTCTATTGGCAACTCTATCCATCCATCAACCCACTGATGACTATCGGCACCCTTCACTTATCCTCCTGGTGATGCTCCGTCGAGTAAAATATTTCAGTGTGCGTCGATCGACCTAAAAGAATAAATCTCCAAGCCGCATATGGAAAAATCAAAAAAAAAAAATTTAATCTGAAAATTTTAACCTTAGCTAAGGGGTTATCTCTTACATGATCTTGAGTGATCTCTGATATTCTCTACTACAAGCAGCGTTGGCACTTGATTACTCTCAGAACTTACAAAGCTTTGTTGCAGTACATTGGCATTACACAGGATCACATATAAACACGTACAATGAGAGTTTACGCCTGCCATTTCTGCTCCTCCCCTGTCTACCCAGGTCATGGTATCATGTTTGTTCGTAACGACGCCAAAGAATTCAGATTCTGTCGTTCCAAATGTCACAAAGCGTTCAAGCAACGTAGAAACCCAAGAAAACTTAAGTGGACTAAAGCTTTTAGAAAAGCTGCTGGTAAGGAATTGGCTGTTGATTCCACTTTAACCTTTGCTCAAAGACGTAACATCCCAGTCAGATACAACAGAGACTTGGTTGCCACTACTTTGAAGGCCATGTCTAGAATCGAAGAAATTAGACAGAGAAGAGAAAGAGCCTTCTACAAGAACAGAATGAAGGGTAACAAGGAGAGACAATTAGCATTAGACAAGAAATTAGTTGAATCTAACCCTGAATTATTGAGAATGAGAGAAGTTGAATTAAGAATTAAGGCAGAAAAGAAGGCCGCCAAGGAAGCTAGATTAGCTGCCGAAGAAGAAGCTGAAGACGAAGACATGGATGTCGAATCGGAAATGGACGTTTCTGAATCTGAGGAAGAAGAAGAAGAAGAACAAACTCAAAAGATTTTACTTAAAAACAGAACAAAGAGACGTACTCGTGTCAAGTTTTAAAAAAAAATTTTGAAAGTTTTTAATCTCAGCTATTCCATATCGTCATAATCATTCTCATTATCGTTATCGTTATCGTTTGTACATTTACATCTACATTTACATCTATTTCCCTTTATCTTTTTTGAAAATTTCTGTCATCACTTATTTATTAATGGTTCTATCTTTTTTTTTGTTGAAATCCTATTAGGATACATGGCTATATACATAAATTCTATCTAAAAGTCTTTAATCAATTTGATTATGTTTCGATCGTAGTCTTGATAGTCAAGAACGGTAACTATAATTTCGTAGTTTTAATCTTTTGATCAATATTTCTCCACCTCAACAACTTCAAACTCTTCAACCTCTCTAAGTTGTTCAACATTTCCATCTCCCTCCTCTTCTACAACCTCTTTAATCTCCTCAAAAATGCCTGTGTTAATGGCTTGCTTTCTCAGCTCTATAATAAACCCACCAGCAACAACTCTCGCTCCTACTTTAGGTCTGCAAACCCAACCGACGGCACCACTAGATCTGATAAAAGATTTTCTGGTGTCCCACTCTTTCAATCCTCCACCTGCACCATCCAACAACTGCAATGTCCTAACATGTCTTAACTTAGTCTCTGGGTTCTCATCAATAACTTTTAAGATTTCCATAATTTGTGTCAATGAAGGACAAAAGAGAATAATTGGAGCGTCTAACTTCAAGTACTTCGATATTGTTACAATTTGTTGATTGGAATCAGCCATATCCAAAAATACACCATCTAAAAATGCTGAATCGCTTTCAAACTCCTCGGCTACTTCTTTTTGATATAAACCTTTCCATGGCAAACTACTTTCGTCGGAGTCTAACCAGTAGCTTGGTGATTTACTCACATAAAATTCAACATCATTAGAATACAAGCCCCTCTTAAAGTTATCAATATTGGATTTTCCTGTATCAGAATGGTCTTGACGGCAGTCAATACTATGCAATACTGCTCCTCTCAAACTCATATCGTTATCAATCTTGGTATAAGCATTTGCAGCGTGAATAGCTTTACAAATCGCAAGAGTCAGAGATCCATGACCTGTACCGGCTTCTAAAAACTGTAATGGGGCAGCCTTAAGCCTAAGCTTACCTGTTTCCTCATCTCTCTCAACTTCTGGATAATCCATATGAATATCTGCAACACTGACAATAGCTTGAGCATCTAACGAATAAATAGGCTGCGCTCTTCTTCTAATCAAATTGACATATTCTTCAGTAGTTGGGAACGCAACCATATACTTCTCCTTTTTGTTTGACTCTCCGTTCTTCTTCTCCCCATAATAGGTCTTAGAGTGAGAATATGAGCCAATTAAATCGTTGTGTCTTATAAAACACCCACTTTTCACGTTCTGGGTCTGGTTGGCTTTCATAGGTTTTGTCATGTATCTGGACATTGCAGAAGCATTTGCCGGTCTTACGAGTAGGATATCTCCCTCTTTTATCTTCGTGGCATAGTGCCTTATAAATCTAGACCCCATTTATCAACTTTCAGGTTTTTATACGGGCCCTTTCTCCAGCTACTATTAGTTCATCGCAAGAAGGGTATATCTATAGGTGTAATGGAAAAAAAAAATTAAAATTGGAGATCTCGCTTACTCAGAGGCTTTTGGAATATTTTAAACGCCAAATTCCCTGCTTATCTCCAGTTTTCCTTCTTCTGGATCATGACAAAGTGGTTCAATCATCAACAAACAAACACGCACCACTATTAAAAGACCCAACCAATTGTTTCAATGGGCCTAATCTGTGCAAATCTTCATTTGCTGGATGACATAGCGGCCACGGTATCTGTCGGCCAGCCAAAACAACTGCGGCTGATTTGCCAGATCCTTAGTTACGATGCCCAGTTCGCTATTCTGTCTGTACGAGACATACAGGATCATAACAAAACACTGAACATCAATTTGGACGATATAGTGAAACAGGTGAATATTGATCAGCTACTAGTGGGGAATATAGTGAACATTGAGGTGCTGTTTGCTGGCAACCAGGACGAGCTATCTTGTTTAGATCTATGGGAAGTGGGAAATCCTGCTGAACTGATTAATAAACGGGAAACTAGAGAATTGCTGGAGCAGCTGACGAATTTGAAGCCCATCGCTTGAAGTTCTATATTTGTACATACTGTTAATTACATTAATGAGTCAACCATTGGTTTATGGATTGAATGGAGTACCTTAGCTTAATAATAATGCTATAAATAATGAGTAAATAATTGAATTACAATAAACATTTTGAGCTTTTGTCGTGGATAGACAGCGATATATAAAAATTAAACACTTAATGTACATATATTAATTTTGGACATCAACATGATGCTAATGCGGGTGCGTGCATTTCATTTATTTGGTCTCTGAGTCAAGATCTACATCACCTACGATGGGCCCCTCTTCATCCAAGCTCGGATACTGAGGGGCAAAGAATTGATCCCAAATGCTTTCTGTTGGGATTTGATAAATCATCTTAAAAATCTTTTGCCCCTCCCTAGTCGATGGAACCTTGGTACTCAGTGAAACCTTGTCGCTTGTATTGGAAAATGGTCTTATTACAGGACTGCTACTGGCTATATCACCATCGCTGCTATTCTCCTGTTTGACGTGCCCGTCAATGGCGTCTCGTTGTTGATTATAAGGAAAAGTAAACAAGGTCTTTTGGGAGGTATGCTGAGGAAGTGTTGTCATTTGCTGCTGGAACTTTTGATTCTTGACGTAATATGAGCCATTTGGAGAGTTATTAGAAGACAAGGCCTCGTAGGCGGCATCTGATCCACTAACGGAAAATGGAGTGTCTGAAGAGCTGTGAGAATTCGAAACAATGTCAATAGCATATGAGTTGAGAGCAGAAGCATTGTTTGTAGCAGTCGTATTGCGGTACTGTTGTTTAACCATTTCATCATTAGAGCCATCTGTTTCAAAGCTGGCCTTTTCATTGCTATTATTTTCTGAGTAGTTAGAAGATGACCTGATGGAAAGAGGAGACTCTGCTCTTTCCAACTCTTCAAAGAATCGAGTCAGTTCTTGCTCATTTGTTGACCATTTGAAAGGTGATGCATCTCTCTGATACTGCATTTGTTGAATGTGGTTTTGCTGCTGTTGCTGTTGAATCTGTTGTTGCTGCAGTAACTGTTGCTGCTGATGTAGTTCAAATCCCCCATACATTTGAGCTGGTGGTTGATTTGGTATCATTGTCTCTATGGAGGGTAAGTGGCCTGGAGATGATTGGTCCATATGGACAATTTGATGAGTTAAGTTATTCATTTGCATCATCTGAATGTTTGAGGGTGATCCCATGCCCCTATCGGGTTGCATTACACCATTTATAGGTCTTGGAGAAACTAATGAATTTGAAGAGAGAGGGGGAGGAATTCCAGGGGTCTTAAAGCCTGATCTTGATTGCGAAATACCCATTTGTGGCTGTGGCTCAGTTGAAAAATAGCTAGGTATTTGTAAAGGACCTGGGGATCCTGTTCCTGGACCACCCGATGAGAGAATTGAGGATGGAGTGTTTGGTAAGCTTGCGATTAAATTTTTGAGGTGTTCGGTCATGTGTCTTGCAGGCTGTGAATCAGCTATTGAAGATGTAGAAGGTATAATTGTGCTACGTGTTGCTGAACGGCCATCGTCAGCTCCGCCAGCTGGGGAATTAACGATTGTTGCAGTATATCTCAATTTAATGACAGCGGCAGTCAATATTTCGAAGACGTCTCTACAGTGAACTGCAGCAGTACATCTATCACATAGACTGGTTAATATCAGATTACAGTACAATGCAATCTGTTGTATTTCTTTAATTGGAACCCTGAATCTAACTTCTTGACAGTAGTAAATTGAATATAAAAAGGAAGTACCTGCCATAAAGAGATTGTGAACTGCAACCCATGTATAGTTGATCAACTTCTCTTCGTATAATTCATAGTAGGATAAAATAATTTCTTTAGACGCCATGGCTACATTGATTTGATTTTCCGTGGTAGGTGTCAGATTACCGGGAGATAAACCATTGATCATGACTTTAGAATGATTATAATTTAAATTAAAAAACTGAAAGTTAAAGTCACAATTGGTTATTCTTTGGGTTTTTGGTAAGATTTCTCTCCAATTATCTAATCTTCTATTAATATCTTGTCTCCAATAATTCAAATCCACAAACTTTCTTGGTAACTCCTTCAGCTCATATAGTATGCTTTGAATTTCTGCTTGCATCTTTCTCACTTTGAACATGGCAATGGAAACAGACTTATAAGATGGAGCTTCATTCTTTATGACAGGGATACGTTCATTTCTGACTATGAATGAATCATCTAGCTCACTGGGAAATTGAACAGATATGCTTTCTTCAGGGATTCCAAAAGGTCTACCTAAATAAACACAAACCTGTCTATCCAGTGCATAACAACACCAAAAAAGTCTTCTTCTCAAATCTAATGTAAAGTCATCAAATGACTCTGTCTTGATTATACTGGTTTCAGTGTGTAGTCCTAAATCGACACAGATTCTTAAAGCAGAACCCAAGACGTACCAAACACCGGGAACAGCAGGTCTCATAACTGAGTAAAGTGTAAGTAAGAGAACACTCTGAAGAACTTCCAACTTATCGGACGATGAATACACTACGTCCATGTGTTCTAATGCACTGTTCTTAAATCCGTCGGAGTAATGCTCTGGATATTGTAAATGATTAATGGAAGAAGCAATTGCAAACACTATATTCAAAAAATACAGAGGAGTTCTGAATTCATGAGGAACAAGTATCTTGTTTGTTTCCCTTTCCTTTTGATTTTTCTGTATTTCATTTAGTTTATACATCCACGTATCTGTTTCTGATATATCTTGATTTAATGCACTGACATTTATTTGAGTGTAACTTGAAGCAAATGAAATGTTCAAAGGAACACTACCATAAATGGGTTCAAAGTATTTTCTCAAAAATTCTTCCCTGTGTATAACTGGTAACTGAGAGTTAGATTGAGCAAAATATCGTGACAGAAATTTAACTGCAACATCCTTTGGAGGTAGAGCAGCTATTGTGGAAGTGGGCTTAACTCTTGCCATTGAAGGATCTACCACGGGAAGTCTACCAAAATTTTGTGACATTGATGGGGTGCTATTAGCAGACGAGTCTATAAGAGAACCACTATTGAGAGCTGGATTAGTTGTGGGTATCAGTGCTGGAGAATCATGAGCTTTGAAATTGACGGCAGTAAACATCAACTTGGCAAAAGGAATACCCGAAGATGCTCCTAAAAATGATGGAGGAGCTACTGAGCTGGAAATTGCAGTGGAATTTTCTACTCTGCTCAAAATTGAATTCTTCCTGGGACGTTCAGATGAAGGAGGAACAGCTTCGTCTATTAAGCTACTGATTGTGTTTGTTCTTTGTGAATCCGAAGGAGACATTCTAAGCGAATTCAGGGACGAGTTGTTGTCTACCATATTCACCGGAGTATAGTTGTTTGAATCAGAGCCATCCAATGATATATTCGAGCCATTATCCATCTGGGAATCATTGTCACCATATTGTTTGAGTTTTAACTCTAGGAACTTCACCTTTTCTTCAAGATGAGTTATGTAAGATCTAGGAATATCTCTTCCAGTTGAAGGATCAACTGAAATACATTCCACATTGGCCTTTTCACACTTAGAGCATCTGGGGAACTTCTGGTCACACTTAGTCTTTTTAGATCTACATCTCTTACATGCAGTAATCGATCTCGCACCGTCTTCGACCTTAACTTGTGTTTGAACGTGTGAGCTCACCTTTGCCTTCTTTGGAGGCGGCAGCTCGTTCCCATATGTGGCTGCTTTGAAGTCAATTTGCTTCCCACCCTTTGCTGTCATACTGTCTAAAACTAGTCTTGTATGCTGACTTTCTTGGTGTCAAGATCGGATATCTGTAGAAATTTTGATGCTCAAGCGATCTCAGAGGATGATGATAAGGGATGAGTTCGTGGAAAGACTGGTTTCAGCGGTTGGTTGACGGCTTAGAACGCTGTTTTTGCTGCGGAGGAATAATATGAGATGTAACGGCTAATTCCTAGTGCTTTTCTCTTGCAGAAGAAGGAAGAACTAGGGACAATGGGGTAATGGGGTAATGGCCACTGAGGTAAAGAAATGCATTGCATCTAACCTAACAACAATCCCGGTGTGGTTTGGTTTTCCGGAGCAGCAGGCGCACCGTTTTTTCTCTTCATAGCAGATGCTCGATAAGGAAACTAGCGGATTTTCCAGCTATGTAGGCAGGCCGGTAGACTTGTGGACCCTGAGTTGCTGTTTACAAGGTTTTGTGCTTACTGCATTTGTGTGTTGAGGGAGCTTTTTACAATGCTTCATTACTATATACTATGTGTATGTATCTGTGGTATGTCTGTGTGCATGGGTGTGTGTGTGTGTGTGTGTGTGTGTGTGTCTTTGTGCGTTCATATGTTAAAAGTATCGAGAGCAATTGCAGGGCAACTGTTTGAGACCATAAAAGTTGATCAGGATGGATCAAAACGGATCAAAATGTATTGAGAGATACCAGAATCAAGCATTTTCAAACTTGGGAATATCTTTAATATCGTACTCTGAATGGAAAGGGACTAAGTCGAAGAGAGGGTAATCTTTCTTAACATAGATCAACAATCTTCCTTCTTCATCTCTCTTGAAGATCAATTGATTCAAGGCAGTTTCCATTGCTAAATTTGAGCTCTTTGGTACAATGTCTGCATCTTGTAATTGTTTTTTGAGCATTCCGATGTGAATTGCCATCACGGTTTGAGAAATATCTTTTTGATCATGTTTATACCATATTCTCAAGAGCTCTTCCTTCAATACCGCATTCTCTAAATCAATGTAAAAGAAATAACAAACAGCACCACTAAATGTACCCAAGAAAGAAAGAAGAAATATTCTAAATGCAGCTCTACGTGTATCTTTTCTTCTGAATAATTGAGCAATACTCAGTTTAGGAAGTTGACCTTGAAATCCCGGGTAATTAGGCTGTAATCCATTTGGTATTGGTGCTGCTGTGGTTGTTGCATTGACCAATTGCGGTGGTGGCATATGTCTTTGAGTTGGGTAGGAGCTCTGTGAAAGTCTGTCAAATGTAGGTGGAATATGTTTAGAGTCTTGGAAATGGGTTGGTGGTCTTCCCTGTTGTAAAAATGTATGTGAGCTGGAGAACAATCTCAGTCTTGTAGAGCTGAGAAATGACAATATCCCTCTAAAATTATATGGCTGCAAACGGTTCATCATGTATATTATGCTAGTTCAATCAATATTATGTGAGTGTATGTAAGGCTACAATGATAATCACTTTCATGTCTGTCACATATTCATGTCTAATTATCACTCATTAGCATGATTACAATAGTGGCAATGAGCTGGGTTAGTTCTTATTTTCTCATGTGCACGGGTGGACCGGTAAATAGTTGTTGTTTTTTTTGAAACAATGTTAATTATTGGGAATAAGAAGAAACAGGCGATATATAAGATATGTTTATATGTATTCTCATTAGTTAAGAAAGGATAGTGCAGCTAAACTATTCATATTCAGGTAACTCATTGTAAGGCATGTTAAAATGTGGGGGTGGAAAAGGTTTGTGGTGGACTATCTCCATTTCTGAATAAATTCCTTGTAAGTAAGTCTGCATTTCTTTACAAAGTTTGATGTATTCAGACTGATCAAAAAAATTTCCTTCTCTGAACTCCTTCATACATAACTCACGGTGATACTTTAATTTAGCTTCTAAGTTTAGAAACTTGTACTCAGTCCACTCAGAATAAAATTGATCAAAAACCATACGTGTTGCAACAGAAGGTCTAGTGGAAGTCAGTGCACAATTATCTAACTTATCTGGATCAGCTGGACTTAATCCTGCAACAAAAGTAATTCTGTTAGAGTTAGTCAATGGTTTAGTTGCAACATGACGGATAACACGTCCTTGAAGTAGAGTTGCATAACCAACTTTTGGATCTGGGACTCTCATTATCTTTTCGTCACCCGTAACTAAACCGGTCTCTCCACCTATTGTTCCCTCAGGATAGTCCCCCATAACAACAAGAGCAAGATCTGAAGAGTCATAGTGCAAACCTAGTGTACTGGGGATTGCATCTCCTGACAATTGATTTTGCTGAGCTAGTTGCTCTTGTAAAGAAATATCGTCCTCCTTGGCTTTTTCAGGATTAAGTGAAGCCAGAGAAACATTTGTATGGCAAACATCCGAATTATAGATAGGTATGGTCTTTAAACCTGTAATCTTTTGAACAATTTCTTGAAGTTTTTTAGAGTGAAAAAAATCGTAACAAAATGGAGCATCACTTTTAATGTGTCCACCGACATGGAAGTCTAAACCAGTAGCTCCCTTGGACAAATTAGGCAAACGAGCCCATTTTTTCAGGATATGAGGTTGGAAAGTCTCCCACTTCATCATATCAATTGCCTCTTGAGAAATCAAGGGGAATGGGTATGTAGCACCAAAGTTTCCCACTGGTTTGATGTGAGTCTTGGTAATCTTCAAATCATCCAATGTTAATACCTTGAGGTTTTCAAAATCTTCTTCCTTCCAGATAAGATGAACGTCTTCATCAAATTTCAAATTAGGATTGAAAGTTGGTTTTTCCTTGAGCTCCTTAAGCATTGCGGCCACTTCATTGTTGATCGTGGATTGAGGAATGTCATAGGCATGAGAACCTTCGTAGTATCCTTCCACTAATCCTTCTTCCTTAGTTGCTTTTGGATATTCGTAAGATAAAACAGTTGCCATTATGTATGTCTATGTGCGATGTGATAGTGTTAGATTTGCGGGATCAAAAAATATTAGCTGTAAAATTTCATTGTAAAAAACAAAAAGATAGTTCAAAAAGTATACCACTCCTTAAATATGCTTATATATATATTTTTAAAATTTGCATATCACAGGTATAGATGTATCGAAAGCTTCTTATCTTATCTCCCTGT